>OY728147.1:2000244594-2000844594 GCA_963277665.1 Viscum album | reverse complement strand
ATGGAGTAAAGTGTGAAATATATACTGATCAAAAAAGTTTAAAGTATATATTCACTCAGAAATAATTGAACATGAGACATAGAATATGGCTATAATTAATCAAGGATTACGATTGTACAATTCATTACTATCTGGGAAAATCAAACAAAGTGGCTGATGCTTTGAGTGGAAAAAGTAATGCTTCATTAACCATGCTACGTTTGGAGTGAGATCCTTTGGTTTTTGATTTGATAAACTTTGGAATAAAAATTGTTGGTGTAGGAAGTTCTTCTATTTTTTTAGGTGTCATTGAGATCATCTCTATCAGACAGAACTAAGAAAGCGCAGAAGAAAGACAGTGGGTTTCAGAAAAAGGTAGAGCTAGTTCAGAAGGGCAAGTTTCATGAATTTAACATTGATAATGATTGTTTTTTGAGGTTTGGGAAGAGATTATGTGTGCCTTGTGATTCACAGTTGAAGAATGAGTTATTATGTGTGGCTCATAGTTCCCCGTTTTCAGTTCATCCTAGCAGTACTAAGATGTACGAAGATCTGCGGGAGTATTACGGGTGGGATGGAATGAAAAGAGATATTACTGATTTTACTGTGAAGTGTATGAATTTTCAGTAGGTTAAAGAAGAGCGTCAGTTACCGAAGGGGATGATACAGTCATTACCAGTGCCAGAGTGGAAATGGGAAAATTTATCCATTGACTTCATTGTGGGATTACCAAAGACATCTTGAGGTAATAATGCAATATGGGTTATAGTTGATCGATTGACTAAATCTGCTCATTTCCTTCCTATTCGAGATACATTCTCTATAGATCAACTTTCTAGATTGTTTCTTAAAGAGATAGTCTGGTTTCATGGAGTTCCCCTCTCCATTGTATCTGATCGTGATCCCAGGTTTACTTCTATCTTTTGGAAGGACCTTTAGAAGTAATTGGGTACTGAATTAAATTTTAGTACAAATTTTCATCCTCAGTCTGATGGGAAGTCAGAACGAACAATTTAGACTTTGGAGGATATGCTATGTGCTTGTTCGATGGATGATTAGGGAAGTTTGGACCAACAACTTTCTTTGGTTGAATTTTTATATAATAACAGTTTTCATTCCAGTATATAGATGGCTCCGTTTGAAGCATTATATGACAAGCGGTGTCGAACTCTAGTTTTTTGGGATGAAGTGGGTGAAAGGAAGATGATGGGACCAGAATTGGCAGAAGAGATGACAGAAAAAGTTTAGTTGATTCAGAAACACATGAGAACAGCTCAGAGTAGGCAGAAAAGTTATGCGGATAAACGGAGGAAGGATCTATCTTTCGAGGTAGGTGATCATGTTTTTCTCAAAGTTTCACCATGAAAAAGTGTGATGCGATTTGTTAAGAAATGAAGGATGAGTCCAAGGTTCATTGGACCATATGAAATTCTGGAGAGAGTTGGATCAGTTGCTTATCGACTGGCTTTACCTTCGAGTTTATCTCAGGTACATAATGTTTTTCATGTTTCGATATTGAGAAAGTATATGCCAGATCCATCTCATGTTTTGAGCCCAAAGGTAGTTCAGTTGGAAGAGAATCTCTCTTATGAAGAACATTCAGTCCAGATTCTTGATCATAGAGAGCAAGTGTTGCGGAATAAGGTAATTCACCAGGTAAAGGTTTTGTGGAAAAACCATATGGTTGAAGAGGCAACATGGGAATCTAAAAATGCTATGAGGGATAAATACCCCCACTTATTTTGATAAGTGAATAAAATTGCGAGGACGCAATTACCAAAAGGGGGGAAGGATGTAACATATCAGGTAAATAAAGAATAATACATTTTCATATTTATTAATATTTCTGAATTAAATAATAATTTTACTTTAAAGTGGTTGCTATGTTCGATAGCATACCCGATACGCAACAAAGAGTTTCTTTGAAATCTTACGTTGCACACTAGTAATATAATAATATTATTTTAAATGGTAGTTAACACATAGACTTTTTATTATCGAGAATGAATATAAATAACTAATATATGACTATATATGTTTGTTAAATGTTCTTACATTTATCCAATAAAAGATAAAGGCTTAAAATAAGAAAAGAATTCAATTTTAAGCACAAATACTCTAATATTCACTAAAAGGTCAATTTATGGAGAACCCTCCTTAAAAATTGTTTTGGTCACTCTTATACATTATATTGGACGAAATAAAATTCTTTTTTATAATTGGTACATCAAAATTTACTTTGAGTAAATTTTTGGTATTTTTCCGATAAAGTTCATTTCTTAATGAATAGTGAAAAATGTTGTATTTTAATTCAAAACCTCTTTTTAATCTAATTTATTTGTATTATTAGATTGTCTTTTGAATTGGTTTTCAAGTGAAATTAGAATACATTTTTACCATTTAATCCAATGGTGGTCATTGGAATTCATTTCACATTGAAATTGGACTTAAACTAGTGTCAATCTTTTGATATATATTGTTTCATAAAAACACGCTATTTGTTTTGACAACGAGAATTAATTATTAAATTAATTAATGCAAATTATTTGTTTTGAATTTTTTAAAATAGAAATCATTTTTGAATTCGGAATATCAAATATAGCTTAGGGTGAATTTTTGGTATTTTTCTGAAAAACATCAAATTTTGATGAATAGTGAAACCACTAAGTGGTAGTTAAAAAACTGATTTTTCATTTTAATGAAACATTACAACTTTTGTGAATTGAATTTAAAAAATATTACATACATGGTTGTCATTAGTAAGTAAAATGTGGTTCAATGGGATGAATTTTTTTGGGGAATAGTAACTTTTAAGTTTTATTAATCACGATTAAAGGTAATTAGTGTAATTTAATGTTAAAATAATGTTATAATAATTTGAAATTTCCTTGACACATGTACTACCCTTATTGGATGTTTCATGGCCGACCAAAAAAAACCATGGGTAAACTTGTAGATCCCATGAAGACACTTGGGTAAGAAAATGACATTAATAACTTTTTATTTAATGTTAAAATAAAAATGTCACAAACAAGTATTTGTTTACTAAAACAATTTTCACATGGGGTTATACAAGTCATATTTTTGACTATAAATATTAATTATAAATCTAAAAAAAATTCCTACATCATTATATATTTTTAAAATTTTTATACATTAAATAAATTAAATTATTTATGACACCATGATGACGCAGCAATTACCTCATTATTTAACGATTTAAATAAAATGAAAAGATAATGTAAAATATAAGACCAAAATTTGTCAAAAACCTATTGTATGGGTGGATATAGAACTCTTATCACCTTATCCTTTAAATATATAATTGTGGGACCTTTAAAAACCGAAACTCATTATATAATAAAGTAATATTTTATAACTTTCCAAGAGTGCCCCTCCTCTCCTCTTATAAAAGGCCCCCAACTCTACCACCTTACCCACACATCTCAAGCCATTGGCTTGGCCAATATCTACTCCTTTTATCTCTCCACATCCCTCTCCTCATACTAGAAGCCTTACCTTAGGCAGGAAGCTCTTTAAGAAACCCTTTTGGTCAAACCAAAGGGAGTTACCTGATTTAAAGGTAATGTCTTCTCTTGTGTTCTTATGTTTTATTTTTCTTCTCCAACCCCCTAAACTCTTTTTATTCGTTTCTTTTGTAACAAAAACAGTATATTCAATATACTAGGATGTTTTTATGAGAAGGATTGGAGCTACGCTTACACACACCTCCATCTAATGGTTAAAGAACATACTGTTTCTGTGGTTGGTGAATTTCTGCCTCACGAAACGATGATTGTTAAATCATCTTTTAACACCTTTCATGGTGGCCATTAAGATGTAACTATATTTATATATGATATATATTATGTTTAGGTTTTCATTATGCTTCTGTATTTTTCATTTGTGGCATACCTTTATGGTTTCCATTATGGGTAAACACGATAATTTCATTTTAGGAAGTGCGGACTACCGCCCCCTCAAAGTGATTTGATTCATTAATGCCATATGTGGGATGTATAAAGGATGGAGTTAATGATATTATATATGATATTATACTAGAATTATAATATACCTTTATATCATTATGATTTCACTCCATTAAATACGAAATATAAATGAAAGTAGCATTCATCCGTACGTACGACTTACCGTCTCCATGAACGGTGCATTTCATTTCTTACCTCTAAATGTTATCTACTATTACAAATACATGTATATGATCGATATATATGATATCAAAATAATGAATATCATTTTGGATATAATGAACCTTTGAC
Source organism: Viscum album (assembly GCA_963277665.1). Lineage (NCBI taxonomy): Eukaryota > Viridiplantae > Streptophyta > Magnoliopsida > Santalales > Viscaceae > Viscum > Viscum album. Next base: position 2,000,840,335 of record OY728147.1, on the reverse strand, counting down.
TACATGAACAACATGTAATTGTAAGAATTCCATTTTTGACTTAAGTACCAAATATCGACAAAACGAACTTTTTTAACTTAAATGATTACATATTGTTTATAACATGGAAATAAGTTATATAAAAGGAATAATAAACTTTAATAAGGTTCTTAAGCAAGTAGAAATTAACTTTAGTTTATTATTCAAGAGATTAAAGAGAAATCGAGTCACGTCGAACATGAGGTAAGGGACTTTGTATCAATCTCCTTTCATTGAGGCATATTTTGTTTTATAAACAACTTTCTTTTATACAGTGTATAAACCCCTTTGAATTTTAATTTTATACAAAAGGAATACTTTTTACGAAGTGTTTTACTAAACGACAAAAAGGAATGTTTATTTTAACATATGCGGTGACAACGACCTTTTCCGCCGCCACGAGTATTATTTGGACTTTAGCTTCCTCAACAAGCCGTAATGTTTTTAAAATGAAATAAATATGATATACCCTTTTATGTATTTTGGTATTGAAAATGGTTTTTATAATGAATTTGTTATGTCAATATATTTAAGTGATATATTTTGATCGAAATGTGGAAATTTTTTCTTTCCATTATATTTGTTTTATGTCTTATGATTTTATAATGGTACTTAGACATTTGACGGGTGGTTACGTGATAAACCATATGACGGGTGGTGCTGTGAATATCAGGACGAGTGGTTACATTATAACCTCCAATGCATTGTGTGTGGAAGTTGTTCGTATGGATATTCCATTTAGTGATATGTGTGGAAGTTGACCGTATGGTCATTCCATTTAAATATGTTTATGTCCCAAGTTATCTTTATATGTTATGTGTTCTTTATATGGGTTTTATGGTAATATTTTGGTTACAAAGGGGTAAGTAATGATCTTTTATTCAGTGAAGAGTTTTTACTACTTCATAAAGGTGAAAATTATTACTTTGATAAAGTATTCATGGTTTACTTATTGTTTTTAAAAACTAACAGTTTTCATTCTTTGTGTATCCCTTACTGAGATTTTTATGCTCATCCCAGGTTTTTTTTGAAATGTTTTTCACAGGACATAATGTGGAATATGGTCAAGGATGGGATCAAGGAAAATTCATTCTCTCTTAAACATGGAACTAGACATGACTCATTTTTTAAAGAGTTCGTGTTTTGTAAAAAAAAGGAAACTATGTAGAAGTGTCTACTTTGTTAACTTTTGAGATGTAATAGTTATGTACTAATTCTATAAAACTCTAAACCTGAAGAGATCCTCAATGTGAATTTTTCATTTAATTCAATATTAAGTATTGTTTAAGGATGGGGCCTTATATCCCACAAGTAGCCTTTTTCTCCTATCAAGATTGGTTTCAAGCACCATATACCATACGAACTCTGATTTTCTCATCGTTGGAAGCACTGAAGAGCTATAGGTACATTCTTCAATCCTATAAAATCTATTTCTAGTTCTTCATCTCATCTATTGTACTATTTTGGTATAAGATAATATTTCCAATTTTTAGGGAATTTGAAGGATTATCTATTTTCTCCCAACCTATATCAAATCAAAGGTTGAGACTAGATGTGGGAATATCTACGAGGTAAAGGTAAGTGTTCTACATCATTTCCCTTCATTTCATCATGTTCTATAAATTGCCGAATTGTGCAACGAGAGAGACCCTTCTGACCTCACCCATATTTTTCCAATTAAATTAAATTGAATGTAATATCATTTCATTGGTGACCTGAGTAAGTAGTGACTCGTCCTCTTGGGTTTATCGCCTTGTTAAATTCCATCTGATTGGGTGTGTGTCACCTTTAATGCTCAATTTTCCCTTTTTTAGCATGATAAGAATCCTTAAAGGGTTTTTCTTCATATTAAATATCAAGATCTTTACATTGAGTTTCTTAGGGTGTTAAAACTTGTGAAAACCCCCTCCCCCATGACACTTATAAATTTTTATGCTAACTGAATTATCTAAGTGATTATGCCTTGTGCCATATAAATTGAGTGGGATTGATATTTGTATTATCCTTAACCATTGATACTTTTTAATAAAAATTCTTGAATTCATTAGATAATCCTTTTCTAGACATGTTATATATATATATATATGTATTTTTTTTAGCTATTTCACTTTAGTTATGAGTGTGATATAAGGGGTTCTAATTTGAGGACCCCATGGACAGACTCTTTTGCCTCTTTTTTAGAATCATAAATGGTTGGTAAACATGTCAGGTGAGACATCCTCTATTTCTAAGAAGGGATCACTAAGCATTATATATTTTTACCTCCATATGAGTTGTACCGGTTCTCTAGGGGAGATAACGTGGATGGACTCAGAGGGATGATTGGTTGAACCATACCTCGAGAGAGACTCAGGCCCCTACGTTCGATATCAGGCACGAACTAGGAGGCTACTACATAAATCATCTAACCATTATTGGAGTGATATGTGGGACCACATCCTTAGGCCACCACGTATAGACTCTTTGGCATTGGTCATATGAGGTACCCCTTGAGCGATACATAGTACATATTTCCAAATTATCATGGATGGGCTCATGGTGTCTTGTTATGTTTTATAATGTGGTTTTCAAATTGAATTAAAAAAAGTTAACTGAAAATTTTCAAATGAGAAGTAATTCCTTGGTATTAAAAAAACAGGGACATGTTCTCAAATCCCAATCACACTATTGGGGATAGTCCACCCTATTACATTTATCTCACCTAGTTTACCTTCACAGGTTCTTATAGTTCAGATATACAGGCTTAGAATGAAGTAGGTAATTAGGTCGGTATCCAAGTGGAACCTAGCCCATTGCAACTATTTATATGTTCCATTTTACATTTAATTATTATGGAACACTGTTTATTTTATGTTTTCTGAAATGGAATGGCCTAGACACTGTGGGTGTCGACCAACTATGATTTTTATCTCACACCCTGCTCGGGTGCCTTTGGGACCCGAGTAGACTTTATAGTTGTAGGTACAGACAATGGGAAGCATCCAACTTCCAATTTTTTATTCCCAATAATAGGATTGAGTTTGGGGGTAGCAGACCGATCCTATGATTGAGAAGAAAGCTATGAAAGTTTCTATAATTTTTGTATTTTTCAATATAATGATGTATATACTTTTATTCCCTACCCGAGTATAGTCATTTTTTAATTGTTAAATTTCCATGACATGATCATCATATTGTACTATCTGATTATCAAGATTATATTGTTTATGTCTTATTATTTCATGATTGTGTATTTTTATCTTCTACCATTGTCTCTTGGTTATATATGATTATATTGTTCTAATTATATAAATATTATTGTGCTATAATCTGATCAATGAGGGAATAATCTCCCCACAGACTCACCCAAGGCCCTCACTGCTAGTTGGTCGCTTATGGTGTTTAGGGAGGCATGTTTGAGGTATTGTGGCCAACCTTCTCAGGGAAATAGTGAGTGGAATATAGGGAAGGATGCTTCAAAGTGGTATCATAGGGGTTTATTCTCCATTTTATCTTAAGGTTAGGTTTAGATAGGAGACTAGGACATTTGAATTTGGTTACCATCCTATTCTTTGGAGTAGCTACCCCACGTACAAGGGAAACCCAAATTTCCTAGGATGGGTAATTGCTAATATTGATTATGTCTGTTATGGTTTCCCTAGATTTCACCATTGGGTGGAGCACTCATTTTGTGCTGTTAAAAATATTGTTATTATTTGATTCGTCTATTTCAAACAGGTCCAATGATATGAGGGAACATCAAGGTTGTCATAATATTAGGCACAATAGGATTTAAAATGGAATGAATTATTCCATTCCATATCTATTATCTATGTGAATCACTTGTTTTTCTTGTGACTTTTGTATGTGTCTTGTTAGATATGCCATATAGTTTTCATTGATTCTCAGTGGTAAAATAATTGGTTTTATTTACCACTATTTCCACATTATTTGGTATGATTGGTCAGTTCAAATGGTAGATCATCCAATAAAAACATAATCTATGGCCTGTTACAACCATTTTATGGTGTAAGGATCAGGATAAAGTTACTTGATTAACCCATTTCAATTTATAAGGTATATAAGACCTTATAAAGTGGAATTGGTTACACAATTAACTGGATCATGATTTTAATTAAAAAATAAATAAGAATGAACTTGAATGAAATAAAATAAATTTTATGCTTTATAAATCAAATGGTTATAAAATATGAGACCTTAGACTGGCCCGATATAGTAGTGGTAGGCTTCATCACCTATGAGCCTTTTGTGACTCATTCTTTTCACCCTGTCCAATCTTAGGAGTAGACAGAGGGGTGTGTTAATTTACTAGGATAGCCTTGTACATATCCTTCATTACTATTTTCCTGATTATTATAAATCCTATATAATGCATTTTCCTGGAATTGTAGATAACTTCCACCAAGATGACCTCGTGCTGTATGCCAGGAAAGTGGAGATAAGAATACTTTAGAGGTGGGGGGTCCTAAACCACCCATGATACTTCATATAGTGATACCTCATTTACCTACTCTATATTTTCCATTGGGTGTTGATCCCCAATTCTAGTAAAATTTTCTTTTCTTTATACAATCAATCATGAGGCATGTTGAACAACCCCTTCTATAGAAGAGTTTCCTTGTGAGTTCCAGTAGAAACATTCTTAGGGGATGGTGGGCCTCATACTATTGATTATTGGTTGGAGGCTATAAATTCAATATTTCAATACATCAAGATGCCTCTATATTAGAAGGGAAATCTCACAACCTATATGCTACGTGACCCCATCAAGTGATAGTGGGATGTTTTGACTCAGTCTGGTCGACACTAAGGTATGGTCTGGGTGGACTTCAAGGTATGATTATTCATATAATTATTCCCTCAGACATTGATAAATAATCACATTTAGGAATTCATGAACCTTGATCAAGAAGAAATTGCAGCTATGGAATACTCAAATCACTTCACCAAACTATAGGGTTTTTCATTAAACATAACCGGGGATGAGCTGACTACTACGAGGTGATTTGAGGATGGACTTGGTTATGCCATTCTAACAAAGGTAAACATCCTTAAAGTGGACACCATTTCAAAGATGGTCAGACATGACTTTATCATTGAGTTGAACGTGAGGGAATCATGTGATGTGAAGCCGATCATTTCATATTCAAGGTAGAGAAATGGTTTATTTAGCGGCAAGAAGCGATGCTTCGATGGTACATGTGGGGGATGTACCAGCTATGTGTAATGAACTGACAGACCTGTGGCATGTCACCAGTACAGTAGGAATAGTCACAAGAATCCCCAGTGTAAAAGGCACCTGATTGAGTGTCGGTCTTGGAGAAGGATGGGTTACCCCCAAAATTTCTGATGGTACTTTCCTCTAGTTCCATGTGAAAGAGGTTCTATCCCAGACCATCCTCAGTATTAGGATCAGTGAAAACTTTTCCAATAGGAAACTAGCCTTCAATAGGCCATTTAGGCAGAGAAAATGGTCATGGCTGAGTCAGTCAGGGTTCAAAGTTCTATAGTCAGTAGAGTGGACCTACTTAGGCTACTCACAAAGTATTTCTGAGACAAATTTTAGGCCATATCAATGCTATGAAACCTACAAAAGAGGAGAAAAAGACCAAGGTCATTTAATGTCATAGATAAATTTTTGTTAGCCTCTACTTTAGTATCTGCATTATTTGATACAGGAGTATCACAATATTTTCTATCTATTGCAACCACGGAGAGTCAAGACTTATTGGTAGAGTACTCTAGTCGTGTTATGAACCGTGAAACATCATTAGAATTTCATGTTGAGGGTATATACTGGTGTAATGGTGCCCCTTGAGGTAGGTGGGTACCACTTTCTATATAATTTCTTCATCCTCAAGATTACCAGTTTTGAAGTTATTCTTAGTATGGACTAGCTTGTGCCTTATAGATCCCAAGTGTATTTCTATCACTATCATGCATCATTTTCATCAAATGAGGGTAAAACAAAAATCCAAAAGTGATAGTGGGATCTCTAAGCGAGTCAAGCTAGACTCAAGTGTACTAGGCTAGAGTAGCAACATCCCATATGGCTAGTCAATTTATGAGTAATCAGGGAATGAAGCGTGTATAATATTATCCTGTTTTGGATCACTTTAGGGATGTATTCCCTAATGATTTCTCTAGCTTACCTCCTAAGAGAGAGATTGTATTCACCATTGAGTTTGTTCCAAGGGGAACAACATTTTCCATTCCTCCTTATAGGATGGAACCTACAGAGCTTCAAAAACTCTAGAGATAACTTGATTATATAGAGTCTATGGGTTTTATCCAACCCAGTACATCACCATGGACGATTTTCAATATGTTTACCAATTTCACACACTTCCTACAGATTCTGGAGTCCTTCTCAGTTTATGAGCTAGTAAGTTAGTACAACCAGGAGGTATTTTTATTTCATGGTGTTCACCATACTATAATTTAAGAAGAGACGCTATTTCCTTCATGGTTCTATGAAGGGTTGAAACAATAACTGGGTTCACAAGTTCTCTTGAGTATCGTATATCACCCTCAGACCATCGGGCAGTCTGGACAGACAATTTGGGTGTTATTGAACATACCATGGGAATGTATCCTTGATTATATAGTTTCATTGGAAAAGAGTATTCGTATACATGAGTTTTCATACAAAAATAAGTTTTTGGAAACAATTCATATGGAACTGTATGAGGACCTCTTTGGTAGACCATTACATTCACATATGTGCTGTATTGAGGTAGGTGGGGCAGCTCTGATGGGTACTCATCTCATTCAAGAGACTTTAGAAACATATCATATGTTTTAGAAGAATATGGATATACCTCATTATATGTATAAGTCTTATATCAATCTTTACTGAGGACATCAAGAGTCTGAGGTGGGACATTAGTTCTTTTTGCATGTATCACATAGATTGGGTCATAGATGAATCATGAGATATAGAAAGTTATCACCTAAATATGTCGAGCCTGCCGAGATAGTGTAGAGAGTTGGGATGATATCCAATTAGTTACTATTACCTCACAGGTTCTATTCCATTCATGGTGTCTTCCACATCTCTTATCTTCAAAAGTATCATGATGACCCATCTAATTCATTTGACCCTGATGATATCGAGCTAAAGGCAGATGTGTCTTTCAAGGAGAATCAAATACATATAATTATTTATATAATGAAGTATATCTGAGGCAGGTAGGTTCCCATGGTATAGGTTCTATGGTATCACAAACATGTACATAATGATACATAGGATAAAGAAGCTGATGTACATGTGTAGTGGTCAGAACTCTTCCTAGACGATGTTCTACTACCCTCAGAAGGGAAACTCGGGGAATAGTTATCATATGGAAGGAGGTTTCGATGTCCCATATTTTCAAAAAGGTAAGTACCATTATGTTTTGGTTCTAAATTCCTTTAAACGATAGTAAAAATCATTCAATAAAAGTTCTAGTAATAAGAAATGATAAAGCAGTGGAAGAAAGATTTAATATAAAGTGAAAATAGAAAATAGCCAATTCCAAATTAGTACAAATCATGAAAGATGTACGTAATTTAAAATGAAAAATATATAATAAGCTTATATTTAAATACAATAAAGGACTCAGGTATGAAAGGAACTAATAATCCCATAGGTGATCCCCAAGAGCATCTTGAGCTCTAGATCAGTCCTATGATCCTAACTCCTTAGGTGTAAGAAAAACAACACAAGAAAATGTCCATATCCCTACAAACATATAAGTCTACTTAGGTACCAATGGTACCTATGTAGGGTGTGAGATATAAATATGAGTAGGTTGACACCCACAATTTCAATCCCAATACAATCTATTCTATTTAAAACTATTAGTATGGAAGAAGATATTTTACAAGTAAGAAAGTACTCAAAACTAAACATCCTATAATGTCTAGGTTCCCACTTATACCCAATTTTTTTAATAAATTTAATTTAAGTGAGAACTATCTGATTTAACAATCAGACTTGTTTCATTCTAACATAGTTAAAATGAGGATTCAACTCATTAATTAAATAATTTTTGAGACTCGACATGCATCCCGGTGTCCCTCATAAATATGTAACTGAATATGCCTAACCAAACTATCTATAAAGAATATCCAAGACCGAATCCAAGTTTATTCTTTGGATTGTCATGCACGTCACTTGATTCTTTTAATTCATTAATCAATTTAGAACATGGGACCATCTAAGTCATTCCTAAGTTGGAATCCAGGTATCAATCTATGTATAATATAAACTAACACCCTACAATCCCATACCTAATGAAAATCTAAGGAACTCAGTATCTCTCAAGGTGTGGTATAATGTTTCATAAACCTGAGTCCTTCCTTGGAGGTCCTTTAAGGAAACCCCCCAAGTATTACCCATGGAATAATAATAAATTCCTTTGAGTATGTCACTGGAACCCTCTACATGATCTAAGTATCACTCACATATAATATTCAGAATCACCTTTGAGTTCTTCCATGGCATTCAAATATGAATCCATGTCTATCACTCAACTTATAAGTGAAGCCTCAAGAGTCCATCCATGCTATACTTCAGTTGGATCCATGTATCACCCTTGGAATAAACATGGTTCATGGAAATTTATTCTATCCATGGAATTACAATATGAATTCACGTGTTATCCAAGGCTCTTAATAATGTAATCATCTCAATAATCATTCTATCAATTTAATTTTTCATTCCTAGGTCAAAACCATTGACATATTATTTCATTCTAAAAATCATTTAGTCAATATGATTTAACATGTGATGGTCAATACCAAGAACAATTCATAAACATATTCCCTCAAAATGGTAACTCAAGGCATTGGCCAACTCAAAAGGATTACCTTTAATTTGAATCACATGGGAATATATTTTTAAAAAAATTGGAAGCCTAATCATTCAAACCATGTTATTCAATATTATTTAATCATAATGATTTAATATTCCCCATTCAACACTGATAACATCACATACACACCACACCTAAAAATATGGCTAAAGCATGGGCAAGATATCAAGACCTGGCTCATAATTACTCATATAGAAATATATTTATAACAAGATTCTGAAAATTTAACAAACTACAACAAGGTTTAGTGTTATCTATATCACATTGGCATATCCATACAAAGGTAATTCATTCTTAATAAGGAAATGACATAATAAGGGCCAAGGGTCACAGTCACTCATCCCTTCCCATTTAATACATTTAATTCAAAATTCAATTTATTAAAAAATTTCATGTTTGAAATCCCATGACATGGGGTAAAAGGCACACCTATGGGAGTTGAAGGAAAAAAATCCATTGAAGTTTAATTTAGCAATAAAAATTCAATGAATGCTTCAAGTTCAAGGTATTAAATCTATAACCAACATAAACAAGCCTCTTTAAAATAATATTCCATGTCTAGTGACTCTAGGAACATAATACCATATCAAGAAATTTATTTTAAACATAACTAGAGAGTCTATATACTATCATGCCTCATATAAGAAATGCTACTCAAGCATATAGAACATCCAAGCAATAAGACAAACAAATTATTTAAAACTAATAATCACTACTTTTCAAATTAGAAGACAACACACCTTTGTTGGAGTGGTTTTATTATAAAAACATGACTTTGTTTCTCAAACTAATAATTTATCCCAATTAATAAGTTCATTCAAGAGATTATATTCAAATTTATCAAATGATAGAATGATTCAACCTATTTAAATAATCACTTAAATCACTGTTAAAATTAATCAGGTAAAGGATAGGGATCCTACCTCATGCTGTAGACCAAGCCGTCTATTTGCAATTTCTAGATTTGGCGACAACCACTCGAAAACGCCCCACACTCCCAAGCACATACATTATTATACAAAAATAGATATACTTTAATCCAAGAACATATTACGCTCATCATGGGGAAATACGTATGAAGAATATATATATATACGCATACCTATGTATGTGTGTGAAAACCATCAAGGATGATCAAAACTCCATAAAATAATAACTAGAACCATAAAAACATTGCAGTAAGATTATACGAACCTTAATAAAATTACCATAAACCCATAAACACATTAAAAACATTAATTGAAAAATGTGAAACAATACAGTGAGTGTAGAACCTTACCCAAATAAATAATGGTGATCCAAATCAAACACATCATCCTTGCCTTCAGCGTCGAATGCCAGAATAAGAACCCCATATTATTGAGGAAGCCTTCACGTGCCCTAATACGAGAATAAAACAAAAAATATAGTCGTATCTCAAACCTAGGGTTTCTACCGAACTAGTAGGGTGATGAGAAGACCTAAAATTGGCCATAAATCGAGAGGATAATGAGGCAGAGACCTTACCATGATGATTCGAAGGAGAAATTAGATGAAATCAAGTTGAAATCGTGCACTAGAGGAGGCCAAAAGGATAGGGAGGTCACGCCATTAGAGTGTTCATACGAGGGGGTCATGTTGAATATGTAAGGGAAATGAAGGGTTATAATTGTTTTTAATTATTTTTATTTTATTTTAAATATCTTAATTTTTTAAAATAGAAAAGACAACACAGTTTGGAAAACTGTGCGCAAACTGTGTGATGAATAGTGAAATCTTACTAGCTCCAACAAAAAACTATGTGCAACCGATGCGTACCACCACTTCCCAACTTATATAAGGATACACAGTTTCCTTCATGGACCACATGGTTTCAGACAAACTGTGTGCCCTATACAGGTCCTTTAAAACCTGATTTTCCTAGTCCGATGCTACCAAAACCCATCGAGCCACTGGGGAATGTTCTCATACCTTTACCCAATGCCAAGAACATCATTTTTAAGCATTCCAACTATTGAAATTAAGTTCTGAAGTTCCTTTTTAAAAATCACCTGTCCAACAATAAAAAAATCAAATTCTCATGGAAATTTGTTTGGTTCAGAAACACGGGTCCTATAAACTACCCACCTTAGAACGTATCATCCCTGAGAAGACTTGGGGAATAATTAAGACCTCAACAAATATACATGGGTCAAAATGATTCTTCCAAAGGACCGTGTCACATTTAAAAATTCTCAGGGAACCTTTAAGTACCTCTTAAGCACACGACACTTATTCCATCGAAACCCAATCCAACACTCTATTTTCCAACTGAAACTCCAAAAAGATAATTACATGAGCCTGTTTAACCAAATACATGATCACATAGTCATATTTTTAAACATATGGAAAAAGGTTCTCCCCACCTTTGTCTTAAAAATTATAGAGATTACAATTCCGAATTTGGATTTCCCCCACAATTGGAATTGCCTTTTAGAAAACACCCAATCATTTTAATGATGCCCCAACATCGTTTCAACAAAACTAAAATTCATAGCTACAAGGATTATTTATTTACAAAAAAAATCCATCGAATCTCACAACTAAATTCTAATGACTTTTCAAGACCAAACCAATAGTTGGCCATTTTAAACTGTTGTACCTCAGCGCAAATGAAGTCATAATCCAATTCCAACCCATTGGAAACTTTATAGTTAAATAATTAAATACGAGCCCAAAAACAACTCTGGTATAAGCTCAGAGTCAAACCAATACAGTCCACAGAACTATCCCTAGGTATCCAATACCCTATTCTATAAGAAATATGTTGGTACAAATCCAAAATGTCCATATAAGAAAATTGAATGAGCCCAGAGTGGCATCCACCTGGCGGTCACATTAAAGAAAGCATAAGGTTTACAAAATCCCATCAAATGAATTACTAAATATGAACCCAAGTATCTCTTAGGACTAACCAAGCCTCAACAAAAACAATAAATTAGTGAACAACTATAATAGAGATCACAAACAAGTCTAATGGATTACAAACTTCACGGTCATGTATAATCGATGCTCTCTTAGTAAATCATGGATGATGTCATGATAGTGGACATGCTCGTCACTATGAATTCACACTCAAAGGATATCTAGGAGAAGTAATTTCAAACCACTATTGGTCGACCTATTGAAATAACACCTACTTCACCTTTCCAACACATCGACACCCAAACCATGTTTCCTATACCACTAAAGACATTCTTATTCTTTCAAACTTTACCACTGAAACTCTTTAAAGAATAACAGAGTTTTTAATAAGGTTTGCACACACATATCACCTCACTAAAATCGTGATGTCAAGTATGAACCAAATAGATTCAAACATTTAATCCTCAAAGGCATTTGAAAATAGAAGTAATTATCTCAATGGTGTTCTTTAACTGTGTTCCATCTACTTAGAAGGACACATTTAATAGAACTAACACAACTCTTGACACCTATGAAGTGTCCTAGCAGTCGAAAGAAAGGATGAACTAGCCGCTCACCAGTACGCTGGAACCATATTCACCCTAATTTAATGTGTGAAATTAAAAAAAAAGAACACCATGTAAGAGAATTTGGCATAAAATCACAAATCAAACTGATCTATGTGTTAAAACACCCAAGTCTCCTGAGAAATGGGCCGAACATGATTTTTCAAACACTCAGGTCACTCTACATCGGATATGACCCAATAAAATACTCAATAGCTTAAAGCTCAACAACCTAACCAAAATCATCAGGTTCATTACATCATTTAACACTCGATGGGTATCACATATACCAACACATAATACCCTGAGTTTTCAAGAGAAAAAGGAACTTTCTAAGAACTATCCATAGGCTGTATTCCCTAAGAAATAGTGTATGATATAGATCACATAGAATCTAGCTCAAAATAGCATCCTTTTATATGTCCACTAACTCATATGACGATGTACCAAGTCACCCATCACTGAAGAAAAGATAGGATCACCCGACCTCCGAAGCAGTTGACCATGCCCGAGGCATTTCTAAGCTGCTGAACCAAGAATCCATCAATGCTTATTTCCATATCAAGTGTCAAGATATAATAACCACCCATCTGAACAAGGGTTTCCTTTAAAAAAACATCCTACTAGGGATAATGACACCTGAATGGCACCAAACGATAGAAAGATTATAGGGGAAAGTAAGAAATAAAGCTCTAAGGGTGGTACTTACCATAGTCTATCCCCTTAAAAAGAATAAGCATCGATCCCATCACTAGGTCATCCATAATAGGTTGCACTAGTTTCAAGATCCTCTTCCATTTAATCCATTTCTAAAAATAATCAGCCTCCAGATAAAGCTTCATGTCTCCGTACCAAGGAATACCACTAAAAACATTAAACTACTGTTACACAAGGGATTTAAAAAAGGACACCACTTTATGTTCCATTTAAAGTACATTTCATTAATTCACTTCAACCATTAAATATTTGAATAATTTTAAACAAAACCTAAAGTACCATTTTTATAAAACAAGGCACTTGGTAACTTGATTTATCAAGAATCTTAAGGGAAAATATTCAATTCTTATCAACTTCCTTTTTAAACATTTAAAATTCATTGACATTTCTACATTATTATAAAATTTATCATATTAATTATTTTTAACCAATACGAAAACCTAAAAGGGTCCCATTAAACCTACATGGATTCTTCAAAAAGAAACCCAATAGTTGTTGTTTAATTATAAAAAGCATAAAATCCATAATAGTATATCTTATAAAAGTATGCTCCATCTGACCAACTTGAGCCTAGTTTAACATTTTTATGTTAAAAAAATACACTTATGTTTAAAATTTAACAACTTTAATATTTATAACCATCCAAAAATATACGATGGTTATATAATATATTAATAATATGGGTGGCTATGTACCAATTCATATGGCACCCATACACCTTAAGGTTGTTATTTGGCTCCCATTAATGAAAACATTTCCACATTAGCATTTTACTTTAGAAGGCCTTTTTTCCATTTCAACAATATATATAAAAATTTATAAAGTTAAAAAGATAGTTTGAGAATATGAGTTACCCTTTTTCCAATCATAAGTTTCCATTACACCTAAAAATTGAAAACTGGATCCTGCTTAAACCACAACCAACAAATTTCGGCCCATGAACCCATTTTCATATATCTAAACTAGCATGATATAGTAAGAAATACACACCGAGAGAAGTATAACAAGAAAAAAAATCATGTAATATAATCTCATAATCATGTTACACCATAGGAAAGAAACACTAAAAAAACAGGCATGCTAAAAGATTATCGAAATATGTAAAAACCTAAGCATGATCTCAATTAGGGCACACAATCATACTTAGCAGGAAATCTACTAATGTAAGTACATGGCATGAAATGTGAATTTTTCTATGTGCCTAATATGATTCATGTCATGTCAATTCATTTCCATCTTGGGGAAAGGGTAAAATACCATAAATTTACATAAATCCATAAGCCAAAGAAAGACACCATTCACTCTAGGTGAAATCAAATCAACAATAACATCAAACATTATAAACAGTAATTCCCAGCCCCGACCACTTGGTCATTTCCCCTACGTGGGGTGATTGGTCCCAATAATGACTATTTACCAAGCAATGACACATTCCCAGTCGCATGTCTATTAGCCCAAAACATTAACAAATAAGGAAGAATTTCCTCTCATATAACTTTATAATGTCTTGAACCAACATACCACTAAAATGATTATTAGAATGGTCGTGACATGGCCTCAAGCACATATCCCCTCTGATAGAGGTTATCGACTACTAGTGAGGGTGTAATGGTAGTTCAGTAGGGAGAATATACCCTCAAACTAAGAGTTTCACGATGGTTATAGATAGTAAAAAGAATGAAATATAAGATGAAGTAATAAGCAATGATAAAGCAGCAGAAGAAAGAAGAAATATCAAATGAAGAAAATAGACACACCCATTTTTATACAAAGCATGCTTGTTGTACATAAGAGAAAACAAAAAACAAAAAACAAGCATAAAATTCAATATAAAACAGGACTCAAGAAAGAAAATAACTAAAAATACCAATTCCAATCCCCATGATAATCTTGAGCTCCAACTCGGTCATTTTCTCCTAACTCCTCATGTTAAAAAAACAAGAAAAGGTCTATATCCTTGAAAACAAGTAAGTCTACTCGGGTACCAATAGTAATCAAGAAGAGTGTGTGATATAAATATAAGTAGGCTAGCATCCATAGTGTCAAGACCAATCCACTCTATGCTATAAAAAACTAGCAGTGTGCAAGATGATATATGAAAATTTTGGAAGCACTCAAAAGTAAACATCCTATAAAGTACGAGTTCCCATTTATTCCCAAAAACGTTTAATCAATTCAATTTAAGTGATAAGTGTATTATTTAAGAATTAGGATTGTGTCATTCTAAATGATTTCAAATGAGGAGTCTACTCATTAATTAAATACGTCTCGAGACCCGATGTGCAGCTTGGTGTAATACGTAAAGATGTAATCAAATATGCATATCTAGACCATCTATAAATCATAATTTGGACCGAATCCAAGCATGTGATTTGTTTGGGAAGATTCATCACATATTTATTTCAATTCATTATTCAATTTATAACCTGAGCCTATCCATGGAATTCTCACGTTGGAATATAGGTATATCTCCAGGTATAATATGAATCGATACCCTACAAGCCCATCCTTGTTGAACCTCTCAGGAACCCAGTATCACTCTAGGTGTGGTGTAATGTTTCATCCACCCAATTACATCATTTGAGGTCCTTTAAGGACTCCCCAAGTTTCACCCATGGCATAATAATTAATGTTCATGAGTCCATCCATGGCATCCTCTATGGGATCTAAGTATCACTCGAAATATAATAGTCAAAATACCCTATGAGTATGTCCATGGAATTCAAATATGAATCCATGTATCACTTGGATTATAATTCAAGACTCAAGATTACATCAATTTCATCCTTCAATTGGATCCATGTATCACCCTTGGCATAAACATGGTTCAAGGAAATTGAGTATGTTCATGGAATTCGAATATGAATTCACATGTAACCTAAGATTATTAACCATTTAATCATCTCAATAATCATTCAATATATTTCATTTATAATGCTAAGGTCAAAAACATTAATATATTATATCAATCCAAATTTCATTTAGTCAATATGATTTATTGTGTCCAGTTCAACATCAAGAACAATTCATAAACATCTCCCCTCCAAAGGGTAACTCAAGGGGTGTCCAACTCAGAAGGCTTACCTTTTATTCAACTCACGTGAGAATTTCTTTAAAAGGGCATCTCAAGCCTCTGCATTAAAACCAGGATATTCAATATCATTTAATCATAATTATTTAATATCTCGCAGTCAACAGTGATAACATCACATATACACCGCACATAAAAATGTGGATAAAGTAGGGGAAGCTATTAAGGCTTGGCTCACAATCACTCACCTAGGAAAATCTTTATAATAAGGTTCTCAATCTTTAATAAACTACTACATGGCATAGTATTACCTATCACACATGGTCATAACCATAAGAAGGCAATTCATTCTTAATCAAGAAATGACATAATGAGGTCCAAGGGTCATGGTCCCCCATCTCTCCCCATTTAATCCATTTAATTCACAATTTTATTTATAAAACAATTTCATGTTTGAAATCCAATGACATGGGGTCAAATGGACACCTAAGGGTGTCCTCTTCTAAAATCCATTCAAGTTCCATTCAGCAAGTAAAACCTATGTAGATCTTCTTGTTCAAGGTATTCAACCTATAACCTACATAAATAAGCCTCTTTAAAATCATAGGCCTAGCCTAGTTATTCTACGAACTTAATCACATTCTAAAAAATTCCTTTTAAACATAATAAGAGAGAATATATGATATCATGAATCATATAAAAAATGTTACTCAAGAATAGAGAACATCCAAGAAATATGGAAAATTGTGATTTAAAACATCTAATCACTACTTTTCATCTTGGAAGAGAGTAAACCTCCATTGAAGGGGTTTCATTATAAAAACTTAACTTTGTTTCTCAAACAAATCATTTATCCAAATTAATGAGTTCATTCTAAAGATAATATTCTAATTTATCAAAGGAAAGCATGATTTAACTTATTCAAAGAACCACTTAATGGATTATTAAAATTAAACACAGCTAGGATAGGGATCCTACCTAAAGCATTAGACCATGCTGACTTTTTGGCACTTTCCAGATTAGGCGGAAACCACTCAAAACCACCCTGCACTCGCACACACATACATTCTAATACATATACATCCTTTAATCAAAGAACATATTCCCATCACCATGAGGGAACACGTATGAGGATGATATATATATATACACCTATGTATGTGTATGTGCACCATCAAGGATGATAATAACTCCTTATAAGAATAACTAGAACCATAAAACATAGCGAAAAGGTTCTATGCACCTCAATAAAATTACTAGGAACCCCTATACACCGTAAGTACATAAATTTAAGGTTACAAAGCAATGTAGTGGTTGTAGAACCATACCCAAATCGAAGTCAGTGATCCAAATTAAACCCATCCACCTTGCCTTTAGTAGTGGATGTTGGAATAAGAACCCAATAATTTCATGGAAGGCTTCGTTTGCCTTAATACTAGGAAAAAACCAAAAATATGGAATTATATAAACCCTAAGGTTTCGGTGGAACTAGTAGGGAAATGGGAAGATATAAAATTGGAGGAAAACTGAGAGGATAAGGAACTGGAAAGCGTACCTCAGTGATTTGAAGGAGAAATAGGATGTAAATCTAGATGAAATGGTGCATCGGAGGAGGCCATGAGGAGAGGGAGGTCACACCATAGGAGGTTTCTTCCAAGGTGATAATGTGATACATGTAAGGGAGGGGTTCAGAATAATTTTTAATTTATTTTAATTTAATTTTAATTATTTTAATTTCTTATAATAGAGCATACCACATGATTTTTCCTTCACAGTTTTCTGAAAAATGTGGAAACTGTGCGGTGAACATTGTGGTGTTATTAAGCAAAAAACTATATGCAGCCCATGCGAACTGCCACTAACCCACCTGAATAAGGTTTTACAGTTTTATACTTTTGATACAACATTTCAGACAAACCATGCACCCTCTACAAGTTCTTTAAAACAGAATTTTCCCGTTCGGTGCACCTAAAACCTCTCGATCCACCCAGGAAAAGTTTTGGGCCTTCACCCATGTCCAAAAACATAAATTTAATGTATTCCAACACTTTAAATTAAGTTATGAATTTTGGTTAAAAAACCCATCAAGAAATCACAAAAAAAAATTCCATAGAATTTCATTTAGTTCAAGAACACTGGTTCTTACATTATTGTACCCTCTAATTATCTAGAACCCACTATTAACCACTTAATCCTGAATGATTGTGTATTTGTTTCTAATTATATTGTGTATTGGTTATATGTAATTCTTCTATTCTTATTGTGTATATTTATGTGATCTACTCTAATTAATGAGGGAATAGTCTCCCCACAGACTCACCCAAGACCCTCACTACTAGTCTACAGCCTCTGCGTTTGAGGAGGTGCACTTGAGGTCTTGTGGCCAACTATCTCTGAGCACTGGTGATTGGCATCCAAGGTGAGATGTTTTTATGGTATAAAAGTTTTATACCGTAGTATTATTGATTATTCAGGTGTGTTTGGTTGTGCTTTGGTTTCTTTTTATTTTTGATTAGGGTTTCCTTGGAAGAAATGATAAAATGGTTGTGTCAATGTTTAATTGAACCCCTCATGATCCTCATGGGATTAATTGAGGTTAATTTGATAAGGTTATGGGCCACCCATGGGGTGTGATGCTTCTTGAACATGGAAATTGAATTTTTAAAAGTATAATTGAATTAAAATTTCATAGAACTGATAATAAATGTGTTGACATGTTAGTTTGGTTTATGAAATGAAAATAATGGTAATTATGTTTAGTTATTAACTTGTTAAAATGGTTTTTTTGTATAATGTTAATGGGTTTAGTGAGTGATAGATGTAAATAGGTAATTTTGTAGATTGGATAAGGCATGTAAAGGATAAATGGGCTATTTGGGATAATGCATGAAAATGAGAATATCTAAATATGTTAAGGCATAATGATTACTATGTCTTGAAGGATTTTTTTGAAAGTGATGAATATGTTGAATGGTTATGGTTATGGTTTATATACGTGTTATGATTAGAGAAGCATATACACATATATTAGTTGTATGCATGGTGTATTGAACATAAGAAACTATGATTATGGGTTTGGTTCGACTGAGGCACTAAACCCCGCCCACATTAATGCATGAGTTGTGGAGGTTTAATTGAGGCTCTATGAACCTAAAATTTTCATTTAATGAGACTACCTAGATCAAGGCTCCAAGGTAAGTGTAATTTATTGTTTTTAAAAGTTTTTCCCCCACGTGAGATAGGGAACTTGATTTATTCCCTTATTCATAGTATTTTTCTAGCTTATGAAAAATTTAAATTGATGAAAATTCCAAACCCAATTAATAAATGATGATAAAGGTTTATGTGGAATTTTCTTACTAATTGAACTAGATATACATTTTTTATATTTTTTTTATTTAGTACTTTCATATATTATCTATTTAGATTAGATATTTCATATAAAACATTGTTAGGGAAATACTATGTTATACTGACACCTTTCTTGGGCCACCATAGGGTATTTGAGAAGATTTAAAGGTTATAGGGTAGGAATGGGGAAAGGTCCCTATGCTAGAGGGTATTTGGGAATAGGATGTGCATGGATTATAGATACAGACATTTCTTCAGGGCCTATTTTGTGGATTCCTCTATTTATATTTATTTTGGGGTTTCTTTCACTTTTCGCTGTATGACATGACATATAATATTTACTATTTTGTTATGGGATTATAACCATTTTTGGGGAAATGATTGGCAGATAATATTTATTGTTATTTTATTTTGTTTCATTTTATTTTACATTCTATTTTTTGTAGATTAATATAATAAAGAGGGTATAGTATCCCCACATCATTTAACAGACCCTTGATACTATTCAATAGCCTCAGGTATATGCACAGGTGCACCTGAGGTTATGTGGTGAACCAAATTGGGCCACCAGCTTAGTGGCTATTAGGTTGGAGATGTTACATCACCACTTATAATTTCTATAGAAATTTCAATAAGGAGAACAAAATATGATGTAAGTCAATTTCAAAGTAAATATTGGGTGAAAACTAGATGGTTAACAACATACCC
The DNA here is from genome assembly GCA_963277665.1 of Viscum album. Classification (NCBI taxonomy): domain Eukaryota; kingdom Viridiplantae; phylum Streptophyta; class Magnoliopsida; order Santalales; family Viscaceae; genus Viscum; species Viscum album. Next base: position 2,000,820,164 of record OY728147.1, on the reverse strand, counting down.
CACTTCAATAAACAAACCCAGTTAAAGTTGATCTAAACGACCATTAGAAAATAGAATCTTCTAGGATAAAACCCTAGATTTTTGTTTTTATTTAATTATTTTCATTTTTTAGAGGCACACATGCACTCAACCCAATATAATTCAAAGATTCTTTGACCATGGATTGTAATTTCACCTATTTATTTTTTAATTTTTAGGACCATAAATACACTAAAAATAAGAATTAGGAAGCCCGCAATGTGTTTGCAACACCGATACACATTATAAACCACATTCATATCATGGATCCATGGAAATACACATCATGATTTAGGAGTATCCAGAACCTAAAAATACAAATTCTAATAAACATTCAATAGAGGTGTATGCATTTCGATTTAGAATTTTTTCTATTAAATTCCCCACATAATACTTATTTTGATATTTTGACTTCCAATTTCATTCCCTGCATTTGATTTTTTCTTTAATCCATTGATATAGGAGACATGAACTATCTAGGATAACTACCATGGAATGAATTGAAATTTATTTATAAATAAATTTGAATGAAAAAATTAGGGAAAAGAATTTGTATAGATAAGCATCTAGATTAGAATTTATAAAATCATGATTTTATGAGCATGTTAATATTGTAAATGATTTTTTTTCAGATTTGGTCATTCTTTGATTTTTAAACATTTTAATTAAATTATTTAATTATTAATATGAATTACCATGAGTAGTTATCCAAAAAATTCATCTCACTCTTCAGACATCCAATAAGCCAATATTTTTCATTTTTTATAGTATATTTATTGTGAAACTTAATCATGTTCTCTTCCAGAACATCCACTGCATCTTATCAAAGCTATGATGAATAGAATCACTTTTAATATGATTAAGGAATATTTTGTTAGCCCTTATCCTAAGACCCAAATTAAATTAATTCATTTTAAATCCCACATAATCCATGAAAGGTCTTTCTAGGGAAATTATATATTATAATACCATCTTATCTTTCCCTACCATGCTTTAAATATTTTCCATGATTATTAAAAATTACTATGGGGGAGATAGTGAATTTTGTAAGGGGTGAATATTTTATAATTAATATGTGGGTTAAAATTTCATGAGATTTGTATAAGTAAAATTCATTGTATTTATTACAAACCATCTCTAAAAAATAGTTATGTCAAGGGAAAATAAAAAAATTACCATTACTTGATTAGTGATCTTATTATAATCATAGAGAATTATTTCATGAGGAGATAATTTGGGGTTGGATAGTGGATGTTGGATTTTCCCCAACACAACTTTTGAAAAATAAATAATAATAATAATAAATGAGTGTATTTCATTTTTTTCATTTATTCTCTTTATAATTATTCTCTATAATACTGAGTGAAGAAGAGACCGTCACGACCCATCCCCCGGGGCCCGTATCATGACTAACCCCAAGCCCACCTTCCATAGGCCAGTGGCGGGCGACTAGTACCAAAGGCATAAATCCCTAAACTGGAAAGGCATTACCTTTAAAACTGTAAACAAACACATCAGAGTACACAACTAGAAGCAAAACAATTTGTAAAACTGCATACAAAAGAAGTGCTGGAAAGTAAAAGGGGCTAGAAATACAAGACCAACTGTAAAGTAAAAGGAAAATGAAAGAAAGTACAATTGAAGAAAATTAAAGAAGCTAGGGTTGTCCTTTGGGGTTCCAACCTGAAGGGTAGGTACAGATGGCCTCCTCATCACTTTCGTCTGTCAGTCTCCTCAGTATACCGATTCGTTGTAGGGTCCACCTCCGGGTACCATCCAGTCCTGCTACTCTCTTCCTCAGTCAGCGTTGTACGTCGTCTGTAACCAACACAATGAGGTTGGAGATCATGTTTTTCAAAAATTATTTTCTTGGAAAATTGTTATATTTTTTGAAATGAAAGTAAAAATAAGTCTAAAGTATATCAGTGCTAATGAAATTATAAAAATTTGGGAACATTTTCATATCAAGTGTCCTAACCTATGAGTTTATGTTAGGTACGTGATGTGTTTAATTTTTTTATTAAGGAAATATGTACTTGATAAATATCATTTCATGACCCCTAATTTAGTCCAGTTGGAATAAAATATTTCTTATGAGGAAAATACTATTTATATTCTCTATCAATATGACTAGGTGTTGAGAAATAAAGTGATTCACTAGGTGAAGGGTTTATGAAGAACAATATGATTGAGAAAGAAACATAGGAATCAGAAAAATATACTTATAAAAAATAACCTCACATGTTTCAGTAAGGAATAAAAATATGAAGAAACAATTTATTTAAGTGGAATAATTTTAAAACCCTAGAAATTCAATAAATAAATCTTATGATTTATAACTATTCATATTTATTAATGTTTAAAAATAATAATAAATAATATTTTGATTGAAAAAGGAATAGTTTTATTTAACTAATTTATATTCAATGTATTACATGGTTTTAATTAAAATATAAATTTATAAATTTTAGAATTTTAATTTGGTAAAAAAAATAATTTTTTGATTCAAAATATCAAAGTAATATGAGAGTGAATTTTATTTATTTTTATGAAAAGATTATGTTTTCAGTTAATAAAGAAAAATACAATTTGTATTAAAATTTTCATTTTTAAGAATTTAGAAAGAACCATTCTATTTAAATTGTTTTTTAAGTTATATTTGTATCCTTATACTAACAATAATCTAATTAATTCTATATTGTTCATAATTATAGTTTATTTTGTCATAAAATCATTTTTAGGATTAAAATTAAATTTTCTAAAAACTGTTTTCAGGGTGGTATGCATATTTGTATTAAAATAAATTTTTAGAACTTTATAAATTTGAATATTGTAAAATTTATTTAATTTTTTCAATAAATATATTCATTTTTTTTATTAAGATCTATTTTTTTATTTTGAATAGAAACCATGGTAAAACAATTTCACCACGATAATGGTTAAAATAGTTAAGGATGGGGTTAAGACTAAGCGATAATCTTTAAAATATGATAAATAATTTCTAAATTTGATTGTATATGTTTTTTTCTACATATAATCATCCTATATTCTAAATATTAAAAATTAGTCAACTTTATTTTGATAAATACAAATAATATATTTAAATGTTTAAAGTATTTACCAGTGTTCCACTACCCTAAATCATAAAAGGGAATATCCTAATTCACATGCGTTAAGCCATTTATATCAACCATTACATTCCAAAATACATTCCAAACATCCCTTCCCACATCATATAGGTTCTAGTTTGACTAAAATATCAACCTATTAAGGCTTGACGTGTAATCCAAGGGACGTTTTCCAAAGAAGGTGTATAATTGATAACCAAGTGTTTCATGTTTATTACTTACACTACCTCCTTGTTATACTATTTAAACATAATTATATTAGAACCTAAATATATTAAATATAATTAAATTTTATTAGGATCATGGTACAACCCTTTTCCATTACCTTTCTTATATGTTGGAAAATTATGACATCGTTCGAGCATACATGGGGAAAATCACCTCCATGAAGTGATGTGATTAATTTTTCATTTACAACTCACAAGGATGGTAATAATGATTTAAATAATGAATAAATACGAAATTTATAACATATTTATGATTCTATAAAAGTAAAAAAAAATTATTTTTTTCCATGTAGTAAAAAGATGAAAATGTTGTTCATGTGTACATATAAACTACCAGCTCAGTGAAATGATGTATTTAATTTTTAGATACTTCCATAAATTGATGGTTTTAAAAGTTAATTTAATATATAAATATGATAATTATAAAATTTTAATATTATGGAGGTAATGTAACCATAAAACCTTTGACCATGGTCAAAAAATCGATGCTGTTTTGAGGTTCTAAACCGAATGACCCTAAAAAGTCCCACATGAACTTAACCAATTTAGTAACTAAATAAAACATGGTAATAAATAAAATAAATTGAATAATGATATTGTAATGATAATTAAATGTTTTTTTAATCTAATAAATAAATTATAAAATTTTAATATTCTTGAGTTAGAGAATGTTTGAAGCTAGATAGGGCTTAAGGTAAAGGAATTCCTTTTAAAGATACTGTCTTATAGTTTTTCATACAAATATTTTTCTTCCCAAATGAGGGTATTTTAAAGGTTTCAAGAATGGTCTTATTTATATTTCATTGGTCTCTAATGTTATTTTCAATTATATTTTTCTTTTATAACTGTTTAAAACACAACATTTTCAACATTTTCCATATGGATTCTTTTCAACTATTTACAAAAGTGAAAAAGAATTTCTTTCTTAACATATATAGATTGAACGAATTTTCATGCCATCATATACAATATTAATTATAAATATTAATATAAAATTTATTTTTTTCCAAATTATATTATATTCACTATATAATATGAATTTTTCATTTTTAGTAGTTTTCAGAGGAAAAATAAATTTCTCCACATCATTCTGAGAAATTAAAAAAAATCTTATGGGCACAATTATGATTTTCAAGGGTTTTAGGATGAAAAAGTTAAATATTACAAATGTTTTATTCATTATATGATACTTGATAATTATATATGATGACATGTGATCCAAATAAAATTATTTAATAAATTGGGTAATAGTTAGTATTAAAATCTAGAAAATGAGGGAGATATCTGGGTTGTTTACTATTATTTAATTAAATAAGCTTCATATATTCTAACGCGTTTTATCCAAAAGTAAACACCAGTTATGAATATGATTCTCCAAGATACCTATATTAGGATTTCAAAAACAAATTTTATGGAAGTATTTTGATTTTATATGGTAAATCATTTTTATAAACTTTTAAAGGTTAATGGTTTTTTTCAATGAAATGTTTTATTGATTTAGCACATGACTCAATACGCCTTCATGGTTTTACTATTCTTAATATTGGGCTCTTAAATTTTTTTATTTTATCAATGTATTGATTTAATATTTTTAAATGTTTTATTTATATTCTCAACATTTTATTTGGAAAAGTGAAAATTTTCATGGGTTTTTATAATTTCACTAGAATAACACCATCCCATTATTTTTATGTCCTTTTTGGAGATTTTTGTTCTTATCCCATGTTTTAAAATGTTTTTAAAAATATATAAAGATGATTATGAACTATATAAAGGTCAAACATTCCACTTTCAGATCACCTTAACAGAATAAAAAGTGTCTTGAATGTAATAGGGTTATAAACTTATTGCCCAATTTTTGGGGGAAATATGTACACTATATGAAATTTACCAATTTGTAAAATATATTTTTTCATAATTATATAAAATTATAAACTAAAAATATTATATAAATGTAAAAATATTAAATCCTTGATATTAAAAAAATATTTACGGGTTGTTATTGTAATGGGTCATTATAGTATGTCAGGGTTCATGCCGTATTATGAAAATAAATTCATGGAATTCAATATCCACACCTATTTATACCTTAATACCACCTTATATGTTCATATCACTTGATATATAATGTTATAACTATTTATCCCTTATTTATAAATGGAAAAGAATAAAAGTATAGAAATTTGGGAAAATATTGATCAATCCAAACTAGAAGAACCCCCCATTTTTAGATCCTCAGACCTTGATGGTGTTACTTTATAATGTGGATATACTATCTATAGATTCCCCTCCTCCCAATCCCATCTTACACACTTTCGTTGAAATAATTCACTTGTTATAGGTACTTTTGAGCCTATTGTGTTAGTATCTATAGTTCCTTCATCATCAACATTTTCTCCAGAGGTTATCTTTTTAATTTTAAGACCACATAAATTTTTATTTTAGTGGCCTAGTTAATTATTCCAATTTTATTGCCAATTTCATCTAATCAATAGGTTATTCAGTCTATAATACCTCAACCATCAACATGTGTAGCCTCTTCACTATATTCAACTTCATCTTTAGTGTATATAGACAATTATATTGAACCAATTCAGTCAACCCTTCCAGATGTTGTTTTTTTAATAAATTAGAATTTATATAGTTATATAAAAACATTATCAATGATAACCAACAAGTTTCACTAGAGGGGTATAATGTGGATGTTTTATCGAAGGATTCCTAGGATTATCCTATAGAATCTTAAGTTTTTCATTTTTTATTTTTATTTTGTTTTAAAACTATGAAATTCCATTTGTTTTATCTCTTCATGAAATATATTTTAATATATTTTATTTGTATTTAATGAAAAATTAAATGAATATTTTTTTCTTGTTTGGAATAGTTTTTTTATTTAATATTTAATTTTGACATATTTTAATAAATATCATGACTGAGTCTCACCAATATTAAGAGAAAGACATTAAAATTTCATGAATGAGGCACCAAATTTCATGAATGATAAAGGAATAAAAGGTTCTATAAATCATATACATCTACTTTAAACTTTTATTTTTAACTGATTCCATTTCTATTTTTATTAATGTTACTTTTGATATATCTAAATTTAGACTCAATAATTATGGATAATTCTTTCTTTTAAGTATGAGGGAGGGTCATTTGAGAATAAAACTTGAATTTTTTTCTTGAACTCATTAATCTATAATGAATTTTTAGAATTTTCTATTTATTTGAGGAAATAAAAATATCATGAGAATAAATTTAAAATATATAGGTCATATTTATTTTAAATATCATATAATTTTCTATTTGTGGGTTTAAACTTGAAATGATTTTTTCTTTACCTAATTTTAATTATTTAAAATTAATATCACTAACTAATTATTTTCTATTCCTCCACTAATTGACTTTATAAAGTGTAATTTTCAATTCCAAGTTGTATTCTAAACCCACGAACATATACATTTTTATTACTTTTTTCTTAATAGATTATTGGGTTATAAAAAACTATAAAAACATATTTTTTGTTTTTTTATCAAAAAATTAGAGTAATATCTCATTAAAATGATTGAGGATGTTATTTTATTTTTTTCCCGTAATATCATTGATGTTTAATTTTACTTTTATCAATATCTAAACCCATAGAAACTATGGACCTCTTGTTTAGAAAAAAAGATTACATGATTTTTTTTTCATTTCTACACTTATTTAATGAGTATTATTTATCATTATATTTATATTAAAAGAAGAGAAAATGGGTTATTATATGAATTTACATGGGAAGAAGTATGATGACATGAGAAGGAGTGTGATGCATTGATATTTGTTATGAGATAAGAGTTCACAAGATAATTTTCATTGTACTTACATGATTTAATTAAAATTATAAAAATAAAATAAAAAATGATGATGAATAAAATATGAAGAATAATGGAAAAATTAATAATAATTTGAATTATAAGATTTTTGAAACGAGGAAAAATAAAGGAAAAGGAGTTGTGATGGATAATATAGTCGATAAATAATGAGTGATGAATTTATATTGAGATTGAATTTCAAATTACAGATTGTACTTTATGAGTTAATATCCACATAGAGAAATTTGTTTTTATATTAATATCCACAAACCATTTAACTCTATAGTTTTTTTTTAAAATCCCTCATGATTGATGTGGTTTAATTTTTTGAGTGAATATTTTAATACTTCAAAATGGTTGGGATAGAATGAATACACATGATATTGAGAAAAATTCCAATTAAAAGATATTGAATACAAGGTAAAGAGTTGTTCATTAAAGTAAGTGGCTAGTGAGAGAAAAGATTAAAGGAAGGATGAATAATGAGAGTGTAATGGTAGATGAATTAGATAATTTTATTTTATTTACAATGTATTATTGAGTATGAAATAATATGCATATTTCTTATTTGAATAATTTTTATTTATGGTTTTTTACTTTTTAGCATGATTGATTTTGAAATTCCACTACCAAGATATGTTTTCTTTGAACTAATTGCTAAAATGTTTTTATTGAATATAAGAAATGGATTAACAGTGTGGGAGTTTGATAATAAATTCTAATATTTTTATTTTCATTTTATTTTAATTGTGAAAATGATTTCATGTTACCAAATATGCATTTTTTTTGTTTTGATGGAATTTTGAGATATTGAAAGATTTTATAGAATTTTGGAAGAAAATTCAGAAAACTAATGAAAACCATGATATGGTGACCAAGAAAATAGGATGTTGTGATTGAATATAATACAATTTAATGAAAAATTCCATGTCACCATTTCTGGAGTGAACTAATATATTGACTTATAAATGATATATAAAACCATTTCATGTTATAGATGACCATTATATTTTTCATATCTTATGAAATTAAGATAGAAAAATAAATATCTAAGTGAATCTACCCATTATCCTAGATAATTAAAATAAAACATTGAATCTAGGGAAAACAAAAATATGAAAAGTGATTGTGGTCATGAGATATATGGAGATCTCTCTATTAAATCCTAGTTATTGAAAGAATAGTCATTTTAGACTTTAAAGTAGAAAATATTGAAAAAATATACTCTACCACACCTTGTCCTTTATATATTTTTAAATACACGTGTTTTAGTATTTCTGAGTAAATAGAGTTAACATTTTTTGTTCTCTATTTCATCTTTATCTCCCATAAGATTTATTTTAATTTTTTAGTATTCAAGAATAATGAGTTTTGATTAAATTCATTCTTTTGATTTAGTTTTTTCAAATTTAATTCATCCTTTCATTCTTTAGTCTTAGTTTTTGAGATTATTATTCCTTCAATGATTGATTAACAATAAATTATGAGTTTATAACCTCTTAATAAGTAATAAATAATATATAGAAGAATGGGTACCTAGTTTTTTTATCAAATTCAATCCTAAATATTTATTTTTATTTGGATTCATATTGAGACTTGATTCCAATTTAATTTTTAACAATTCTTTGAAAAAGTGAGTTGTTAAGGGAGGATATCTAAAATGGTTAAGGAGATTATATTATGAGATAAAATTTAGAGTAATTTTTAACAAATAAAGTTAAACATTATTGTATTTATTTTTAATTTAATCCTTTTATTAAGAGAATAAGATTTGTTTAATTATAATTTATTGATTTTATCATATTGAAATTATTTAAAATTGAAATAACTTGAAACAAATCAAGCCTATATAATTAAAAATTAAGTAAATTACAAATTTTTATGGAAAAACATATGTTGAAATTTATTTCCTATTTCTTAGTTCATTAACAGTTTTTAATATAAATTACTATTAAGATTTAGAAATTGATTATGATCTCTATTAAGAATGTAATTTGAGTTATCAACTGGAAATCAATGACATATTCAATGATTATTATACTTTCCCTCAGGAAATAGATCTTGAAATTTATATATATTATTTTTTATTTTTGAGTTGAGACTAATTAATTATAAAACATTAATGCCAACTAAAGTTAACAATGTTAGTGACCATGAAAAAACAATACCCTTCCATGATATTCATTATCTTGGCTACACCATCATCATACCTAAAAATAACCACAAAATAAAAGGTCTTGATATCAACCATATAATACTAGTATGTCAACTATATTATTTATTTTAGTGATTATCATATAAATTCTTCCACTTTATAGTCATTTACTATTTTACCAGATGAAATATTAACCATGTTAAATAATTAAGTCTATCATTTAATAGTTTTTTTCATACTAAAAAAACATTTTAGTTATTATTATTTATCACATACATTCATTCCATACATAAGGAAATCCACAACCATCATTCTAACCATACCATTATCACTATACAACCACATCAATATCTCACTACCTCATGTTCTAAAAAACTGCACATTTTTCTTAATTTCATATACCATAATAATCGTAAACAAGTAAAAAAATATCACATATATCATGTCATTCCCAATTTAATACTATATTTTATTTTAATCCATATAATTATATCAATCCCATATACATACTCAAATAAAACTAAAGAGTATGAATTTAAAAATTATTAGTAAATAGATAGACTGTCCTTGAATCACCTACCTTAAAATGGTTCTTGATTTAGAAGTCTATTAAAGAACGTTGTTCTCCTCTAAAATCCCCACACTCAACAAATATTAACCAATATATCTAAATTCTATATATACCATATATATTCTATTTTATCCATAGTAATATAATTCTAATGATAAAATAAATAAGTATAGGAAAAAAATACTAAGATAGGATTACCTCAATTCATAGAAACCACACCTCACAAAGAGAGAGAATAAAACATCACTATATGAGAAATAAAGAGAGTCTATAAAATTACCATTACCATAAACATTCATCAAAGAGGAGAATGAAATTAATAATAATAGATAAACCACTTAAATTTATAAATAAAAAGGAATATTAAAAAGTCTCAGAGTAATGGAATTCCTTATCACATAACAAGGTTAGACTAACTAGGGGTCTGAGAATTATGGTGCAAAAATCCATATATCCTCCATAAGTATTACTATCCACCCCTTTCAAATATATTGATATTAAGAAAATAATGGTGTAATTTTATCATTATAATTAAATAGTTATTGTTCAAAGGTTTAATATTAGTTTTATGGAATAGAGAATATTTTATCAAAATAAAAATCAATTATCTTTTAAAATTCACACTCACTCTGAACTAATCACATTTTAATGGATGAATTTATAATTTGATTTATAATCTCCATATAAATACAAGATTTAATCGATTGTAAAACCACATTCACAATAATGAAAAATCATGAAACCAAAATTTTCCACCAATCCAACACTGATTCACAATAATCAACCCTAAGAGAAAATTACTATATAATAAAACCCATTATGTTGTGATTTCTTATTTCAGATATATTTTCACCTGAAACATAACTTTACATAATTATCAAACTAAAACCTATATAAATACAAAATGAATGTTTTACGCCAAAATTAGTAACATTTTATTATAATCTACTCAAAAAATTCTCTCTCCCAAGAATAAAAAACCTAGGATGTGGAATATAATATCTCTAAAACATAACTATTATAATGTGGGACATTCACTACAGGAAGAAATAAATAAAAAAATGAAAATAAATAAGGTATAAATAAAATTGATTAATTATAACATTAGGTTAAACTATAACATCACTATGAAGGCCATGATTTAAATAAAATTTTATTTCCAAACATATATATATGAATTTCTCTCCCACATACATTACACAAAGCCACCAGTACTGTATAAAACATACACCAAGAGAATAATTCAACCGTGTAAAACACTATCTTACCAATATTGGATCTCCATAGGCTATTCCATGAATTACATGTACTCATTAATATCCAACATTCCCCAATTAATGGTATAGGAATTATCATGTCGATATATTTAATTTTTTTACACAAGGAATATATCATAAACTTTTTCCATTTGGGGTGGAAGTTCCAAAATTTATGCCACCTTTCAAATCGAATCCAATACATTCAAAGGTCAAAATAATAAAGGAGAAATTTTTAAAACTCTAAAAAACCTTTATTTTCCATGAAATGGAGAAACATAGATGAATATATGTTCTCAAAAATTAAAATATAAATCTCCCCAGTTATGATATTCCTAAGACATATGATTACATTATAAAGAAACAAAATTAGACATATTATTTTATATTATCCTCATTTATGAACTTGGATATCATATTTACTTATGTTTTGTAAAAACACTGGGAAATATTGTGTGGATAAATTATACACACCCTATATACCCATATTTTTTAAAATTTAGGCAAATTAGAAAAAAAATTACCCACATTTTACATTAACTTGGGTAATTATGTTTTTAATAAAAGAAATTTTTTGTTCACCTCGTGTTGAACCTACTAACCCTTCCACCCATACTAACTACCAACCCACCACCTTCATGACCTGATTCCCATGATTTGACTCTAATAATTCCACTCCTAATTCCTATAAAAATAAAATCAGAGATTCGAAAGATTTGATCCCACATTTTGAATTATAGGAGGAAAATAACCTACCTCTGAAGAACAACACCCATATGTTATAATAATATATTACTATATATATATATATATATATATATTTACATATAAATATAACAAATTTCTATATTAGTACACCTATATATGTTAATATATATTCTAATATATATAAATAAAATTTATATTTTTTAATCATTGATTTAATTACTAATATATATGAATTTCTATATATATTATTAATAATTAATTATTAATGATAATTTAGTTATTAGTTCATATCAAATTAATTATAATTATGTTTTAATTAATAATTAATAATAGTTAATTTAATTATATATTTATATATATTATTTTTAATGTTATGTAATACTATTATATATTTACTATGTAAATATATCACACTATATATATATATGTATGTAGGGAAAAATGAATTAATATGTTTATGTGTGTAATATAATATAATATAAGTTTGATTACATCTACCACTACAGAATACAATTAGAGGAATGAAAATGGTAGTAAACACATAGACTTGGGACTTGACCCTACGACTTCCCCCCACCCCCAAACCCAAACCACCCCACCAACAATGGTTGGGATGTGTGTATAATATAATATAATAGTGTTATATAATATTATATATATGTGTGTGTGTGTGTGTGTTTGTGTGTTTGTGTGTGTTCATACTTGTGTGTGTGTAGACACACACACCAAAATGTATACACGTATATATATATATATATAAGTAACATGTATATAAGTGACACAAACACACACACACATGGATATAGGTATGGAGATAGGAATATATGTTTGTATGTACGTATTTGTATATGTATATATGAATTTTTGTATATAAACACACACCCACATATATGTATTTATGGACGCGTGTGTGTGTGTGACACACACACATATATATATATATAATATTATATATAATGTGTGTGCACATGTACACATCTAATTTAAAATAAATTTTCAATATAAATTAAAAAATATTATGATTTTATATAATATAAATTGTATATGTATGGGTGTGCATGTGTTAAATAATAAAATATTATAATATATATATGTGTGTTTATGTGTGTGCCCACACACACACATACATGTTTCAAAGACAAACTATATTATGTTGTTTTTTTAATTATCCTTTTGGAGGGCACTTATGAAGAAGCTAAAAACCTAGGTGGATTTATGAGTAGTTTGGTGAAAATAATGTTCACCAAACCCTACCCCAACTTTAAGTAAATTTCATGGTGTGTATGGAAATGATAAAGTGGCTTTATAAATTACATTCATGCTAAAGTAGTAAGAATTTTGGCCCTTGTTTCATTTAGATAATCCATATGTGGTAAAAAAGTAAAGGCCCCTAATCTATGAAGATCTGATAAAATCTGCGGTAGATTGTTTTGAAAGGTTCAAAATTCTGAATTTGGAAAAGTAAATAAGAAATTATACCATTATCATGGAAGATGTAAAATTATCAAAAAAAAATCTCCACACCTTGATGGTCTATGTTTTAAACTTGGGAATTCCCTATGAAAAATGAAAAATTACAACATGGGTATTTTAGTGGACTTGGTTGAAGGAGTATGCCACACACAAGAATGGGAAATGATGAAGTCCCTATATCTCAATCAAAATAGCTTTTAAATTAAGACTACACAATGGTGGTCAGTTTTTTGAGGGTTTGAATCAACTATTACAAATATAGATCCAAATATGAGTGTAATAGAAGTCATGGTGGACTCAGGAATGGTGTATTGTCAAAGGATATTCTAGGGAGACCCCCATTCCAAAGACAAAGGTGTTTTAAAATGATGGAAATATAGGTTATTGGTTGTTTTAGTACTGGGCATGAAATATACAGAATGAGCATTATGTTGGGTATTTATATGGGAATAATTATTAGAGGAGAACTGGACCACAAAAAAGTGATGTTATATAGTGATAATGAATTGAAAGATGTAACATCCTAGATAAAATTTATTCTCTCATTTATGTTTTAGAGTGTGTTTCTTATATTTGGCGGAACCAAGAATTATTTATGGATTTTTTTAGTAGAGCCTAGTTTTTTGTTTCTTGTAGGACTTTTTACATAATAATATTATATATTATTGTGTAAAAACGTCATAGAGAATAATACATGAAAAATATTTGAAGCTTAAATCCATATATTCTATAAACCCCCTTTTCCAATGTAAATATGTCATCAGAGATAAATTAACACAAATAAATATATTTTTTGACGTAAGTGAGTTATGGGGATTCTACAATGTAAATCCATTATTTATGATGTAAACCCCTTGTACCCTAAATGTTTTATGTGCTATAAACCTGAATATTAATTCTGTTAACTTTTTATCTATAATTTTAATCCTATGTCTTATTCAAGGTGATTTTGTGTGTCTCTTCCTCTTCCGCATAACTTTGTTCATTACTTGATCTCTAGACGAGGTGTTTTGGTTCTCTTTGGGTAAGAGGCCTTTCTGATTATTATTCTTACATTAGTTTCACCAATGGCATTGGGATATATTTATAAGATCCATTAATCATGTTTTGATTATTTTTTATTCTTCTATATCCACTGTTTTATCATCTTTTTGATGTTGACCCTTGTGTAGGTTATGGTGCGTTGTGTGAGGTTCTCAAGGTATGTGTGATATAACTTATCCACCAACTCTTTTAATTTTTGGAATGTGATTTTTAGATGTTTGGGTCAATTCCTGGGCCTCAGTTTATTAATATGTGTTCCTTATGGTGTTGGTGAATCCCATTGTAGGTCGTTTGAAACATTATTTTGAGGTGGGTGGTTATGTCTCTAGCCTACATTATTTGAACCCTTAATTGATCTTGTTTTTTGAAAGGATTTCTAAAATATTATAATGAAAATGGATTAGTTTATTAGTGCGTGTGAAATAATTGTTTAAAGAAAAATTTCTCTCTTGTTTTTGTAAAAGAAAGATAATTTTAAAATCATTGAGAAATTGATTGAAAAATGGGGGTTCAAAGATGGTTTTTATGGAAAAATGGAAATTGAATTGTATTGTTAAATGTAAAAAATAGTTTATAGGATTTGATATACTAAAAAAGGGATCCTTGGTTACTTAGGTGGGAGGTGTAGTTTTGGGGATCATATTTTGATATTGATAAGAAGGTTTTCTTTCTTTGGTGTTCTTCGATTCCTTGATCGATATGAATTTGGCTCTAGGACTTGACTTTTTATTATAGGAGGGTTCATTTTTTGGTATTTTCTATATTCCGTTGACCTTTATGTATCAATACATGATACTTATAGTGAATAATATCCATTACTTCTCTATGAGTGATCTATTTAACCTTACCATAAGTTATCCCTCGCGTGCTTATCCTTTGAGTGTTGGATTTGTACTTCTTTGAATTGATATACCTATTTTTAATGAAACTGAAATGGTTTTATGGATTTATGATTTGAAACTGTTTTACCTAGATTTTTTTTAAAAATGAGGAAAAAGGGGAATTTTTTACCATTATTTTGATATAAAACTACATTAATTATTATCACAAAATGTTTTATAAATTTATCATATGGGATTTTTTTACAGAGAGTTGAAATAGAACACTTAAGCGAGATCTCATTGATCTTGATTATATCAAACCCTACACAACACTTTGGAAGTGTATATACATGGTATTGTCTTTTGATATAGGGTTGGGAAATATGCTTTTATGAGGTATTAGGATTTATATTAACTGAGTATGGGTACCTAGTAGTGAGATGGTGGGACATTTCCCACTTATCACATGGAGTAACAATTTTTTGTTTAGATTTAATTTTATTATTATTTTGGACATGTACCACTGGTTTTATCTAGTTTTTTTTATCAATATCACTAGCACTATTTTTCTTCTGTTATAGAAGATATTTCTTATAGTTTTATTATTTTTTCTTTATTCAATGTATATTTATTCCTTTAATATTATTTCAGATTTAGTGAAATAATTATTCCTTATTGTTTTTTATTATTGGGTACTATTTTCAAGCCCATTGAGATTGGGAATTACTTTAGGGTATATGGATTATTGGTTTGGGAACTAATGTTAGTGGGAAAAATGGGTCACTTTGTTACAATTTTGTATCAGAGCCAAGTTATGCTCAGTCATGGGAAGTTAGTTGAAGAGGGGTAGGATTTTTGAGACTTGATAGGTAATTTGGAGTGAGTGACTATGTGGCCTTTCCATGAATAGCCTCAAGTCACCATGTGATGTTGGGATTCATGTCTCATGTATTGAATTTTGATGCTGATCTCAGTTTCTACTCATTTTTTTATTTTCAATTTATATATTTATCTTGTTTGATTTTTTCTTCTATTTTTAGTGTGTAGTATTATTACTCTGAGACATCTTCCTTAGGTTATTATAGAGGGTGAAGTGATATATTCTTCTCAAGGGAATCCAACTTTTGTTTAGAATCTTATAGAGGCTATTGTGTGATCAGTTTTTTTATGATCCATAATGTACTACGAGTTCAAAACCAAGTTGTTGAGGTCGAATCGAGAGCTGAGAAAGACAATGTCTGATCATGAGAGTTACCACAAGATAATAACCCTATCTTTGGGTATTAATGTACCTCAATATGTATAGGAATAGTTATATAAGATCATTTTATTTTTTAATATCCTAGATACAACTGAGGTCATCAAGGTAAAATGTGAGACGTTTAGGATTGAGGGTCGCAGAAAGTGGTGTTGGGATTCCATGGTATTGGAAAATTGGCATGTGGGTTTGGATTGGAAGGGGTTAAGACCCTAATATTTCAAAATCTCTTCTAATAATCTATACTAATAGTGAACTATCTGGAGTTCCACTCATTATAGTAGGGATATCATTCAATTTTGAAGTACACCAATCAGTTCATAGAGTTGGATCATTTTTATCCAAAGGTAGAGATGAATGACTTATTGAAATATCAAATGTACCTTCAAGGTTTGAAAATATACACTAAATCATAGGGATATTTTCTAAATCATTGAACCCATAAAGATATGGTAAACTTGTCTATGATAAAAGTGATGGATATGACATAAATGATTAGTTATTATGAACCTTTCCTTCCACAAAGTGGAAGCTTCAGTGGTATACAGGGAAAGAAGATGAAGTGACATAATCATCACATAGGTGGTGGAGGTATTTTGTAGCTATGGGACTCCTTCACACAACCAAAATATACCAGCATTGTGACTTTTACTTGCAAATAGTGTGGCAAGTTAGGGCACACATGACATTATTTTCCATCACTCACTAAAATTTTCAGTTCTTATAGATATTGATGCCATTTTTAGAGGTTCTTTGAATATATGTCTATGTGTCATTATGGTCATGGTTATTTAGTTGTATAGGTTGTTTTTTCATAGAAATATTCTTCAAATTCTATTCGTATCTAGCTATAGGCCTTAGGAGTGAAGCACCTCTATGAAGTGGATTAATTTATAGTAGAGGTTGATGTAGGCCCAACGATAGTGATAGGTACCATATTTATTGTATCTTGTATAACCAATTCTTTATTTGATACTGGTGTCTCAAATTCATTTATATTTTATCATTTTTTGATCCAAAACCTCCAATGGAGTTCATGTCCTTTTTAATGGTGTTAGAAACCCTTTATGAAAATAAGAAGGAAAATGGATTTCAATGTTCATCCTATTCTCTATCGATAGATAATGTAGAGTTAGTATGATTTTTCCTTATTATAAATTTGTATCCATGTGATTTTATAATTGGAATTGATAGAGGTATTTATTATCAGGATGATATTGATTGTTATTATAAGCAATTTTTGTTCCTCGTAGTTGATGAGAGCTCTTAGGTGTTTCTAGGAGAGTGGGATATGAGGTGTGGTCATTTATGACCGTCCTACCTAGATCTTAGGGGATTATTATCTATTATTTTTGTTGATCCCAATCAAATATTCTCTATTGGATATCTTCCCACAGGTTTTAGGGACTTTCTTGATATCTTCCCAGATAACTTTTATGATCTTCCTCTACAGGGGTAGGAAAATTTTACAATTGATTCAGTGTTGGGTACTGAACCAATCTCAATACCAACTTATCATATAGAACCAATGGAACTAAAAGGATAAAGATTCAATTGGATGATGTGATATAGAGAGGTTTTATTTTCATTTGTGTTTCTTCATGTGTATCCCCTATTCTATTTTCAATTAAGAAATATGTTCACTTTGTTTGTGTGTGGACAATTAAAAGTTGAACCAGGTGACGATTAATAATAAGAATCCTTTTCCCATGTGGATGAATTTTTAAATAAGATAAAGGGGGAAAAGTGGAATTTAAAGATCAATTCTTTAGTCAAGAAATTAGTAACTCAGGGTTTGGGAGTCAAATATACCAGAAAAGGTTTTCAGAAGAAGGTGTAACAATTATGAATATCTTATAATGCATTTTGGTCTGACTAATCTTCCTACAATTTTTAAAGTTTTAATGAAATTGGATATTCCATCAGTATTTGAAAACATTTTTTTAGTGTTTGTGAATTATATCTTGGTATGGTCAAGATCTAAGTTTGAGAAAAATAACTATTTTAATATGTTTTTGAAAATTTTGAGAAACTAATGATTTTTGTGAATCCTTCAAAATGAAATTTCTAGATTCAAGATATGATTTTCTTAGGACACATTATTTTTTATTATGCAATCATATCCAATCTAGAGATGGTTAAGGTTATATTATTATGGGAGGATCCATGGAATGTTTCCATGATTTAGTGTTTCTTAGGTATTACTAGATATCATCTGTAGTTATACAAGGGTTTATCAAAGTTGGATTCACCCTTTAATGATCTTACCATGAATGGGGTGAAGTTTACTTGGAATGAAAAATGTCAGACTTATTTTTATGAGTTGAAACAACTTATATCATTAACACTTTTTTTATATTAACTAAGCTAGGTATGTGATATGTGGTATACTATGATGCTTCTAGTTCTATTATGGGTTGTGTGATTGTGAAAGATGATCATGTGGCTGCATGTGGCTCTAAAACTCTTTGACCACCTGAGAAGAATTACCCCACTCATGATTTAAATCATTCCATAGTTATTAATTTTATTAAGTATTGGTGAAATTATCTTTTTGAGGATAGGTTCATGGACTTTTCTGAATCGAAGAGTATTATTCAAATATTATCTTAGAAATAATTGAATCTTAGATAGAGGTAGTGGGTAGAGTGCCTTTAGATGTTCGATTTCAACATCTCTTATAACCCGAGGAATGGGAATTCCATCACAAACACTCTTAATAGGAAATTTCCATCGCAAACTATCATGGAATATAATGAAGAGTAGAACCTTAAGGGATCTTTTTTAGTTTCATATGGTCATGGAAGTTGATGTTTCAGGGATAGTTCTGACTAGTGTTATGATATTATCATCTCTCCTTGTGTCTTTTCTATAGGTTCAATTGTAGGATGTTGAGTTCAATGAAATCAATGAAGCCTTATATGGTGGGGAGACCATTTATGGTAGATATCTCACTCTTGATGGTATTCTCTTCTTTGGGGATTAGTTTTTAAACCCATCACATGTGAGGATTTCAGTATTATTTTTCTACCATAACTCTTCATGGGACATTCATTTGAGTGATATAAAGATGTATTATGACATGAGATAATGTTTTTCATGGATATGCATAAAGTATTAGATTATAGTTTTTTTTGTCTTGCTATTACACTTTCCAATAGATAAATATAGAACATCTAAAACCTTTTGGTTTTCATTATCATGTAGTAGTGAAATTTTTAAAATTGGATGAGGTTTATATAGAATTCATTATTGGATTACCAAAAACTATTAGATGGAAGAATGATATATGGGTGGTGGTTGATTAGTTGTTGAAATATGCTCATTTTATTCTAATCAAGGACACCACTAAGGATGAAGATCTTGGTAAGACATATGTAAGAGATCATGAGTGTATATGGGATTCCAACAACAATAATTTTGGATAAGGATCTCAAGTTTAATTCCATATTTTTGAACTGTCTCCAAGAGGTAATGGATACTTAGGTCTGGTTGAGAACAATTAACCATCTATAGATAGATTGTTCGACGGAGCATTCTATTTTGATCATGGAGGATATGTTCCATGCATGGGTCTTGTATTTTTGGGTATCATAAGATTTATATATAGTACTATTTTAATTGGATTATAACAATAGTTACCATTCATCAATCAGAATGACACCCTTCGAATTTTTTTATGGTCACCCATGCAGGTCACCTATTTATATGACAGAGGTGGTAGACACCTCTATTATGGGACTAGTTATCATTCAGGAGATGTCAATGAGGATTAATTATATACATTAATTCTCATTTATTGTGTATATTTATAATAAATAATATAAGGATCGTCGACATCCTTTATTGGAGTTTTATATTGGTGATCGAGTCTTCACGAATGTTTCTCCTCAGTTAGGTCACCATCATCTTGTGACATAGGGGAAGCTAAATTTGAGATATTTTGTACAATTTAAGGTCACTAGTCATTTTGAGAAGGTTTCTTATCAGTTGGAATTTCCACCTCAATTGATATTTATACATGATTTTTTTCACATATCACAACTCAATATATACCATCCGTACCCCTACCATGTTTTTAGTTTGTAAAAGATCAAATTTAAGCTAAATGTTTTAGTTGTGGAGTTAATAATGGAGGTTACTGAATCTTATTTTTAATACTTTTTGGTAAGTCTATCCCATTGGTCAAAGTTTTATGGATACATGAATTAGTTTCCCATGATACTAAGGAGTATGAGTTGTTAGTGAGGGAGTAGTGGCCATACCTCTTTCAAGAACACCCTTCCTCAATAAGACTTTCAAGGGACAAAAACTCCAATGGTTTGGATATTATAACATCCTAGATGAAAGGTATGCTGTAATTTATGTAAAAGAGTATCCTTCTATGGTTTGGGGGCACTGAGAATCGTTTTGGGAGTTTTTTAGTAGAGTATAGGTTGGGAGATTCCTATAATACATTTTTACACCATATGTTTGTAGCTATGAAAAAAAAGTTTCGGAGCATAAGATATGAAAATGGTTTTCACTGTAAATCCATTTATGCTATAAATTCCAATTTTAGGACCCAAATATTTCTCTCAAGATAAATTAACCCAAAGTGACATATTTTTCTATGTATATGAGTTATGGAGATTTTACAACATAAATCAATTATTTATGACATAGACATCTTCCACTATATAGGTTTTATACACTATAATTATTAATCATAATTCATTCATATTTTATCTCCATAATTCAAATCCTAGATATTATTCTATCTAATTTTTTATTTCTCTTCCTCTTCTATATTTCTACATTCAATGCTCGATATCTTGCTGGATTGCATTGGTTCTCTTTAGGTCAGTGTCATTTCTACTTCTTTATTTCCATTGGTTATGATAGCAATTTTGGCTGCATTTATGGGATCTATTGTTCAAGTGTTGATTATTTTTCTATTATTGTAGTTCCATTGTGTAATCTTCTCCAAAGGTCTACCATTATGTTGGTTGGGGTACAACATGTGAGGTTCTCAAGGTATGTCTGATATAAACTCTTTGTTGACTCTTTTCATTTATGAAATGTTAATATAAGATGTGGTAATCAATTTTAAGGCCTTAAGTTGTTTTTATTTCTTGTGTTGGTGGATCCTGTTGTGGGTGTTTTTTACATGATTTTGAGTTGGGTGGTTCCATATAAATATTATGTTATGTGAACCGTTGATTGATCTTATTTTCTGAAATGGTTTATAAAATATTTTCATTGTACTTGATTGATTATTTATTATTTTTGAACTAAATTTTTAATGAAATTTTTGTCTTACAGTCATTTTGGA
Source organism: Viscum album (assembly GCA_963277665.1). Taxonomy (NCBI): domain Eukaryota; kingdom Viridiplantae; phylum Streptophyta; class Magnoliopsida; order Santalales; family Viscaceae; genus Viscum; species Viscum album. The sequence continues at coordinate 2,000,798,334 of OY728147.1, read as the reverse complement.
AAAACAAATATGATTCTCCAATCATTGTGAAATAGATTTAGAAATGGGTATTTAAATTTTTTTTGATGGAAAAGGGTGTTTGAATTTTATTTTTAAATGTGTAAGAAATTTGAAAAGATTTTATATGAAACATATGGGATCCCTGGGTATGTAAATGCGTGTTGAAGTATTAGGGAGAAATCATTTACTTTTATTATGTTTGATGATTGGGTGCAATTTTTCATCCAATAGGGATTGATAATTCCCATCAAGTATGTGAAATATCTGGTCAGGAACCTACGTTAGAGGGTATAATGGTTTAATTTATTATATAAGACCTATCCATTTAAAATCCTGAAACATTAATAGAAAAATAGAAAATTTAAATGTAGGTTCTCTACTAAAAATTAGAAAATATTTATTGTGATATTTGGATGGATTCATGTTAAAATGATTTAATTAAAAATGAATTATTCCTTGAATTGTTTAAGAAAAAAGGAACATTACTAAAGTCAAAGTATTGACCATCCCTTTTGTAATGTTCCTTTCACATAAATAGAATGTATATTTGTTAGAGAAAAAAAGGGAGTGATATTATTCAAAAAAGAATAATAGGACATATAAGAAAACTATAAAGGGGGCACATGACTGATCTAAAAAGAGAAGAAGAAAAGTAGAGAAAAAAATAGAGGAAGGTAGAATATAGAAGAAAATGGGAACATAAAATATTGAGAAATAGAAAATAATATTAGTAATGATCTATATTTACTACTAGGAGGAAATGAAGTAAAAGCAGATCATAGTGAAAAAACCATTTATCAGATCAATTTTACTCAGTATTGAATATTTATTATAAGAGTAGTGAATATCATATCTTTATATTCCTTGAATCTAACCTATTTTCATTCTACAAGAATATGCAGTTAAATTGATTGGAAACACAGCCTTCTAAAACCATTTAACACTCATAGCGAGTAGTGTTATCCCTAGTATATCAACACAACATATTTTATTTCTCCTTGTACTTCCATTTGTGGATAACCAAGTAAATCATATGTGTATTGGATTTATTTTATGCATTTTTATACTACATTTAAGATAAAATATTGAAATAACCATCTTATTATTACTAGCATGAGAAGAAGACCCAGTGAGAAAGAATATGAACAACATATCCTAATTCACCACCTTATGGTTTATTGGACCTATGGGTGAAGAAAGTACTACTAGATCCACTAGGTTACTGCAAAAATAATCTTTATTATGAGGGATATTGACATGAAATATGTAGTTAATATAAGGGGAGACCTTATGTTTCATGGATATACTTTTTATTATATGGAAGAATCATATGTGGTCACACTTTATATATCTCAAACTTAATGTTTTCATTATCGCATTACATAAAATAAATTTTAGCGAATATATAATAATATTGATGATGGAAGCTGATAGAAAACTACTTGATGATGATGATAAGGCTCAAAATACTTCATCTAGATCCCTATGAAACAAAATGTATATGAAACTCTTGGATTTTATATTGGTAAAAGAAATATAAGATTAGATGACCAATCCATATGAAGAGAAAATGGTTAAATAATTTAAATTCTAAGTGCTAAACAATAAATTTTATGACTTTCAAGAGGATACTAAATTAAAATATTGATATTTTCTTGAATCATATCATTTATTTTGTGGGATATATTTATAGTCATGGAGACCATATGAAAGATAATGATATTATGAAGAACATTATCAAGAGAATTCCCCCACTGTACAATGATATGGTGTCAACACTCAAAAAACAATATCTCATAAAAATAAACATTTATGATCTATACAGTAAGCTAATATCATATGAAATGTTAATGGGACCTAAAACATATATAACTAATCGAAAAATTATATCACCTCAAAATAAATGGGGAGACTAAAGGTATATTAATGTGAATGTAATGAATATGTCAGTGATGGATTTATATTTTTGTGGTAATAAGATTCAATCAAGTAAATGGAAAGTATACAGGTTAAATCTCATTCATATGTTTTAATTGTCTAAGGGTTGGATTTTTTTAGTAATGTTCTCAAGGAAGGTAGATAATAGAATTAAATTTGAAATTTCATCAACCTCACAAAATAATATTTCATTTAAGACAAAACATTACATTAGAGATCTCAGCTAGAAAGTGGTTACAATAGAATAATATTTTGAGTAAAGAAGAATAATATGATAAGGAAAGTGTCCTAAATTTGTAGAATTGTAGTTCATATCGAACATGGAATATGTTATTATATAAATAGATGATGTAAATAAGTCCAAAGATAAAATAGAGGAATAACCTATTGAAAATTTTAACTTGGAATTTGAAATTGAAGGTTCTCTTGAAGTGTAGAATCTTTAACATAGAAAAAATAAAAAATAGACAGTTAATAAAAATGTTCAATTGTATATATTGGTTAACTTCAATAAAAAATTAATAATTTTAAAAATGGAGTGGAAGTAATTAGGATAAATAAAAATTCATATGAGAAAATGATTTGTTTTAAGATATAAATTAAAGAGAAAAAAATGATTGATGATATACAAAAAAATATGGATGAATGTAATAAGAGAGTATAATATCTTGAATAATAAATTTTATGTTTGCTGAAGAAGTCAGGGGATAAAAAAGGGATTGACATCTAAAATAAGTTAAAATTTCAAAAAATCATGATAAATAATTGATAAAGATAATATCAATGGGAAACAATACTATTGAAATGATAGTGAATGAATAGAAGATTAAACCTATGGAAAAGTTTTGTCTCAGATGTGAGGCTAAGACCTCCAAGGCTTGTAGAGATTCTATACACATTGAAGGAAAACTAATTTTTAGCAAAAGTAAACAATATCTAAGACTAACCTAAAAATGAATAAAAATATCCAAAACATAAAATATGCGGCGAGTATGTGATGGAAAAAATATTTTCCATAAGTAATTTCCAATTTTATGGTTTTGTCAAGCTCATAATGACATGATGTGTGAAAGTCAAGGGTTTTTTGATAGTCAAAGCTATTGGATGTCCTTAATAAGAGCGATAAATTATACTTCACCTGAATAAAAAAACTGTTTTATTGATATTTCTATAACTATTACAACTTTAGGAACAAGGAAATGAATTGAAGGTAGTTAATAAGTCAAAAATATTAAAATGAGGGCCAAGTAATAATATAATCTTAATAATCTTATGAAACTCCTTTGAGAAAAATAAATATATCCTTTGGAATAAGAGGAGAATGATCACACAAATTATAATAAAGAAAATGTGAAGATATCACCTTATGTCTGAACTCAACTAGGAATCTCATGGGGGAAATGGAATAATGAGAAGGCCATCTTAGAAGATATCACTCTCAAAGAAACTAAAAACAAATAAAAATAGATTCTTGATAATGGGTGTTCATCCCATTTTTTTAGTAATGTGAATCTTCTAAATAACATAATGATCCTTATTGAGGGAATAATGATATTTGATAATGATGTATCATTAAAAATTTAAGGATTAATAAATAAGAGAAAACATGTAGATGTAATAAAATGTATAGATAACTTATATATCGATGGACTTTGGCATAATATTATCATTGTGAGTCAACATTGAGACTATGGAAATGATGTTGTTTTTTATCAAAATAGATGTTCTATCAATTGAAAAACTGGAGACTCAGTATTGATGGGATAAATAACCAATGGAAATCTATAAAAGGTAGATGAAAAGAAGAAAATGTATTTTTTCCTTTTTATTGAGGAAGAAAATAGGCTTTGTTATTGAAGTATTGGGCACATGAATAAAAAATTGTTGAAAATATTTCCAAACTAAAAGCTACAAATAATATTCAAAATATGAAATGAGATCATGAGAAAACATATGATTATTTTATAAGAAGGATGATTATGAGAAATCAGTCCTCCTACATAAGAAAAGATACATAAATCTAAATGGTCTCATCTACACTCATGTGTGTAGTCCCATGAAGCTTACATAAACATATAATGAGAATTAATTCATCATATTCATTTATAATTTTAGTATAATAGGGAGTATCATGGTCATGTAATTTAAGATAGAGGTGATGGAATTAATCAATATATTTTTAAGAATAGATAAGAATGAAACTAGAAGAACCATCAAGATTCTTTAATATGAAAAATTCATAGAATTCAATTCTCGTGAGGTGTAAAATTTCTTGGAGAATTATAGAATAAAATACAATGTTTAATCAGTAATGAAACTATAGAAAAGCATTGTGGTTGAAAGAATAAATTGAATGGTGAAAACTATGGTTAAGACATTACTCATTAAAAGTGCGATCTCATGTCACTAATAGAAAGAGGAAATGAATGTTTCTATTTATACATAGAACCAGGGAATAATATTACTCATATATGAGAATAATATATATAAAATTTGGCATGGAGGAAATCTAAAATCGAAGCTCTTGTTTTTGTTTGGAAGCCGATGTACATTAGAATAAAGGAAGGAAATCAAGGAAAGTATTGGGACTCTTTAGATGAAGGTATAATTATTTGATACTCCATTAAGAGTGAAACCTATAAGTGTCTCAAAAAAACATTTAGAAAATATTTTAGGGATAAGTGATGTGAAAATCATTAAAAATAAATCCAAAAAAATTATATTTCATATTTGAGTATGATCACTTATGGGGAAGAAGTTCCCAATATGAATCAGATCAGTTCTCATTGAGTGACATGTGATAAGGATTCAGAAGATGATTTGGTAGAATAACATGTTTCCAAAATGAGTGAATTTGTGGTTATATAGAGAACAAGATAACCTATTTTTAATGTTTCATACATCATAGGTGATAAGAACACACCCAAGAAAACATAGAGGATGAGGAAAATAGAGTACAATGTTCTATTTTCTCAAGTAAAGATGACATTATTTGAAGAGGTAGTGAAGGATGAGTCATAGGCCAAGGATATTAATGAATAAATTGATAAAATATAGTCTAATTAGACTTAATATCTTGTGGAAAGACCAATGGAACGAAATTTTAATTAAAAAATTGGTATTCAATAAAAAATATGATGAACATGGAAATGTGATATAAGAAAATAAAATAATGGTGTAGAAGGAATATGAAAAAGTAAACATATTTTTTGTGGAAGAAAACATTACCTTGATGAAAATAATTGATTCAATATGAATCTTCATTACTCTGGATCTCTAAAAAAAATTATAATCTACCAAATAAATTATGATAAAACATTTTTTAATGGGATTAAAAAAGGGAAGTGTAGGTTGAAAATTTGACCAGATTTATTTCTGGAAATGATGAATTAATGTCCTGTAAGTTAATAATTGTGTTGTATCTCTTGAAATAAGCACTATATGCCTAGTATTCCTAGTTGGTTACTTTTTTGAAGAATCTATAATTACAAATATAAGGATTCAATTGCAATTTATATGTTAATTAGAACAAGGATGAATAATTTATGATGATTTTTTATGTTGACGACATCATAATTAGGGGAAACAACCAAAATATAGTGGAAGAATTTTAAAAAATGTTGAGATCAGAGTTTGAGATATCTATGATTAGGGAACTCATATCTTTATTCAATTTTTTTTTCAGAAAGGGAGTTACAAATTCATCTCTTAGGTTAAATATATAATGGAGTTTCTTAATAAGTTTGAGATCCATGATAGTGAGTTAGTTTTAACACAAATAATGGTTATAAACAAGCTAGGAAAACATGAGGATAAAATATCAGTGTATTATAATGTTTAGTGAAAGTTAATAGCTATTGTTGACCCCAGAAATCGCGTTCCCAAAATTTTCCAATTGCTTCTATACACGAACCCCGATCGTAGCCCATTTCACAAGCTTCGATTTGGTAGGTTTCAGGGCCCGAATGAATCTACGGATTAGGAGTTATGGACATTTGAATTTGGACTAGAAATCTGGTTCACGAAGCCCATTTGCGAAGCCCCCTCCGTGATCACGGAGCGCCACCACGAAGTAATGAGGCGAAAGGATCCGCGAACCCATCTGACGTTGGCGACGCACCGCGAAGACCCTCCGCGAAGCAAAGGAGGTGGTGACGCTCCGCGAATGCCCTGACGTTCGCGAGCCCGCTGCGAAGCAAAGGAGGCGGGGCGGCTCTGCGAAGTGCTTTGACGTTCGCGACACGCCGCGATGATCCGCCGTGGAGCAAGCTCCATCTTCGTGCCGAGCGAGCTTTTCCTTGCGGCGCCCTTTGACTATAAATACCCAGTTCACCCCCCTTCTCTGGACGGACGGTCACGGCCACTTCACCCCTTTTGTGGCTGAGCGGAGCTCCGCATTGCGGCTCCGCGAGGCCATGCTCTGCGAGCATCTTCCTTCACGTTGCTGCTCTGCGAGCCGAGGCTCCATGAGTCCATGCTCCGCGAGCCATGCTCCGCGATGCTGCTCTGCGAGACCAAGCTCTGCGAGACCTCTTTGCTACGCGAGACCAAGCTCCGCGAGACCCCCAAGCTCTGCGAGAGACCATTTCTCTGTGAGGCCATGCTCTGCGAAGCTACTTTGTGAAAACCTATCCTTTGTGAGGATCCTACCTTCGTGCCCACCGGTCCATACCGTGGGGCTTGCGCCCCCGTACCCCCGCTCGGGGTCCGGGCCGGTCCCATTTCTACCGTCACAGACCCCCATGAAAAATGGAGAGTCGCACCGCAAACTTTTCGGGCCGGGATGCTGGGATTTTCCATTGCGCCCTTATGCGCTACCACCTTCAACCTATGGAATACCATGATTTGATAAACTACTCCACACACCATGAAACACCTTCAGTTGTTGTATTCCTCTTGGTTTGTTTCCTATGTCGTGAGTTGGGGTTCTCATCATCAATTCCCTGAGTACCTTGAGTCGAACCATTCCTCAGGAAACTCCTCCAAACCCTATGACTTGGCTCCTATGCCAGGTTGATCCACAAAGGGCCACCCTTACGTAAGTCCCAACCCCAACCATTTCTAGGCACCTTCAGCCGAACATTCCTTTCTACATGACTCTAAACTGTAGTAATGCCTTATGTTCCAAACATAGGATGCCTCTTTCCCTATACGAGGGATGCCTCATTCTCCAAGAATGAGATGCCTAATAGTCCCCTCTACATGACTGTAAACTGTAGTACTCCCTATCTAACAAATGATAGGATGCCTCTTGCTCCAATCAAGAGATTCCCCATTCTCCAAGCATGAGATGCCTAACAGTCCTACCTACAAGACTATAAACTATAGTTTTCTCCCTATGTTCCAAACATAGGTTGCCTCTTGCTCCAAATAAGAGATGCCTTATGCTCCTAGAATGAGATGCCAATAGTCTTATCTACATGACTATAAACTGTAGTACTCCCTGTCTAACAAATGATAGGACACCTCTTGCTCCAAACAAGAGATGCCTTATGCTCCAAGAATGAGATTCCAATAGTCATATCTATATGACTTTAAACTGTAGTACCCCCTATCTAACAAATGATATGATGCCTCTTGCCCTATACGAGAGATGCCTTATGCTCCTAGCATGAGATGCCAACAGTCCTACCTACATGACTCTAAATTGTAGTATTCTCCCTATGTTCCAAACATAGGATGCCTCTTGCCCTATATGAGAGATGAATTGTGTTCCAAGAATAAGATGCCAACAGTCCTATCTACATGAATATAAACTGTAGTACTCCCTATCTAACAAATGATGGGATGCCTCTTGCCCTATACGAGAGATACCTTGTTCTCCAAGCATAAGACGCCTAAAAGTCCTATCTACATGACTATAAACTATAGTACACACTATCTAACAAATGATAGGATGCCTCTTGCTCCAAATAAGATATGCCTTATTCCCCAAGAATGAGATGCCAATAGTCCTATCTACATGACTCTAAACTGTAGCACACCCTATGTGCCAATCATAGGATGCCTCTTGTTCCAAACAAGAGATGCCTTATGCTCCTAGTATAAGAATCCAATAGTCCTATATACATGACTTGAAACTGTAGTAATCCCTATCTAACAAATGATAGGATTCCTCTTGACTAATACAAGAGATGCCTCATGCTCCTAGCATGAGATGCGAACAGTCCTTTCAACATGACTCTAAACTATAGTAATGCCTTATGTTCCAGACATAGGATGCCTCTTTCCCTATACGAGGGATGCCTCATGCTCCAAGAATGAGATGCCTAATAGTTCCCTCTACATGACTGTAAATTGTAGTACTCCCTATCTAACAAATGATAGGATGCCTCTTGCTCCAATCAAGATATGCCTCATGCTCCAAGCATGAGATGCCTAACAGTCCTACCTACAAGACTATAAACTGTAGTATTCTCCCTATGTTCCAAACATAGGATACCTCTTTCTCCAAATAAGAGATGCCTTGTGATCCAAGCATAATATGCCAATAGTCCTATCTACATGACTATAAACTGTATTACTCCCTATCCAACAAATGATAGGATGCCTCTTGCCCCATACGAGAGATGCCTTATGCTCCCAGCATGAGATGCTAATAGTCCTACCTACAAGACTCTAAACTATAGTGATCACCCTATGTGCCAATCATAGGATGCCTCTTGCACTAAAGAAGAGATGCCTTATGCTCCAAGCATAAGATGCCTAATTCCATGATTACAGTGGCATGATTCCAACTCCCCTTGTCATTATCCCGCTTGTGCACTAGCACATAGGTAAATGCCTCAACCCACCAGTGAGTTGGGATGCCCTCATGGCCAGACATGAGGAAGACATTATGGGTAGCTTCCTTGCGTAAGCACCATTCACCAGTGCCGCTCCTTAGCGGCACCCGAGCAGCTTCCTAGCGTAAGCCCCATTCACCAGTGCCGCTCCTTAGCTGCACCCGGGCAGCTTCCTTGTGTAAGACCCATTCACCATTGCCGCTCCATAGCAGCACTCGGGCAACTTCCTTGTGTAATCCCCATCCGCAATTGCTGCTCCATAGCGGCACCCGGGCAGCATCATAGCGTAAGCCCCATTAACCATTGTCACTCCATAGAGGCACCCGGGCAGCATCCTTGCGTAAGCCCCATTCACCATTGTCGCTCCATAGAGGCACCAGGGCAGCATCCTTCCGTAAGCCCCATTCACCATTGTCGCTCCATAGCGGCACCCGGGCAGCTTCATAGCGTAAGCCCCATTTTCCATTGTCACTCCATAGCGGCACCCGGGCAACTTCATAGCGTAAGCCCCATTCACCATTGTCGCTCCATAGCGGCACCCGAGAAGCTTCTTAGCCTAAGCCCCATTCACCAGTGCCGCTCCATAGCGACACCTGGGAAGCTTCCAAGCGTAAGCCCCATTCATCGTTGTTGCTCCATAGCGGCACTCGGGTAGCTTCCTAGCATAAGCCCCATTCACCATTGCCGCTCCCTAGCGGCACCCGGGCAGCTTCCTTGCGTAAGCCCCATTCACCATTGTCGCTCCATAGCGGCACCCGGGCAGCTTCCTAGTGTAAGCCCCATTCACCAGTGCCGCTCCATAGTGGAACCCGGGTAGCTTCCTAGAGTAATCCCCATTCACCAATGTCGCTCCATAGCAGCACCCTGGAAGCTTCCTAGCCTAATCCCCATCCACCAGTGCCGCTCCATAGCGGCTCCCGGTCAGCTTCCAAGCATAAGCCCCATTCATCGTTGTCGCTCCATAGCGGCACTCGGGCAACTTCCTAGCGTAAGCCCCATTCACCATTGTCGCTCCATAGCGGCACCCGAGTAGATTCTTAGTGTAAGCCCCATTCACCATTGCCGCTCCATAGCGGCACCCGGGCAGCTTCCTAGCGTAAGCCCCATCCACCAGTGCCGCTCCATAGGAGCACTTGGGCAGCTTCCTAGCGTAAGTCCCATTCACCAGTGCCGCTCCATAGCGGCTCCCGGGCAGCTTCCTAGCGTAAGCCCCATGCACCATTTCCGCTCCATAGCGGCACCCGGGCCGCTTCCTTGCGTAAGCCCCATTCACCAGTTGCCGCTCTATAGCGGCACTCGGGCAGCTTCCTCGCGTAAGCCCCATCTATTGTTGTGATCCCAATCAGCGGTAAGTCGTTGTGATCCTATGCAGTGGTAAGCCGTTGACATCCTTTTCCAGCGGTAAGCCATTATGACCCAATCCAGCGGTAAGCTGTTGAGACCCCATTTAGCGGTACGTTTTTCACATCCTTTTCCAGCGGTAAGCTGTTGTGACCCAATCCAGAGGTAAGCCGTTGCGACTCCATTTAGCGGTAAGCCGTTCACATCCGTTTCCAGCGTTAAGCTGTTGTGACCCAATCCAGCGGTAAGCCGTTGCGACCCCATTTAGCGGTAAGTCGTTCACATCCTTTTCTAGCGGTAAGCCATTGTGACCCAATCCAGTGGTAAGCCGTTATGACCCCATTTCGCGGTAAGTCATTAACATCCTTATCTAGCGGTAAGCTGTTGTGACCCAATCCAGCGGTAAGATGTTATGACCCCATATAGCGGTAAGCCGTTGTGATCCTCATCCAGCAGTAATCCGTTATGATCTCATTCAGTGGTAATCCATTGACACCCCATTTAGAGGTAAGCCGTTGTGACCCAATCCAGTGGTAAGCCGTTGAAATCCCCAATCGGCGGAAAGCCGTCATCAGAAGAACTACACGGACTTTGATTCCCTGTCACGGGGATACGTAGGAAGCCTCCATGAGGCTCAAGCCCAAAACTATCGTCATCCTTTTCCTCGGTCCTCCATCCTGGAGTAAGTCCCAGCACCATGGGCTGCCTAATGCGTAAGCCCCTCTTCGCTTCTCACGGATGCACCCTTCATGGCATGATCGTCAGGTCCTTGCTGCCTCTTGTTTCTCAGACCGAGCATGACTCACGTGGGCTTAGATTTAGCATTGGACATGAAAATACCTCATCCAATATGACGTTAAACTGCATACCCTCATCCAGCACAACGTTAAACTATATTCCCTTGTCCCGCATGACATTAAACTGCACACCCCTTTGAACTATGAGGTCTTTGATCCAAGTCAAGGCATGGTATGTAGGAAGCCTCCCTGAGGTTTCAGACCATCTCTCCTTGGACCAAGTTCCACCTTCACGTCGGTTCTCTGACGACTTCCATTATTTGAACTATGAGGTCTTTGATCCATGTCAAGGCATGGTCCATAGGAAACCTCCCTGAGGTTCAAGCCCACTCGTGATTTCTTCATGTCGAGTTCATCCTCGTCCAGTATGACGTTAAAATGCATTCCAGTCCGACGGCAAGACGTTGTGACCAACCCGAACTACGAGAACTTTGATCCATGTCAAGGATGGTACGTAGGAAGCCTCCCTGAGGTTCAAGCCCATATCCCATCGGACCAAGGTCCCTTATTCACGTTGGTTCGCTGACACCCACCAAAAGTGGACCCCCGGGTTCACCTTCACATCGGTTCGCCGACGAAGCCCCTTTGAACTACGAGGTCTTTGATCCATGTCAATACATGATACGTAGAAATCCTCTACAAGGCACAAGCCCACCTCTCGTTGTGTATTCATGTTAGGGTTCATATTCGTCCCGCACGACGTTAAACTGCATTCCGGTCCAGCGACAAGTCTTTGTGACCAACCTGAACTACGTGGTCTTTGATCCGTGCTAAGGCATGGTACGTAGGAAGCCTCCACGAGGTCCAATCCCACCACCACTAGGACCCCCCTGGTCCTCCTCATTCACATCGGCCTTCCGGCGTCCAACCTGAACTACGTGGTATTTGATCCATGTCAAGGCATTGTACGTAGGAAGCCTCCCAGAGGTTCAAGCCCACCACCTGTTGGTCACTCGTACATTCTTCACGTCAGGTCACCAGCACCTGGGCAGTGTAGTGTGGAAGTCCCACACCATCTGGACCAAGGTCCTCACTCGCGTCGGTTCGCCGACACACCCTTTGAACTATGTGGTCTTTGATCAATGTCAAGGCATTGTACATAGGAAGTATAACGAGGTTCAAGCCCACCACCCAGTCGTTCTGACCCTCTTCACATCGGTTCGCTAGAAATACCCTTCCGACCAAGGTCCACCTTCACGTCGGTTCGCTGACGACACCATCCATAGGACCAAGGTCCACCTTCACGTCAGTTCACTGACAACATCCATCAGACCAAGGTCCACATTCACGTCAGTCCACCAACACCATCTCGAAATACGCAGACTTTGATTCCCTACCATAGGGATATGTAGGAGGTCTCTTCGAGGCTCAATCCCAACTTCACCGTCGCCCCTGTGATGGTCCCATTTCATTCCCCCTCCACTTCATTCATCCATCCATCACCCATCCTGATTCTCACCCGGGCTGCCACATCCCGGTGGGATCATGCCATCCACCTCCTCGTTGCTCCTAGCAGCGCATGGGCCGCTTTTCACGTGTAAGCCCCAACATATCTCCGGGTCGTTGTCCTCTATGTACACCCCGATTCATCACCCCTTCGGACTACGTGGGTTTTGATCTATGTCCTCTACACAGGGTATATAGGAAACCTCCAAGAGGTTCAATCCCAACCAATGGTAATCCATGGTGTACCCCATCCTGGGGTGCACTTCCCCTGATCCGCCCTCAGTGGTGTTCAGATCAGCCATTACGGTGTGACATCCCCCCTCCTAGGAGCGCACCACCTCGGATCTGTCCTCATTGGGCGTCCTAATCTATCAATCTTCTAGGTATTCCTCCCTTGGGATGTACCAATATGATCTGTCTCTATGGGACGTTCTGATCACCCTCATACCGTCTCCGCAAGACGTTAAACTCGCGGACTACCTCGTGATAAACATGAGATGCCTAAGGAAAACCTCAGAAGACACGCCTTTGGTGTAACTGTCTCTGCTGGACGTTAATCTTGCAACATACCCTGTGTTAAACACGGGAAGATGAGGAAAACATCGGATACATGCCTCGGGTTCTTCACCCTTGATATTCCCTCTTATGAGGAAGAATACAGGTTCCCCTATGTCCACGTACCCAGAGATGCCCCGACATGCCTGATGTTGCCGTCTACTCCGACCGAAGGTCGCTACCATGTCAAGACCCTATGTAAAGTCTTGACGGAAGTGGTGTAATTAACCAGCGTCCATGACGATATGGCACCGGGAATGAGATTCACGAAAAACGTCTTAAATCTATGAGGGAGACCCGAACTAGGTGACGAGTTACGAGGAGGAATCCACGGAAGGAAGAACCGACATCCCATCATCCTGTTTCGAACAAGGAGAAGACGTACCTGAACATAGAACGAATGCCGCCCGCCTTTGGAAAGTTGGAATGCGGGGCAACAGCTACGCGTCCTCTACAGACAGATGCGCGCACCCCGACGAAAGCGTCAGAAACAGCTATATTTTTTTATCTTAAAATGATAATACTAAACATATTCTTTCGAAAATTTTTGGTAGAACACTACTAATGTTTTCCCAAAGAGGATAATCTTCTAGTTGTTAGTAGATCTTGAGGTACAATCAAGGAACATTGGAATTTTTTTTGTCATATTATTTAGGGGATGAAAAGGAATTATATGATTACTCAGAAGTATATTGGTCCAGATATACAGTGGAAAGAAAATCTATAAACTAATGATACCATTTCATTGGGATAAATTGAATTGGGTGGTTCGATAAGAAGCATGATAACACTTTTTAATATAATTAAAAATAAAAATAAGTTTCTACCCAAAAATTAGGCGATTAATTAGTTTGGATGAAGAAACAATTATAGGATCTTGGAGAAGTTGTGTAGCAAACCATTGTAGTTCATTTTCATAACCAAAGTGTGATATATCTTATAAAGAATCTTGTACAACATTCTCACAAAAATATAGAAAGATATAATATATTTTCATTAAATAGAATGTATAGAATGAAATAATTAAAATAGATCATGTGGGTGAAAATAAATAAATGGGGTATATCTTTACAAAACTATTTTCTATACTAGAATTTGAAAGGCATCAATAAAACCTTGGAGTTCAACCACCTTTCTCAGCTTGAGGTGGTTCGAGATATCTCCTCTCCCCTTTATTACTAATTTCATATCTATTAATTTCTTGTTCTTACAGGGTTATAACTTTTTATTGGGTGTTGAAGTTATGGGAAGATCCTATATATGTGGATTTAATAGGTTTTATAATATAGATATGGAATTATAGACAACACTCTAAACATTGGAAATCAATCTTGCTTCCTATGACGAGCTCAAACTCATTTAGTATTGGCAGAATTGTTGAGGACTCATTTCTCATTATAGTTTCTATATTCTTAAGGATCTAGTCTATCATTAGTGGGGCCCTTTTAATTTTATCATTCAAGTGAAAGAGAGATTCAAGGATATTTTACATATTCTATCTTACATTATTTCATATGGGAAGTATGTCTAGAAAAAATTTAGAAATTCTTGCAGGATTAAAGAATAAGAAGTTATAATTGAATTCTAAATAAAATCCCAATGGGGATATTGTTAAAACCATAATATATATTATGTTTAATTTTCTGTCAATTAGTCTGTTGAAGTATGTTTTTGAAGAACCTCGAATCCTAGTTAATGTCGTGAGTATTTTAGTGAGAATAATTTTCACCATGCCCAACACCACATTGTGGCACATGTCATGCTGTTTATCGATTTTTTTTATTTGATTTAGAAATAACTCATGGGATGTAGAAATGGGAGTTTTGGTTGATGTTTCATTTGGGTAATCCAATTATGGGAAAAATTGCAGTTCACCACACCATGTTGATCCTTGATAGCCTATATAATATTGTGTTCAAAGGTTGTAGGTTTGGAAAAGGAAATTACAAAGATGATCATAAGCATGGAATATGAAAAATGGCCAACCATTTTTCACCACATCATGGTGATTAGAATTTCTCACTTTGGAATTCTCTATAGGAAATAAAAAAACCCAATATGGAAATTTCACTGGCAGCGGTCTAAGGGGTAGGCCACACACATGAATGGGAAATTTAAAAGTCCATATATCTCAATAAAAATGGATTACGAAGGGATACCATGTTGTAGCAGTTGGTGTTTTGTGATTTTTTTCTCTTTTTAGAAATGGGAATCCTTCTATGAGTGCTATGGAATATGTAGTGAAATAATTCATAACATGAAGTCAAAGGATGTTGAGGAGACCCCCATTCTATATACCAAGTATATTTTGAGTGTTTTACAAATTGGGAATCAAGTGTTCTGGTATTAAGGTGGAAACATCCTGACTAGGTGTTGTGTTGGGAATTTAAAAGAGAATAATGGATATAGGAGAATTGGACTATATTGGAGTGATTTTGGACAATGAAAATGAATTGGTAGACCTATGAATTTTAAATCCACCTACTTCAAGAGGAAAAAATAAAATATAAGTGGATAATCTATACTTGAAATTAGATAAGATGGATGGTGATATTTGGATGGATTCATGTTCAAAAGGGATAATTGAAAACGTGATATTCTTAAAAATGATTAAACAAAAAGTAACATCATTTAAATCGAAGATCCAATTGTCACTTCCTTAAGGTACATTTTCTTAAATGGAATGTGGCTTTATTAGAGAAAAAAGTATAGTGATATCATTATAAAAACAAAATGATGATAGGGGATAAGAATATAATAATTATGAACAACCAATTTAGAAGTTGAAGAAGTAAAAAGAGAACAAAACAGAGTAATAGAGAATAACTAAAAAAATGGGAATGAAAGATATTGAGAAATAAAAAATAATATTAGTAAATAAATCCATTTAAGGCTTGGAGGACACGAACGAAGAGTGGTTCATTATGAAAATACCCATTTTTAGATTGGTGTTTATCTATTTTAATGATTTACTGTAAGTATTTCGTGTATCACATCATCGTATTTCTTGTAGATTAGAAATTTTCAAAGTATGTGAAGAGGGAGTGCATTTGGATCAGTATTTGACCCTTCAAAAACCATTATGAAACTCGTAGAGAGTAGTATTACCCCTGGTACATCGACACACCATCATCATATGCTCCTTGGGATATCCCTTTATGGTGGACCAAGTAAATCCCACGTGACTTCACTTTATTTTTTATATTTTTTTATATTATATAACAACTTCTAGATTTAAATAATCATACTATTCTTGATATCATGATAATAATATCTAGTTATAAATAAGAAAAAATGAACCCTAATTCACCCCTATAAGGGTTCATTGGGCATGTGGGATAATATATATATATTAAAAAAATAAATTTTGTTTTATTACTTAATTTAGAAGTGTTTAAAAACAAATATAAAATAAAAATCACACCTTTTTAAATTTAAATTAAAACATGTGATTACATGTAAATTTATCCATGTTTTTATAAAATGTAGAAAAAATGTTCATGTATTAAAATGTGGCTAAATTATCCATGTTTTTAAGAAAAAAGTGATAAATTTAAAATTTTACACATTTTATGGAAATACAACTAAAAAATGTGACTAAATAGTTATATTTAAAATATAATCTAATAAATAATTCATCTACCTTTGAATCATAGGAACCTTCTTTGTAAATATTTTCACTAATCCTTGTTTGATGATTTCCATCTCATCAACCTTAGTCTAACATACATGTGATCTACATGACCACTCTTATAATTTCACAAATTGTTCCCTACTAATATATGAGTGGTAGAAATTTTTATAATACAACTCAACCAAAAGAAAATGTTTTAAAAATAAACATCCAAAATCTAAGACATGTATATGTAACATGTTCTCTAATGTCAGGGTCATATATTATATATCCCTATATATACAAGGAGGATACATTATAATAAGTAATAACTATAATAACATTTGATATTCAAGTGGAGAATGACATGTATAATATGGAGTTTTTTAAATCATGTTCTAAATTGATTGTTCTTATTGGAAATTATCATTTTTGATAAATTACATTATTAGTCAGGCTTATATGATGTTTGGTGATGTTTGGAGTAGTTTTGGAGAAATTTTATTGACTAAGGAATAAATCATTCCATAATGATATAGGTCATGTTGTAATTATAATTAGTGAATTTTAAAGGTGGTTCCATTATTATTGGTGTATTATTGGTTTATTTTTTAAGTGATGATTTTGAAATTGCATTGTGGGAGGATAATACCACGTCATGTTGAAGTTAAAATTTTAAAAGTGATACAATATTGGATTTTATAGATGGAATCTCATACCATAATTCATATCCACACTAAAGAAGATGTTTTTACTAATATGATATCACACTAGAATGTAAGAAGACTATGTTATAATTCATGGATAGTAAAATGGTTTTTCAAGGCTTCGTGTCAGGACCTAATGATCATGACATAATGTTTGGATGGAATTTTAGAGTTTACTATAGTGTTTGGTTATACTAAAGAATTACACTACACGAGTACTCCATGATTTTTTAAGGATAAGTATTTTAAGACGAGTGTTTATGGTTGTATGTTACTTTTTAGAAGTTGCACCATGAAAAAAGGCTATAATATCATGTAAAATAAAGTTTTGTTCTATAAAAATTTCTATCGTACCATAGTTAATTTGGATGTAAAATATTAAATATATGACATCTAAATCCTTATGATTAAAAAGTTACAACAATATGTTATTTTTAGGCATATAAGGTAATTACGCAACAATATTTCAAATTACACCATGATTTTGAAGATAATTGATAAATATGGAAGTTGGAATATTTTTTTAAATATTGGATATTTTATTTGAATTTGAGAGTTTTAATTCAATCATGAAGGATAATTTTAAAGGTTAATTAGTTTGTGAAAAGTTTCACACTTGGAAATATAATTTTGAAAGAAATATTGAAGATGTTTATAAATAAATGATATTGATTTTAAGGGATATGACATGAAACTTGTAAATAGACAATTTATACATATAGTGTTTTATATACTTTTTATGGAGATAATTATAAGACATTTTATTTGATAAGAGTGTTGAATATATGCACACACACACACACATTATCACGGTGTTTTGAATATTTCTTTTGATATTCATTGTGGGTGGCCTATATATCAACTATTCTTATAAATCTATCTTAAAATTGTAATTATCATGGAATTTTGAATATTTAATTTGATATTCATTATGAATGTCCTTTATATCAACTATTCTTATAAATCTAAATAGAAATACTAAGTGGATAGGTAGAAGTAGGAAGTGGCCTTTGGGTTTTCCAATAATCCTATCTTAAATACTGTTATAAAAATAGTTCATAGTGATTTCCTTGATAAATTGACACATTATCCATGTATTCTCTTTAGATATATCCATTTTCAGTTAACCAAGTAAAATATTCTTGTAAAAAATTTCAATTTGTATATTTAGATATATTGGATTCTTTATTTATCATCATTTTTTATTTCTAACATAGGCACAATATACAATTTTTGAGAAATTTATAACACCCTAATTCACTCCCTGTCATAGGGTATATCAGGGCTTTTCATTAAAACAAGTGGTATGAAAGATGAATGGTTACTTTTTAGTGAATCTATAATATTTTGATCTCTAACATAGATAAAATTATAAACACAAAAGTAGATCCTCTCTTTTATGTACGAAATGACAGGATCTAGAAATTTAAATTATATATCATCTATGGTCACTTAGAATTTATGCTCTCACTATTGAAATCCATGGTATACATTTAAGTTACTCCAACAAGAGATCATCTAATTACACAAAAAGAACTCATTAATACTAATTACAGGAAACAAAATTCATTATCTAGACATTTTTCATGTCTAATTACCATGCAGAATATGACTTGTTCATCCACTAAATCTATTTAGAACAAGTATTACAATATATAAGAAAAATAAAATATAGAAAAAGAATAAAAATTACTACTGATACATATACAATTCAATTATTTTAATATATATTTTAAGGAAAAAATTAATAGTTTCTTTTTTATATCCATTCATAGACTAAGTGATAATATAAAGGATGTAGAGATTACAAAAAAAATCCTAAAGAGGTTTCCACTTTTGTACAGTTAAAAGGAATCAATTCATGAATAAATAAACAAAAAAAGATATCTCTTTGGATTATCTTATAAGTGGTTTTGTTTCTTAGGAGAGTCATGTGAGATTGAGATATATAAAAATGTTCTCTGACTAGGTTAAAATATTCAAATCCATGGGGAAACATGACATCAACAAAGAACAACATAGTTAATAATATGTATGTGATGAATTTCTAGCATTCATTGCATGAAATTTTAAATGTGGTAATAGATAATTCTAGGTAATACAATATTGGATTGTTTTTATTGTGTAATATTAAAGAACATTATAAAAAGGTGTTTATGTAGGCTTAATAGTGATGGTGGTGAGGTTGATTTATCATAAAAATAGTAAATGAAAATTTATCCTAAAATTGACAAAAAAATCTAAAAACTAATATTGAAGAAGGTTTTAATGGATTGGTCTGGTTTTCAAAGATTAATTTGATAGTTAATCCTATATTAAATAATTTTCAATAGAGATTAAATTAGATTTAATGTATTTTATGATAATAATGAATTAAAAAAAGAAAAATGAAAACAACTAAGAAAATTAACTATTTTTTTATATCACAAAGTTGAGTGTAAAGGTGTTTTAGAAGAATTAGATATTCATTTAAATAATATAGTAAAATATATGGATTGTTAAAGGAGTATTTATATTAAACTGGCCAAGTCAATGTCAAAATAACTCAGTCAGAAATGGTTGTGGAAGATAAAACTTCTATATAAGAAATACCTAGTGAATTTATTGATTAAAAGATTAAAATTGTTGTGAAATACATAATAATCAATGAAAATAATTGTTTCATTGATTATTGAGAGAATATTATTAAATATATTTCAAAATAAGATGATATATTGAATAAAATCCATGAAACAAAATCAATACAAAATTTACTAAAAAAACTCCAATTTTTAATGTCCTCAAATGAATAATTGAACAAAATAGATGAAAGAGTAATGAAGTGTTTTAAGAAGATATGGAATTATCAAAGTCACAATAGAATAGGAAAAACTACAATTAGAATTTAATTATAATAATCCATAACTAAAACAAAAAGCTTTAATGAGAAAGAAATAAAAAATATTAGAGATAACTCTCAATAGTCCAAGGTTTTTAAAAAAAATAAAAAAGTTATTAAAAGAAAGTAAACATGTGTACAACGGTGAATTTTATTCCCCAAATTAATTGATAATATTTTAGCTACTTGAGTCACAAAATGACCTGTTGTAATGAAGTAACCAGTTACCTAATAGGTAAAGTTCCTAAAATCCAAAAAAATAAGGATGGGTACATATCCTATACCTAAAAGGAAAAATTAATTATATGGTTATTATTTTTATTATTATAACATAGGACAAAATTATTTTGAATATTGATAAATAAGAATTAAAGGCATACTAATTAGTGTATTTAGGAGAATATAATTGAGATCAATAAACTAAATTTTGTTATAAAATAAGTTTGCTACTTCGGATGAAGAGGAGGAATAATTTACTATTCATGATGAAAATAATGAGGAGAGATACCCTTATATATTAACACAACCTAGAGTGTCATGAAAGTAAAATAACAATAATAATAATCCTTTTGTAGCGAAAATCACACTTAAGGTGAAAAATAAGAGTACTACATGGATTTATATTGGGGAGTGTTCATCCCATATAACCCTAAACATGAATTAGTTGAATAATTTAAAAGATCATGTGGATAGAATGGTATAATTTTTAAACGATAGAGCCCTAATGATTATAGTAAGTGGTAAAAATATGATTTATAAATATAAATTTAAGAACATGTATGTATTCAACATGGATTTTATTAAAACAAATATTTTAATTATATGTTATGTTTTTAAATAATACATAATTTATCATTTAATTATAAGGATGAAATGATGATTATTGATTTATCATGGTAAAGAAAGATAATAACTTTGGGATTTGGAGGTTTGGGAGCATTAATCGAAAAATCATGGAAAATATTTTAGAGCATAAGGCTATGATTGATATTCCAAATCTAAAGTGAGATAGGGGAAAGACATGTGATTCTTATATGAGAATAAACATGGTGAGAAACATTTATAGGTAAAAGATGAAATTAACTTTATGATTTATAGACTTGGTTCAAACTGTTGTTTGTGATCTTGTTCCTTTTCTAAGAACATTAAGGTAAAATTACTTTATATTGTTTTTATTTAACAACAGCAGTATAAGTTATTTTTTTTATTAAAAATTAATATTAAGTTATAGAATTCATCAAAACTTATTGTTGAAAATATAAGAATGAAATAGGGTTGTTGATCAAAATTATTAGATGCAATAATAGTATGTAATACACTTGAATTTAGGTGGATAACTATCTAATGAAATATAGTATTAAATAAGATATTTCTTTTTTTTAAATCTTCCTCAAAATGGAGTTGTTAAAAGGTGAAATTTAATGGTAAATAATATAGAGTGTACATGAATCATTGATAATTATATTTCATTACACAATTAGAAATAAGGGTGAAAGATTTTGTTAATACCCAAAATCAGGCATTTCCAAGTCTTGGTATGAATAGAAATCCTTGTGATGTGTGGAATAGAAGGAAACTAAGTATAAAAAATTTGGAGTGTTAAAAATTAAATGTAATATCTGATAATAGGAAGTAAATACAGAAAATTATGGTAATTCATGCTATTAAATAATTTTTTTTGGATATTAAACTAAGGGAAATGACTATAAGTTCATCAATAAGAGGCTTTAAATGTTCATTTAAATAAATGATGTCAAAGTAATTGAATAAAAATCAATGTACAAGAATAATCCGAAATTAGAAGGAAATCTATGAGGAAGAGGATTATTGTAATGAAAATTCTAGAGAACCAAAAGTCATATCATATGAGGAATATTATGAGGCTAAATTAAATGAGAATTTAAATTCTCAATAGTGTCAATTATTAATCTAATGGAGGAAGAGTATATTTAAAATTGATGAGTCAAATATTATTGGTAATAAGGAATCCATAACAAAAAACTAGAGAGTGTGGAGATTTAGTACCATGGTTTATTTTTATAGGTGGATATTCTATCATTTGAGAAAATAATAGAGGATGAATCAAGGGTTAAATCCATCAATTTAGAGTTATATCGAATAAAAAAATATAATATTTTATTTTTGAAGATAATTAATGATTACAACATCATTTAAATAAAGTAATAGTTGAAAAATATATATGAAAAACATGGAAATGTTATCCGGATCAAAGCTTGGGTGGTTTGAAAATACTTTTCTAAAAATAAAGGCATGTGCATAGAAATTTTTTTTACCAGTTGATAGATGTTAGTTTATTAGTTTATTCGTGGTCATTATGATTCAAAGAGGATAAAAGATATATAAAATAGTTATGAATATGAAATTATTGAATGAGGTGATTAAAGAGAACATATATATTGAATAGTGTATATATTTCCAAATTGAAGATAATGAAGGAATGTTGTGTTGATTGAAGATATCATAAAATGTTATGAAACAATTACTATAAGCATGGTATTCTTATTTAGGATCTTATTCGAAGATGTTGGAATTAAAGATAAGAGGTGTTGATAAGTGCATTTATTGTATACATTTTTTTTATAATAAAATGCATTGATTATGATATGTTTTTTTATTGTGAGTGGATTCTTATACACCTAATTTTTTCTTTATTTTTTAAGATGATATAATTTATTGGTGATGAGAAAAAGGAGTGTAAATGATCATGATATCCACCTAAAATAAGGTCTTACACAAAGAATCATGTCACTGAGATTTTTCTGGGTGTCGAAATCAAATAAAAGAGGTGAAGCTATAATTTATAGGATGTGTAAATATGATAGGCTATATAAATATTATAGGATATAAAAATTTACATGTGTTGAAAAGATTACATATGGTGAAAGTATTACATGTGGTGAACAGATTACACATGGTTAACATATTATATGTGGAGAAAAAGTTGCAACGTCCAAGAAATAGTCTGGTTCGATATATTTATGGGATTTTGACCCCACTTATGACCATTTTTACCCATCCTAAATTACAGAGAATGATACTAGAGCCCTAGGGTATTTTATAATTATAGTGATGGCTGTTTCTATCTAGAAGATCCAAAGACCAAATATTTGAGTGAGAATCAATGCTATGCAGGTTCCTCACCAGTTTCATCTCCATTTTTCATTACGATTTATTTTGTTCCATTATTTCCCTCTCATTCTATCACTAATAAGGTGATAGGGTAAACCCTATTTATTATATGGTTATGTAGCCAAAGGGGTAAGGTGTTGTTGGATTTATTCCTTTTTCATTATTCATGTATTTATTTTTCCTTAGTTTATTCAATCAATTTCCAATCCATTTATTGTAATATTATCAAGAACATTGTTATTTTAATAAAAAATAAGAATTATACATTTTAAAAATGGTTACCCTAACTTAAGGTATGACCATTATCACATTCAGGGTGAGTAGGATTAAAAATTGTATTGAGACGACCATGATTCAGTGAAACACTAAATTTCCATACGAAGGGAAATAAGGAATTGGCACATCAGGGAGGGGATACAATCACCATTAGATGTCCCATATCTTTAATCCTACTGAAAAAATGGTTTAATCAAATTATTTTATAAAATCCAATTGAACCTAAACCCTGAACCTATTAAACCCTATAATTTCTTTCAAATCTATTTTCAAACCAATCAGTCTACCATTATTTAATCATTCCCCTTCTTAAAAATAGTCAAACCCATATTTTCTTCACATCATTATTCAATATAAATAAATTGAATCATTTTAAGACCTAAATAAACTAATTCACCCTCTATATGGTTTTGACATAAAACTTTTCTAACACTATATTTTAATTAATTGAGTATCATAGTCTGATTTTTTTATAAATTTTCAATTTTGATTCGACCTGTAGGTAAATAAGGATTCTATTTGGGTCTCTTAAAACTGGTGCCACTATCGGGGACAATTTTTTTTTAGTTTTTAGGTTTTTTTAAAATATTAATTTTGTTTGTTTAATTCAATTATGCTTTTTACCGCACAAGGTATATTTGGTTTTGATGGAAGGTCTGTAGTGAAAAATTACCACCAAGGATAGGTTCTCTTTCTTTCTAGAGGATATGACACAACAACATGATTAAATTATAATGATGAAAAATCAATCAAATGATTACCCGTAACTATACCCAATATTAGAATTCACAACACAACATAACCTTAATCCATAATTTTAAAATTAGTATCATGGATAATTAATGTTGGGAAATTAAGTAGAGGTAAGTAACACTTCTTAAGTTGATAATTATTCTGACCATGAAGGCGTCAACATCTTAGGTTCAAAAGATGAATGAAAATTTCATGCAGAACTTGAGTGGGAAGGATAAAAATTTAGAAGAAAATTTCAATATAAATAAAAAGAGAACAAAAAATAATAAGATACCTCGTATACTAAGATACTATAATTTTCCTTCAAAAACTAAAACCATAGTTAATAAAAGAAGAAGAAGAAACAACTAAACCCTGTGAAGACTATGTAGTGGAACAAAAAGAAGTAGAAACCATAGAATAAGTTGATGATCTAATTATCGAACCTATGGAAATCAATGAATCAAATGAACAGATGTATCCAACCATTGAAAATGAATAATTTTACTGAGTCTATATAGATAATAATATCTTGTTGGTTATCTTCATACTATTTAAAATCTGGTCACCTGTAAGATCCCATACTTCTTTGAGGTACCTTATTGTTTAAAATTATGGTTTAAATACCTTTATGATGGTTAATGAAATGTCATAAGAATCTATGTAGAGGATTGTGGGTTTTCTAGGTATTTAAGAAATGAAATAAGGGAGAACTGGTCCATATAGTGCATGTTTCACTATTCACACATGGTTAATAGTAACCATGAAACCTAAACATTCTTTTCTAGAGGGGTTCTCATTTTGAAGGAACCATGAAAGGAAGAATGAAAAACTAGGTGATATTGGATAGAGACATCCCAAAAAATCATTTCATGGTTTTTCAAGCCATATGGGATCCCCAGGTAACCGTGCAGCCTGGCCCCCTATTGGAAAGTGGGTAGCGCGTGGTTGGTACCAGTTTTGGAAAAACTTTTGGCCCAACTATATGGAATCCCTAGGTAACCATTTGTCCTAACCCCCTCTTGGACATAGAGTTGTGCACAGTTTGGCCAACCTTTTGGCCAAACTGTGTGTCCATTTAAAAGATGGATTTTACCAATTTACCTCTCAGGCCTTAAGTTTTCTAACTTATTATTTTCCTATATTATTACTCCTATAGCACTCATGACAAAAAAAATCACCCAAGACCTTCCAAGGATTGATCTCTCTCATTTCTAAGCTGTTCGGAGCACCGTTAGTTGCAAATTGAAGCTCTGGGTGAGTATACATCCACACTTTCTTCTCTTTTTTGAATTAGGGCTTATATAGAAAATATTCTCATCCCAATTATCTTGAACCCTATTTATCCAATGGATCATAGTTAAGGGATTTGAGTGGTGTTCTAATTCATGCCAAAGTCCAGGGTTAAGTTTTAGTAGATCTTCAGAACTGAGGTTGGTGGTCTACAAGTTATATACCATTATCTTGTTGATTATTTATGTGTGTGTGGTTGTAATTTTGTGTCATTTTGTTTTGAATTTGGGTTTCCTTGGTAAATATGATCACTTAATTTTGTAAATGTTTAATTGAACCCCTCATGATCATTGTGGGATGCATTGAGGTTAATTTGATCAGGTTACAGTCCACCCATGGGGTGTGCCACTTGATGAACAATTAAATTGAAATGTTAAGTGCAGAATTGAATTATTATGTCATATATCCCATAATTAATGTTTTGACTTGTATGATTTGTTTATAAAATTATATTATTAGTAATTTTGTTTAGTTGTTAACTTTGAATAATGGGTTGTTTGGTATAATGTTAATGGGTTTAGTGAGTAATAGATTAAAATGGGTAATTTTTTATACTCTCTAAGTAATGTGAATGATAAATGGATTAATTGGTATAAGTCATGTAAATGAGAATATGTAAATGGGTTATGGAATTTTGATGGCTATATCTTGAAATAACTTTTACTATAAATGATGAATATATTGAATGGTTTTGGTTATGGTTGATAAATGTTTTATAATTAAAGAAGGATGGGAACATGAATTTGTGGTATGTGTGGGGTATTGGACATGAGGACCTATGCCCATAGGTTATGTTAGACTAAGGATATGAACCCCACCACCTTTAATGCATGAGTTAGGAATGTCGGACTAGGGATCTATGCCTGTAATAGTTTCACTTAATGAGACTACCTAGACCTGGGCTCCAAGGTAAGTGTGATGTATTGTTTGTAAAATATTTCCTCTAGTGAGGTAGGGAACATTATTTATCCCCTTATACATAGTATTTTACTAGCATAGGAAAAAGTAAAATTGATGAAAATTCCTAACCCAAGCGATAAAAGATGAAAATTATTTAATTGGACTTTTTTAACTAATGGAACCTGATTTACATTATTTATCTTTTTGTTTACTTACTACTTTCACACACAATCTGTTTAAACTAGATAATTTGTAGACACTATTGGTGGTGACCTACTAAGTTATATTCACACCCTTCTCAAGATACCATTGGGTACTTGAGTAGATTTCATGGTTGTAGGTTAGGACAAGGGAAAGTGCTCTCTTCCAAAGGGTTGATTTGGGAATGGGATGTGCATGGATGATGGATCTAGACTTGGAGTCAGGACCTATTTTGGGGATTTTTCTGTTTATCTTTATTTTAGGTTTTCTTTAACATGGAACCATGTGACATGACATAGCATATTTACTATTTGGTTGTGGGATTGTACCCAGTTTTGGTGAAATGTATGGTAATGAATGTTTTTTTTGTTATTGACTATTTTTTTATTTATTTTGAAATTTATCAAATATGTATTACTCCAATAAAGAGGGTATAGTCTTCCCAGATGATCTAATTGATCCTCACTTCTATTCAGAAGTATATGGATTATAAAGAGGTGCACCTGAGTTCATGTGGTGATCTGGACTGGGGAGTTCATTTATTGGTTTTCAAGATTGAATCATTATAAATTTGTACCAGAGTAGGTTTTATTTTCTATTTTCTTACTATTTGGGGGATGGAATATGGGATACTAGGATGTTTCAGGTCTTGGTAAATATTTCATGCATGGGAGTAGCTAACCCATGTATGAGGTGAAACCCAAGTACCCAGGGTGGGATGGATGTTCATGATGTGTGTTGTTATAGTTGAAAGATATTTCACCATTGAGTGATGAACTTGTTGTGCGATGTGACTATTATATAATATTTTTATCATGGATGAAATGGAATGAGTACGTTTATATATTCATCATTTTTGGAAACTTGGGATATATGTGGCATGAAGCGTGGTTGGTACACACCCAGGGAGATGTCAGAGACCAGAGGGATATAATAAATTTCTTTTTCTTTAAATTTTTTAAAGAAATGTTGTCTAATAAAGATGATGGAATTAGGTAAATGGAAGGATTTTAAAAGAATGGTTAAAATATTTGATTCTGATGAATGTTTATAAATGGGTAAAAATTTTGGTTTTAATAAGTTATAAAGATAGAAAGGTTCATAAAAAGACAGATTTACCTTGTGAGTGTGATTATGTGAGTTGGCCAACCCCATGTTTGACCATGACTGGTGGTAGGTATGGATAATGGTAGTGATTGAGGTGTAACTATATATTTTGGGATAGTGTATGATAAATGATATGTTATGGATAGTAGATATCATTATTTTTTAAAAGCAATAGAATTTTTATGCTTTTATATCTAGGATGTATGTTGGGAATTATAGAAAACTTCCACCATGAAGACGTGTTCTGGGTTGGTGTGAAGAAGATATCACTAAGAATTCAACTCTATAAGTGGATAAAGAAACCCTAGTGATTCAAGGTATCATATAAGAGGATCTTTTCCATGATAAATTTTCCACTTTTAGCCAGATGATGGAAAGAGACCCAGGGTGGGTGATGATGAGTATGTTTGATCTAACCTGATAGTTTCAGTTACATCACCCTAATAATTTTGACGAAAAGGGTGAACCTATAATGTCTTGGACCTGGATGCCATCTGAAACAGTTCCCTAAACCTGGTTATTCACATATCCTCAAGCGCATCTCCCCAAATTCTAGAGGCTGCCGAATAGTAGCATGGGCCTAGGTGAGTTAGTGGGGAGACTATGCCCTCAGCACCACAGTATCAGAGTTGATGTAAAATATATATACAATATAGGAAGAGAAATAAGAAGCATCCAACTGAATGTAAGACAAGTAGACATGAATACATAATAATTACCAAAAGTGTCTCACATATAAAAATGATGTAGATAGTACAAGTATCTAGAAAGTATCTAGAATAGTACATGACAATAAAATATAACCTAAGTAACTGAAAAAAGAAGAAAAATACCAAAATGAAATCCCATCATCGCAATCCTCAGCTTAGTCCTATGATATCCTTCTCCAAAGCCTCAATAAAAAACCTATAATAGATCCATTTCCCCTATCATCACATTGAACCATAGAATCTGTTTTGGTCCACAAGGAGGCCTAAACAAGGTGTGAGATAAACATCCCAGTAGGCAACCACCCAGGTCTATACAATTATAACAGCAATTCTACAAAGGTACTAACAAGTGTAAACAACTTGTAAGTAAGTGCATATGCACATGGCATAAGTCTACTATAACAAGTGAAACCAAACACCCCTCAAGGATACCTGTAAAATAGAGTCATCTCCTAACAAGGTAGATATAATAAGTACAGGAAAGTCACACATCCATGTCGTGCCAATAAATCCACATCCATGTTATATAGAGAAGTCAGGTATCCCACTTCCATTACATAGAGTAAAGTGTAGACCCAAAGGGCTAGATCCAAGGTGCCAGCAGACTAAGGAATCCATGTAAAAAATATCTTGACCACAAAGGGCTGGATCCAACGAGCTTGTCCAAGGCATCCAAATAATAAATATATAGATCATGGAGTGCTGGATCCAAGGATCATGTCTAAGGCATCCCATCAAGTCCCATGGGCATCCCTAGTGGAAAAATGGTTAGGCACTGGTTGGGGTCCTAGGATCATGGAAATATAAAGTCCTAAGTGAGACCAAGAAGGCCATATCCATGAGGTAGTATGTCTTGAGGTATCCCAATAAATCAAGAACCAATGGGCACAGTCAACCCAAGGCATCCACTACCATGTTCCAGATCCATGGAGAGTAGTCGGAGGCATCTATCGAACCAGTCATTCAAGAATTCAAACATTCAAATTAAACATTCAATCCATGTGAGAATACACACTCACATTAACCTACACAGTCAATGAGTATACCCTCTCACATAAACAATTTATCAAGAACATGGGCCTACCCTCCCATATAAACAATTTATCAAACCATTAGTTATTTCATGTTGATATACCCACCCATATTATCCATTTAGCATGCCAAAATTTCAAAATAGGAAAGGTATAACATGATATTCATTTAGAAAGGAGGTAGTACATCTCCTATATATGCTATTCAAGTAATAAAAGCATTAACATTCTTCCTCTAACTAGGAATGTGCAAGAACAAACCCCTTGGGTGGTTTAAACTGGCATAATCAAGATATTTCATTTAAGGTGAACCCCTCGGGTGACCATGAAAATATCAACAGGTGTCAACACACCTAAATGGAACTTATATGTATCCCCACTAGGTCCAACTAGAGCTATGACAAGAAACTCACTCAAAAATGAGGCCTCACTGGAATGTTCGACGGGCGACATATCGACCAAATGCCCGAAAATCACAATAAAATAAAAAAAATCATTGACCACCTACCTCACCTCGGTAGTAGAAAAATTGTCTTGTATCAAATCCCGACTCATCCTAGTTTGGAAGAAATATGAAGAAAAGACAAAGAATGAAATATTAGGGCATATAAGCCTAAATACAAATAGCATGGTCTTTGTTCCAAAGAATCAATAATAACTAAAAAGGAACCAAGTACTTATCAATATTTTTCTAACATGAAAGACGATGCATGAATCAGAGTCTGGACGACTTCTATACTAGAAAAACTAGAATAGAGGGTTTTTTGTTTCAAAAATGAGAGTAAATCATACTGTCTATAAAAAATAAGATCTATTACCTCTCTTATAAAAAAACCATACTGGACAAGTACAAGATGTGAACCTCAAGTACATGGTATGTACTTACCCTCTAATTTTGTTTGAACTAGACTGGATACACATTGTGTCTTCCAAGTACACGACATGTACTTAAAGTACACAACATGTAGACCTAGTACACAACATGTACATGGACTTCAGCCAAATTTCAGATGATTTTCCCATTTCATTCCCAAAAACAACCAAACTTCCCCATGGATCGACCTAGGGTCTAAGACAAAAAGGAAAGAAACAACATTAATCTGAAAAGATATATCCACACCTCAAGAAAACCCCAGGATCATAAAATCTTCCCCCTTATAGAAATTCGTCCCCAAATTAATCTCTGAAGGGTTGTCAAGATTCTTCTAAAAACGACTTTGTCCACTGAGCACGTATGTTAGACTCCCTCTCCCAAGTCTCATCTAGTAAACGACCATACTTCTATAGCACTCTTACTAGAGGAACTGTCCAGCCTCGATGAACCTTCGTGCTCCTATCAACTGTACAAATCAGATTCTTCTCAAAGAGGAGGCATCAAACTAAAGATCAACCTACTCAGGAAGAAAAATGTGAGATGTATAACAACCCATACTTTACATAAATTGTTAGTACTTCAAAATTTAATTAAAATTATTAAAACATATAACAAAACCAAGAAAGGACCGTATAGGTATATTGTCTTTAGAAACTGGGAAACATAAACAACTGGTTCATAAAGAATCTACATTGTCTCCCATTTATTTCATCATATCTAGCGTCCCTTTTGGAATATCCTACTTAATAACCTTCTTCCTGACCAGGGGAAAGAAAACATACAAACGGGTGAGCTCAAATGCTCAGTAAGGGTAAACAAAAGAAATACCAATCACATCATATTCATAAGAACATAACATTTTGGAAATCTTAACCTGCAAAAGAGTTCATAATTTCATAACATGGGATAAATCATAGTAGTGAAATGAAATCCCAATAATCATAACATAAAACATGAAACTTTGTGGTATACACATGTAATCATATATAATCATTTATTATTAGTCAAGACTCATTTCCAAGACTATCTTAGTGGAAAAAGTCCATTTCTGAACAGAGTTCACTCCTCGTTTCAATCCTGTTTCACTGAACCAGTTTAACCTGCCGTTCCAGCCATGTCTATCTCATGAGATATAAAATCTTTACACAATTCATTGGAGGATGATATAGGTCCCACCCATCTCATAACTATACCATTCTTATGTGTGCCACAAAATCATAAACCATACATCATAGCATAACCCATGTAATAAAAATGGGAATCTTAAACATCGTGACATCATAAAACAATTCATATAAGATAAAGTAATTCATAAAAATATTTCCATCAAAAAATAATCAAATCAATGTAATAATAGGGATAGAAACCGAACCCTATATTATCTTCGATGGAAAATAATTTTGATAAAACACTTGAACTCCATTTTTGATGAAAATATCCTTTCTACTTCAAAAACATTTTCCTTTCTTAACATGTCTTATAATTTTGAACTAAAATAATTTGATTAAAAATAAACTTGAAAACTTGTAAAGGAATCTTCCAGAAAATAATGTTCTAAAAATCCATTCATGCCGTATAAGTTAAAAAAACATTTTTCTCATACTTTGGCCAGAAAAGTCAAAAAGCACCTCGTACGAAAAATGACAAAAGATTCCTTTCATATATTTTACTAATAACTCACCGAAGGGTAGAATTGGACATAAAATAATGTAGAAAGATATAAATATTACATATTGAGGAAACATGTATGTGGATGATAAATATTCCCCAGTAAATTCTGAAGTATAAACAATCTCGGATAAAAATGAGATTGTGAGATTTTTCCTTACCTTAGGTCCGATTTGCTTCATAAGTGTCTGAAACTCCTGTATAATGATTTAAATAATGTCATTGACTTATTCCATAATCATAATCATTGTTATGATATCATATATGTCCATATTCTTAGCTTCTTATTAGTAATATTCCATTGCTACTTGTTATTCAGGTGTTTATTACTTTTTCTTCTTATGCGTGTTTTGTCGAATAAATTCTTATTCTTCTCTTTAGGTAATAGATAACTCATTTCCAGAATGTTATTACTGTAATATATATCATATTAATTCATTCAATTCATTTATATAATCATTATGAAATGAAGATCATGTAGAACGAGTCGCATCACATCGTGGAGACGGTATTTCGTACGTACGCACGAGTGATGATATCGTTCCCATGATCATGGAATTGTATTTGAGTGTATGTATACTATTTAAGAATGAATATAACTTTACAATAATCATATATAGTAATTATTTACACCATTATACCCATCCAAGTAAGGTGGTGGTGGAAAATAGATTACACCACGGCGTGGAGACGGTATTCCGTACGTACGCACGCGCGGTGATTTCGTTTTTCGTAGGATGGATAAATGGTGAAATAGGGTTGTTTCAAACTTATAGTAACATACCAGTATATTATTGATACTGATTTTATTACTTCATAATGAAACAACTAAATAATAATAAGTGGAAGAAGAAATAAAGTTGAAAGAATCGGTAACGGACATTGCCTCTTCTTTGAAGCGCCTCATTGAGACCTCCTCTTAGGGCACTACAATTGGTCTTTGAAGAAGACCAGGACCTCTAGGATGTTTCTATGGAATTGGGGAAGTTAAATGGGCAGGGATTGGCCGTGATTTAAGGCTAAAATTTGTGTGAGGAGGAGAGGGAGGTGGTTCCCTTTTATAATGGAGGAGAGGGCCACCTTTGGAAATATATGAAATATTAGTTTATATTAAATCCCAACCCCACTTAAAAACTTCCAAAATGACTCATATCAGAATATTAGATGATATAGGGTTGTAATATCATCAACCAATAAAATTTATACATGTTAGGAATTTATTTTAAACATTATCAACTTGATTTATCCTTATTTATCAATTTAATTTTATTTGTGGTAATAATATTCTAAATTTTAAATTATTATAAATAATTACATATGTATTGTTAATTTTCCATAATTTGACACTTTATGACATTTTAGACCATATAAATTTTAATTTATAATTTTTAAATATTTTTGTGATTTTTAAACAATTTTATAATATGTTATTTTTATAAAATAACAATAGTGTCAATTTTTACACTATTCATTTATTTGAATTTAAATAAAATATATACAGAAGATATGTTATAAATAAAAGAATAAATAGATCCATAAAATGTCATATGTATCTATAAAATTAGTGGAGCACATTAAATAGTTCATATAATATTTATTTTAATATTTTTAAATCCATTTATTTTATATTTTAATTAATAAAATAATTTCAACATCATTATTGTGTCATAATGAATGATAATTATTGAATCCCTAAAAATACTAAATAAATTTCTATGATTTAGATAATTTTATTATCTTTCTAGAGATTATTCATGTTTGAAGTTTTATTACGTTTATCACTAAATTAAAATTTTTATACTTATAAAACTTAAGAAAGTGACATGTTGTCACATTCTTTGGTTTTAATAATAATTAAATTATTTTCATGGACAAAAGTCCATTAAATGAATATAATCCGACCCTTAGGTGATATGGGTCGACATTTAGTCATCCAATAGGATTTTGGCTGGTGTTAGGGTAATTTTATAATCTTATATTTACCCTTAATTACCAGATTTACCTTTAACTATGGTAAATAAAATTTACTGTAGTTACTATTCATAATTCCCAAAAAAATAAAAAGTAGCCTATTAACATAATTTGGACCCTATGATTCCAAATATGGAATCCATTTTTCAAAATTAAAAACACATAAGTTTCAGTAATTAATTTAAATTAAATCCCGTTGTTAAGAAAACGGGTTTTAGAAGTTAAAACATTGTCAAATATTGAAATGTTTTTACCTATGAATTCAATGTGAAATTAATGCTAATGACATACATTTTATTAAATGGTAAAAATATATTATATTTATACTTTAAAACCATTCAATATTATAATTTAACAATATAAATTATCTCAATGTAAAAAAGTTGTTTTTAATTAATAATTAGCGTGTTTTTACTATTCATCAAAATATGCAAGTTATCAGAAAAAATATCAAAAATTTATCCAATGTAAATTTTTATATCCTGATTCAAAAGAAGAATTTTATTTTGCCAAATTGAACTTATAAATGTGTCAAAAACTAGATTTAATGTGGGTGCTTCATCAAAAGGCGGCAAAACTGCATTTTTTGAAAAATACTTATTTTACCCGAAAAATTTATTTCGTTCTCTTACCATATTCTAGAAAATGTGTAAGATGAATAATAATGTTATAAAATTCAAAATGTAGTTAATACTATTCATAAAAACTAGTCCATAATAATATATCGTTTTTAGTGAAATCTGGTATTGGTTATAATGCAAGCTATCGAGGAAGGTCGCGATTGTGTGTAATGCAAGCCAAGTCCGTATTCTGTGCTGTGAAAGATTCCTTTGGTGTTGCGTATAACATAAGACATAAAAAAAATATTTCTCATAAAATCTCAGGGTGTTACATTTTACCCCCCTTAAAATGAATTTCTCCCTCAAAATTCGTCACTTCATTACAAACAGATGAGGATACCTCTCCCTCATCATATCCTCAAGTTCCCATGTAGCTTCTTCTAATTGGTGGTTCTTCCATAAAACTTTCACTAAGCGAGTGGTCTTGTTCTATAGGACTTTTTCGCTATGATATAGAATCTCTATCGGCTGTTCTTCATAAAAAATATCTTGCTCCACCGGTACAACTTCTGAGCTGAGTACATGTGAAGGATCAGGTATGTAATTTCTTAGGATAGATACATGGAACACATCGTGAACTTGAGAGAGATTCGGTGGAAGCGCCAATCGGTAAGATACCTTCCCAACACGATCCAGAATTTCAAAAGGACCGATATATCTAGGGCTCAACTTTCCCTTCTTTCCAAATCTCATGACCCTCTTCCAGGGAGATATTCGTAAGAACA
This sequence comes from Viscum album, assembly GCA_963277665.1. Lineage (NCBI taxonomy): Eukaryota > Viridiplantae > Streptophyta > Magnoliopsida > Santalales > Viscaceae > Viscum > Viscum album. The sequence goes on along the minus strand of OY728147.1, from coordinate 2,000,763,016 downwards.
CTTTATCACCCACTTCAAACTCTAGGTATTTTCTTCGGTTGTCAGCATAACTTTTTTGTCGACTCAGAGATTCTCTTATGTGTTGTTGAATAGATCTGTCCTTTTCTACCATTTCATCAACAAGATTAGGTCCTAATAGATTTCTTTCCCCAACTTTATCCCAGCAAGTTGGAGTCCTGCATTTCTTTCCATAGAGAGATTCATAAGGAGCCATCTGAATACTGGAGTGAAAGCTATTATTTTAAGAAAATTCCACAAAAGGTAGGTGTTGATCCCAACCACCTTTGAAATCTATAGAGCAAGCTCTCAGCATATTTTCTAGAGTTTGAATTGTCCTATCAGACTGACCGTCTCTCTGAGGATGATAAGAATTGCTGAAACTCAACTCTGTATCCAGAGTATGCTGAAGACTTCGCCAGAACATCGAGGTAAATCTCAGATCCCGATCAGATATAATGGAAAGTGGTACTCCATGCAATCTTACCACTTCCTTTACGTATATCCTGGCAATCTGATCTAGAGAGAAATCCTCTCTAATAGCAATGAAGTGTGCAGACTTTGTAAGACGATCAACTATGACCCAAATAGAATTATTGCCTTTGGATGTTTTAGGAAGTCCAGTGACAAAGTCCATAGTGATGTTTTCCCATTTCCATTCAGGTATGGGTAATGGTTGTAACATCCCCTTAGACTTATATATCTCATCTTTAACTTGCTGACAAACCAAGCATCGAGATACATATTCAGCAATATCTCTTTTCATGCCATCCCACCAGAAGTACTCTTTCAGGTCCTTATACATCATCGTGCTTCCCGGATGAATAGAGAGTGTATAACTATGAGCCTCATCCAGCAGCTCCTTTAATTCTGGGATGGGAGGAACACAAACCCAATTCCTGAACTTTATTATCCCATCACAATCAAGGTTGAATTCAGGAACATTTCTCACCTTCTTGTGTAACTCTAAATCTTCTTTCTGTGCCTCTTTAATCTTCACATGTATAGATGGTTGAACATTCATTTGAGAAAGATACGATTTTCCCCTTCCATTATAATTCCAAGATCCATCCTTTGTAAATCCATAAATATTGGATCTTTTGTGATCCTCACCATGGATAAGCTAGCATGGTCTTGTTGACTTAATACATCTCCCACCTTGTTTTTTTCCCAGGGTGGTAATTAATTGAGCAATTGTAATCCTTAATCATCTCCACCCATCTTTTTTGGCGCATATTCAGCTCCTTTTATGTGAAAATATACTTTAAAATTTTATGATCAGTATAAATATCACACCTTTCTCCATAACGATAATGCCTCCAAATCTTTAATGCAAAGATTACCGTAGCTAACTCCAAATCATGAGTTGGGTAATTTTGCTCATGGATTTTCAACTTTCGTGAGCCATAAGCTATCACCATATCATTTTGCATAAGAACACACCCCAGACCCTTCTTGGATGCATCACTATAGATCACAAACCTTTCTCTACTACAAGGAAGTGTGAGTACAGGTGCAATGGATAACCTTCTTTTCAAATCCTTGAAATTCTCTTCACATTCCTCTGTCCACACGAACTTAACTCCTTTTCGAGTCAACCTGGTGAGTGGATTAGATAATCGTGAAAAATCTTTCACAAAACGTCAATAATATCCATCCATACCAAGAAAACTTCGGATATCAGTTACTTTTGTTGGTCTCGACCATCTTTCGATAACCTATGTTTGGATCCACAGATATCCCCTCTTTTGAGGTTATGTGACCCAAAAATGAAACTTTTTGAAACCAAAATTCACACTTGGTAAATTTGGCATAAATCTTCTCCTTTCTCAGGGTCTTCAATATAATTATCAAGTGATCTTCATGTTCTTCCTTTCTCTTTGAATAGACAAGAATATCGTCTATAAAGACTACCACAAACTGATCAAGATAGTCTCTAAAGACTCTATTCATCAGATTCATGAAGATAATAGGGGAATTAGAAAGACCAAATGGAATCACTATAAATTCATAGTGTCCATACCTTGTACGAAAAGTCGTCTTTGGTATATCCTCCCAATTGGCCCTTAATTGATGATACCCTGAATGAAGATCATTCTTGGAAAATTATTGAGCTCTGCGTAGTTGGTCAAATAAGTCATCAATGCGCGGGAGAGGATATTTGTTCTTGATAGTGATCTTGTTATGTTATCGATAATCAATGAAGAGTCTCATTGATCCATCTTTCTTCTTAACAAACAGAACAGGTGCTCCTCAAGGTGACGCACTAGGGCGTATGAATCCTTTATCAAGATTCTCTTGGAGTTGCTTCTTCAATTCCTGCAACTCAATTGGGGCCATTCTATAAGGTGTCTTTGAAATAGGAAAAGCACCCGGTATGAGTTCTATTGAAACCTCAACGTCATGATTTGGAGGAAGACCCGACAATTCCACTGGAAAGACATCATCAAACTCTCGTACAATGGGCATATTCTTAATCGTGAGTTTCTCACCAACCATTTGAGATAAATTACCTTCATTTAGTAGAATCAAGACCCATAAGATGGAAGAAATTTCCACTGGAAGGTTACGTTCATCCTTGCATCAATAGATGATCATAGATTGATCTGAAATATGAAATGTGACTTCCCTTCTTTGGAAATTGATATGAGCTCCATATAAAGAAAGCCAATCCATGCCAAGAATCACATAAAATTCCACTATAGGAAGGACCACAAGATTTGAAGGAAGCACTTTCCCACAAACTTAAATCGGAGAAGAATTATAAACTTTTGATGTGACTGTTGTGCAATTAGGGGTTTTCACAGCTAACTAAACATCTAATTATTAAGGTAATACGGTGATACCCTTAGAAAGTTCTTCAGAAATAAAAGAGTGGGTGGATCCAGAATCAAATAAAACATTTGTTACTTTAGAGTGGATGGTAAGTGTACCTCTCACCACTTCATTGTTGTACTCCACATCACCGATAGTAATTGCATGTGACATTCCTTTGTCTTTGGCCTTAAGAGTTTGTTGACATCGATCATCATCATCAACCCTTGTATTTGGGCATTGATTGGCATAATGCCCCATCTCCTTGCACTTGAAACATTTAAGTGTAGTAGGTTCATTCTGTGTATCCCTTCCTTTGTTTGCATCATTAGACATCTTCTTCCCATTATTTCGACATTCAATTTCCCGATGACCTTCTTTTCCACACTTATAACATTTTCTTGTCCCCTTAAGACAATTTCCTACATCTTTCTTTCCACACTTTGACCATAAGAGAAAGCTCATCTTCTTTTCAGTGTGCTCTTTATATTTTCCTTTGAATTCCATTTTCCTCTTCTTATCAAACTCATATGACATATGGGTTACTCCAATGTCCATCTCAACCTTGAGAGCACATAGAATGATTCCCTAGTAGCTATTGAAGCCCCTTATGGATAACACCCTTCGAAGACTTGGTTTTATGCCACTAAAGAATCGATCGATCTTACTCTCAGGTTGGATAATAATACCACAAGTGTACCTTGCAGGTCTTGTAAAATTTTCTTCGTAGGTACCAACTGATTCATCATCCTTTTTCTTTAGTTAAAGAAATTCTTTCTTCATCTTTGTTCGAAGAATACGAGGGAAATAATTATTGAAAAATAAGTTCTTGAACTCGTCCCATTCCATGGACTCAATTTCATCCCTTTGCCTCGTATTCTTAATAAGATTCAACCATTGATCAACATCACCTTCCAAACGATACACTGCTGATATGACTTTATCATGTTCATAACATTGAAGAATTGAAAATATCTTTTCAGTGGTACTGATCAATTGTTCATCCACTAATGGATCAGAAGATCCGCTGAATGAAGGTGGATGTTGCCTCATGAAGGATTCAATAGAATGTTGCTCCTTACTTTTCTCATTTGGAAGTCCTGCATGATTCATACCTAGAGAAAGTTGTGTGAGCATGACTACAAGATTTTTCATTCCATCTCCCATAACATTTGGTTGCTCAGGGGGACAATCATTGCATTTCCCGTTGCATTCCGCATTAACACGGTTCCTTCGGGTTCCATCCATTGACTAAAACCAAGAAGAAAGTGTGAGAAAGAATAATTATAATAGAAAAAACACATAATCAAGAATACAATTTCACACTTAAGGTCTTATCCTAGGTTGTTCATGGCTATTTCTAAAACACTAATATTGGGTTATATGCCTAGACATGTCCTTAGGGTTCTTACTAAGGCTTTCACATCCTAGTTTCCAAAGTTTGACTATACCTTTCCTCTAATACCAACTATAATGACCCATACTTTACATACATTGTTAGTAATTCAAAATTGAAGTACACTTTTTACAACATATAACAAAACCAAGAAAGGACCGTATAGGTATAGTGTCTTTATAAATTGGGAAACATAAACAACTGGTTCATAAAGCATCTACACTGTCTCCCATTTATTTCATCATATCTAGCGTCCCTTTTGGAATATCCTACTTAATAACCTTCATCCTGACCTAGGGAAAGAAAACATACAAAAGTGTGAGCTCAAATGCTCAGTAAGGGTAAACAAAATAAATATCAATCACATCATATTCATAAGAACATAACATTTTGGAAATCTTAACCTGTAAAAGAGATCATAATTTCATAACATGGGATAAATAGTAGTAGTGAAATGTAATCCCAATAATCATAACATAAAACATGAAACTTTGTGTCCAATACACATAATCATATAGAATCATTTCTTATTAGTAAAGACTCATTTCCAAGACTATCTTAGTGGACAAATTCCATTTCTGAACCGAGTTCACTCCTCGTTTCAGTCATGTTTCACTGAACCGGTTTAACCTGTTGTTCCAGCCATGTCTATCCCATGAGATATAAAATCTTTACCCAATGCATTGGAGGTAGATATAGGTCCCACCCATCTCATAACGATGCCATTCTTATGTGTGCCACAAAATCATAAACCATACATCATAGCATAACCCATGTAATTAAAATGGGAATCTTAAACATCGTGACATCATAAAACAATTCATACAAGATAAAGGAATTCATAAAAATATTTCCATCACAACATAATCAAATAAATTTAATAATAGGGATAGAAACAGAACCCTATATTATCTTAGATGGAAAATAATTTTGATAAAACACTTGAACTCCATTCATGAGTAAAATATCCTATCTACTTCAAAAACATTTTCCTTTCTTAACATGTCATATAATTTTGAACTAAAAGAAGTTTATTAAAAATAAACTTGAAAAATTTTAAAGGAAGATTCATAGAAATAATGTTCCAAAAATCTATTCATGCCGTATAAGTTAAAAAAACATTCTTCTCGTACTATGGCCGGAAATGTCGAAAAGTACCTCGTATGAAAAATGACAAAAGATTCCTTTCATATCTTTTACTAAAAACTCACTGAAGGGTAAAATTGGACATAAAATATTGTATAAGTATATAAATATTACATATTGAGGACACATGGATGTGGATGATAAATATTCCCTAGTAAATTCTGAAGTATAAATAATCTCGGATAAAAATGAGATTGTGAGATTTTTCCTTACCTTAGGTTCGATTTGCTTCGTAAGTGTCCGAACCTCTTGTATAATGACTTAAATAATGTCATTGACTTATTCCATAATCATAATAATTGTTATGATATCATATATGGCCATATTTATATCTTCTTATTAGTAATATTTCATTGCTACTTGTTATTCGAATGTTTATTACTTTTTGTTCTTATGCGTGTTTTTTCGAATAAATTCTTATTCTTCTCTTTAGGTTATAGATACCTCATTTCCAGAATGGTATTACTGTAATATATATAATATTTTTTCATTAAATTCATTTATATAATCACTATGCAATGAAGATCATGTAGAACGAGTCGCATCACATCGTGGAGACGGTATTTCGTACGTACGCACGAGCGATGATATCGTTCCCATGATCATGGAATTGTATTGAAGTGTATGTATAATATTTAAGAATCAATATCACTTTACAATAATCATATATAGTTATTATTTATACCATTATACCCATCCAAGTAAGGTGGTGGTGGAAAATAGATTACATCACGGCGTGGAGACGGTATTCCGTACGTACGCACGCGCGGTGATTTCATTTTCCGTTGGATAGATAGATGGTGAAATAGGGTTGTTTCATACTTATAATAACATACCATTATATGAGTGATACTGATTTTATTACTTAATAATGAAACAACTAAAGAATAATAATTGGAAGAAGAAATAAAGTTGAAAGAATCGGTAACAGACATTACCTCTTCTTTGAAGCGCCTCTTTGAGACCTCCTCTTAAGGCACTACAATTGGTCTTTGAAGAAGACCAGGACCTCTAGGATGTTTCTAGTGAATTGGGGAAGTGAAATGGGAAGGTATTGGCCGAGCATAAAGGCTCAAATAGGTGTGAGGAGGAGAGGGAGGAGGTGCCCTTTTATAAGGGAGGAGAGGGGCACCTTTGGAAATATAAGAAATATTAGTTTATATTAAATCCCAACACCACTTAAAAACTTTAAAAATGTCTCATATCCGAATATTAGATGATATAGGGTTGTAATCTCATCAGCCAATAAAATTTAGACATGTTAGGAATTTATTTTAAACATTATCAACTTGATTTATCCTTATTTATCAATTTTATTTTATTTGTGGTAATAATATTCTAAATTTTAAATTGTTATAAATAATTACATATGTGTTGTGAATTTTCCATAATTTGACACTTTATTACATTTTCGACCATATAAATTTTAATTTATAATTTTTAAATATTTTTTTGATTTTTAAACAATTTTATAATATGTTATGTTTATAAAATAACAATAGTGTCAATTTTGACACTATTCATTTATTTGAATTTAAATAAAATATAAACAGAAGATATGTTCAAACTAAAAGCATTAATAGATCCATAAAATGTCATATGTATCTAGAAAATTAGTTTAGCACATTAAATAGTTCATATAAATTTATTTTAATATTTTTAAAACCATTTATTTGATATTTTAATTAATAAAATAATTTCAACATCACTATTGTGTCATAATTAATGATAATTATTTAATCCCTAAAAATTCTAAATAAATTTCTATTATGTAGATAATTGTATTATATTTTTGGAGACTATTAATTTTCGATGTTTTTTTAAGTTTATCACTAAACTAAAATTATTATACTTATAATATTTAAGAAAGTGACATGTTGTCACATTCTTTGGTTTTAATAATAATTAAATTATTTTCCTGGAAAAAAGTCCATTAAATGAATATAATCCAACCCTTAGGTGATAAGGGTCTACTTTTAGCCATCCAATAGTATTTTGGAATGTGTTAGGGTAATTTTATAATCTTATATTTACCCTTAATTACCCGATATACCTCTAACTATGGTAAATAAAATTTACCATAGTTACTATTCATAATGCCCAAAAAAATAAAAAGTAGCCTATTATAATAATTTGGACCCAATGATTCCAAATATGGAATCCATTTTTCAAAATTCAAAACACATAAGTTTCAGTAATTAATTTAATATAAATCCCATTATTAAGAAAATGGGTTTTAGAAGTTAAAACATTGTCAAAGATTGAAATGTTTTTACCTATAAATTCAATGTGAAATTAATGCTAATGACATAAATTATATAAAACGGTAAAAATATATTCTATTTTTACTTTAAAGCCATTAAATATTATAATTTAACCATATAAATTATCTCAATGGAAAATGTTGTTTTTAATTAAAAATTAGCGTATTTTTACTATTCATCGAAATATGAAAGTTATCAGAAAAAATATCAAAAATTTATTCAAAGTAAATTTTTATATCCTGATTCAAAAGAAGAATATTATTTTTTCAAATTGAACTTATAAACGTGTCAAAAACTAGATTTAATGTGGGTGCACCATCAAAAGGCGGCAAAACTGCATTTTTTGAAAAATACTTATTTTACCCGGAAAATTTATTTTGTTCTCTTACCATATTCTAGAAAATGTGTAAGATGAATAATAATGTTATAACATTCAAAATGTAGTTAATAATATTCATAACGGCTAGTCCATAATAATATATCGTTGTTTAGTGAAACCCGGTATTGCGTATGACGCAAGCTATCGAGGAAGGTCGTGATTGCGTGTAATGCAAGCCAAGTCCGTATTGTGTGCTGTGAAATATTCCTTTGGTGTTGCGTATAACATAAGACATAAAAAAATATTTCTCATAAAATCTCAGGGTGTTACAAGACGGGTCTTAGTGATAGCGAAACAGTTGAGATACATGGAAGACGTCATGGATGGATCAGTACTTCTAAGGTAAGTATAATCAATAAGAAACAAACCCTACTCTCTCTAGAACCCCAAACGACTTGACATATCTCAACAAATGTTTTCCCTATCTCCTGATCCTCCTATGTCCCAACCTCAATGAAACATGTAAGAAAACCCAATCCCCGACCTTGAACTCTAGAGGTTGTTGTACATCTCGAACCTCTCGTTGTTTGATTTTCATGATCACAATCACTTTCTTTTTTATCTAACATTGTGTTTTAAGTGTTTGTGTTGATAGGCATTTGATTGCCAAGAAGTTGACCAAGGAAGAGGCAGAAATGGACTGAAATTCAGTCCACCGGCCGACCGGTGGCTTCACCACCGGCCAGCCGGTGGCATCCAGACCAAACAGTGGAAGCTACTGCCTTCCCACCGGTCGACCGGTGGCTCTGCCACCGGTCGACCTGTGGCACCCAGCCCAAATAGTGTTTGCTACTGTCTTGCCACCGGCCAGCCGGTGGCTCCTCACCGGTCGACCGGTAGAGCCTGGATCAAGACTCTTCTTCTCTACCAAGGCACCGGCCAGCCGGTGGAGATGTACCGGTCAGCCGGTGGCCCCTGGACAAGAATCCTATGCCTTTTTGCACACACCGGCCAGCCGGTGGGACTGTACCGGCCAGCCGGTGGATCCAGTCAAACTAGCCGTTGGAGCTTTGACCAGGCTGCTCCACTTGCCTCCCAACGGCTCTGAAAGCCTTTCCAACGGCTCCAAAGGCCTCCAACGGCCATATGAGGGTTCCCCCTCTATAAATAAAGGACCTTGAAGCCCCGGAACAATTGCCGGACCATAATTAAGCATTGTGAAGCCAACGAACACAATTCTCCTCATTTGGCAAACCTCCGGCGGATTGCTCCAAGGGAACCACAACTGCTCCAATCCATTTCCAATCCAAGGAGCACCACCATAGAAGCTTGGGAGTGCACGTCTTCAACTTCATTCAACCTTTGGCGCCCAAGGCTTCTCAACAATACGGTTTTTATTGTTTTATCATTTTGAGCTTTAATTTTGGGTTTGTGCCTACAAACCCCAACACCTTTTCTCTTCCCCCTTTCGTTTGGGTTATCACACCACCATTAAGGTGTGAAGAGGTTTCTTCAAGCCTTTCCTTTTAAAAGGCTTGTGTTTCGGTGAGCTAGCCTTCACCCGTTAAAAAGGCTAGTGGGTTCTTGCTATTCCATTGAAAGCAAGTGGGTTCTTGCTTAACCATCAAAAGCAAGCTGTAATAGGTCCTAGTGCTACCTCAAAGCCTAGTGGGTTTCTTGCTAAAACCATTGAAAAGCAAGCGGTAGAATCTCTCAACGGTTGAGTTGGGAGCGGAGACGTAGGCCGGGTTTTTGGCCGAACTCCGTTATCAATTTTGTGTGTCTTGCCTCTTTATTTCCGCTGCACTTTTACTTTGATTTTTAATTTGTTAATCAATTTTTTAAAAGGCAATTCACCCCCCCTCTTGCCATCATTTCCCTCCTGGGGTTTCTTCCGACCCAACAATTGGTATCAGAGGGAGTATTTGAATAATTCCCTAACCCGGTTTCAAATTAAAGATCCTATTTTTTGATGGCATCTACCTCTTTCGCCCCCGAGGGCTACTCATTGGGTCGGGCTCCATTTTTTGATGGGTCTGACTATAATTATTGGAAAACCCGCATGACTACCTTTCTTAGAAGCATAGGATATCCTATTTACAAAATAGTCATGCAAGGTTACACTTTGTCTACCCCCGACGAATCCAAATGGACCCAAGCCGACATTAGAAATTTTGAGCTTGATGGCAAAGCCATGAATGCTCTCCATTGCGGCCTAGACCGAAATGAATTCAATCGAGTGTCTACTTGCACCTCCTCACATGAAATTTGGAAACTTTTAGAAGTAACTCATGAGGGCACTAACAAAGTCAAAGACACTAGATTGGATATGTATAGGCAAGATTTTGAGTCATTTTCAATGCATCCAAATGAATCAATTTCTGAAATGTTTACTCGTTTTACTGACGTGTGCAATGGTAGAAAATCTCTTGGAGATAAAATTTCTGCAGAAACCATGGTCAAGAAGATCTTATGGGTCCTTCCGAGCTCATGGGCACCAAAGGTGACGGCGATCCAAGAAGCTAAGGACGTCAAAAATATGCCGGTAGAGGAGCTCATCGGATCCCTAATGACTTATGAGATTACGATGAGGAGGCAAGCACAAAAGGAGGGCACACCAATCAAGACACCAAAGAACATCGCCCTCAAGGTACAAAAGGAAGTAAGCTCCTCCTCATCTTCTTCCTCATTTTCTTCCTCATCTTCCTCATCATCAAGCGGCGACTCGGAAATGGAGAATCTCGCCCACCAAATGCACAAATTTATGAAGAAGCACAAGAAGAAGAAGAAATCTCGCAAGGCGCGAAAGCAAGAACCCACCGCAAGATCCGAGCCCAAGGTAAAATGCTACGGGTGCGGCGAAAAGGGCCATTACAAGCCCGATTGCCCACTCAACAAGAAACGGGCCACGCAAAAGGAAAAAGGAAAGAAAAAGGTCCTCAAGGCGACATGGAGTGACACATCATCCTCCTCCTCCTCCTCCTCGAGCGACCAAGGTACAAAATGCCTAATGGCATTCCATGAGGTAACATCTTCCGATTCCTCTTCCTCATGTTCTTCAAATTCAAATTCTTTAAATCATTTATCCTATGAGGATCTCCAATACGCTAGAGACCAACTTGAAAATGGTTTTCATAAACTATCTTCAAAATTTGTTGCTTTAAAAAAGTCTTTCAAAAAACTTTCCTCCGAAAAAGACCAACTTCTCAAAGAGAAGGAGGAACTCTCCCTTAAAATCCAAAATTTCCCAAATGTTGATTCCATGGAATCAACCATCAAAGATCTAAGAGAGACCTTAGCCAAGTTCACCCAAGGTGAACAAAATTTGAACAATTTGCTTGGTTCCCAACATATTTCTAGAACCACCAATGGACTTGGATATACCAACCAAGCCTCCTCCTCCCATGCACCCACTGTTTTTGTAAGGGGGAGCTCCGCTTACAAATTTTGCAATTATTGTAAGAAAACCGGGCACCTTATTTATGAATGTAATTGTAAAAATGCCCGTTATGGCCAACCCAAGTCTTTTTACTTTTCGGACGAATTTTATAGGAGAAGACCCGCAATGAGACAAGTTTGGATTGAAAAATCCCTTCTTGCGAGTCTCTCCGGGCCGAAAATCATCTCTTTTCAAAATCCCTCTCCCCGGTGACTTTTTGTTTTTATTTAGGGGGAGTTAGGATCTTTTAAGCTTTTTTGTTATTTCAAGATTTTCAATTCCAACTTTCAATTTCAACTCTTGGTTTCAAAATTTTCAATTCAAAATTTTCTATTCAATTTTTGATCCAAAACTTTCAATTCAAACTGTTTTTCAATTTTCATTTCAAAATTTTCAACAATTGGTATTATTTTCAATTGGTTTAAAATCTTGATTTTCAATTTATCCCTCAATCAAGTTTTATGCCCCATTCTATTTTGATAATCACAAAGGGGGAGAAATTCCTTGATTGATTGGGGGAGAGTCTTCTCTATCATGCTTTGATTTATTTTCAAATTATCCTTTAAGAATGTCTTTAATTTCAGTATTTTACTTTGATTGTTTTGGTGATTGTGATCATCAAAATAGGGGGAGATTGTTGTACATCTCGAACCTCTCGTTGTTTGATTTTCATGATCACAATCACTTTCTTTTTTATCTAACATTGTGTTTTAAGTGTTTGTGTTGATATGCATTTGATTGCCAAGAAGTTGACCAAGGAAGAGGCAGAAATGGACTGAAATTCAGTCCACCGGCCGACCGGTGGCTTCACCACCGGCCAGCCGGTGGCATCCAGACCAAACAGTGGAAGCTACTGCCTTCCCACCGGTCGACCGGTGGCTCTGCCACCGGTCGACCTGTGGCACCCAGCCCAAATAGTGTTTGCTACTGTCTTGCCACCGGCCAGCCGGTGGCTCCTCACCGGTCGACCGGTAGAGCCTGGATCAAGACTCTTCTTCTCTACCAAGGCACCGGCCAGCCGGTGGAGATGTACCGGTCAGCCGGTGGCCCCTGGACAAGAATCCTATGCCTTTTTGCACACACCGGCCAGCCGGTGGGACTGTACCGGCCAGCCGGTGGATCCAGTCAAACTAGCCGTTGGAGCTTTGACCAGGCTGCTCCACTTGCCTCCAAACGGCTCCGAAAGCCTTTCCAACGGCTCCAAAGGCCTCCAACGGCCATATGAGGGTTCCCCCTCTATAAATAAAGGACCTTGAAGCCCCGGAACAATTGCCGGACCATAATTAAGCATTGTGAAGCCAACGAACACAATTCTCCTCATTTGGCAAACCTCCGGCGGATTGCTCCAAGGGAACCACAACTGCTCCAATCCATTTCCAATCCAAGGAGCACCACCATAGAAGCTTGGGAGTGCACGTATTCAACTCCATTCAACCTTTGGCGCCCAAGGCTTCTCAACAATACGGTTTTTATTGTTTTATCATTTTGAGCTTTAATTTTGGGTTTGTGCCTACAAACCCCAACACCTTTTCTCTTCCCCCTTTCGTTTGGGTTATCACACCACCATTAAGGTGTGAAGAGGTTTCTTCAAGCCTTTCCTTTTAAAAGGCTTGTGTTTCGGTGAGCTAGCCTTCACCCGTTAAAAAGGCTAGTGGGTTCTTGCTATTCCATTGAAAGCAAGTGGGTTCTTGCTTAACCATCAAAAGCAAGCTGTAATAGGTCCTAGTGCTACCTCAAAGCCTAGTGGGTTTCTTGCTAAAACCATTGAAAAGCAAGCGGTAGAATCTCTCAACGGTTGAGTTGGGAGCGGAGACGTAGGCCGGGTTTTTGGCCGAACTCCGTTATCAATTTTGTGTGTCTTGCCTCTTTATTTCCGCTGCACTTTTACTTTGATTTTTAATTTGTTAATCAATTTTTTAAAAGGCAATTCACCCCCCCCCCCCCCTCTTGCCATCATTTCCCTCCTGGGGTTTCTTCCGACCCAACAGAGGTCATCTCTGGTGATCGACATATGTTTTCGGGTAAGACTGTGTAGTAGTCATCCACTTCTGAATCTACTAGACATGCTCAAATTTCTCCTGCACAAGACGCGGTCCCAGTAAATCTATCTCTCATGCCTCTAACTAGCACATGGGATATTGTCATGGCCTACCGTATAAATCCTCTTAAGTTCCATCTGTATTTTAGCTTGATAATTGTAATTGTAGGTGAACTCAGCCAAGGGAATGTGCCTCTCCCAAGAGCCCCCAAAATCTAGTATGCATGCTCGCTATGTGTCCTATAGTACCTTTATCGTACTCTCTGACTGGACATTAGTATGAAAGTGGTATGTTATGCTCAGAAGCACCTATGTATGCAACACCCTCTAAAAACCCTACTATAAAAGAGATAGAAAGTTGCCATCCCTATCTGAAATGATAGTGCGTGAGTTCCATGAAGTATTACCACATCTCATATGTATAAATTTCTAAGATCATAAACATTGAAGGTCTCCATGATTCAAAAGAAATGTGAAAACTTCATAATCCTATCAATGAAATCCCACACAACATCATTACCTGGAGGAGACCTGGGTAAACCAATCGCGAAATCTATCACGACATCATCCCATTTCCACTCTGAGATAGGTAACTGCTATAAAATCCCAACTGGCTGCTGATGTTCTGCCTTCACCTACTGACAGGTGGAACAACTAGTAACAAAACCATCCTCCACTCTCTTCATTACTGGCCACCATTACTATTGTAGCAAGTCATGGAACATCTTGGTGTCCCTAGGGTGAACTTCCCATGTTGAATCATGAAAATATTGCATCAACTCATCTCATATATCGATTGGAACCCATACACCTCCATGGAATACTCATAATCTCTTCATCGCCTACCATCCAACCAGGAGGAGGGTCCTCACCTGCCAAACCTTCCCATAGAACTAGGCCTTTAGAATCTGATAGATGCCTCATACTAACACTATCTAGTAGGCAATAGGTTAAATATGAGGATGAAATAAAATTATTCCCCTGTCTATCATGCACCTTCATAAGCATCTCAGAGAACAAGGCCATAAGACTCCACTCTCTACTAGCTTTTTGCACTGCATGTATTTGAGTCCTCCTACTTAGTTAATTAGCTACTTCATTTCCCTTACTAGGCGTGTAGGAAAGATCGATGTCAAAGGACTGAAGGTACTCTACCCACCTTCACTGCCTCAAATTCAGATTACGCTCTGTAATGATATACTTGACGTTTTTTGGTCTGTGTACACCAAAAAACACTCTAGCCGCAAATATTGCCTCCAATAGCACAACTCATGAACAACCACAACTAACTATATATCTTGCGTAGGGTAGTTCTTCTCATGAGTCTTCAACTATCATGACCTGTAAGCCACAACTTGATCCCCCTGCATCAGCACTGCCCCCATCCCAATACCTGAAATTTCATTGTACACTGTGTAACCCTGGACCTGCTCTAGCAGTATCAGGACTACTGCTGCAGTAAATCTCCCTTTCTTCTCCTAAAAGGCTGTCTCCCAAGAGTCTGACCACAAAAACTTCACACCCTTCTTAGTCAATCCCATCAATGATGCTGATAAGTATGAAAAGTCATGTATAAAATTCCTTTATTAAATAGCTAGCCCCAAGAAACTCCATATGTAAAAATTGTACTTGGGATGTTCCTAGGAAACTATAGCTCTCACCTTCTCTAGGTCCACTGGAACTCTCATCTCTGGGATGATGCGACCCAGGAAGTGAATCTGATCTATCCAAAAGTGGAATTTTGTGAGCTTAGCATATAAATGATGCTCTCTCAGTGTATTTAGAATGATCTCAATATGGTTCGTGTGGTCCTGTCGATTGTGAGAATACACCAATATATCGTCCATGAAAACCACCACAAAATAATCAATGTAAGGATGGAACACTCAGTTCATCAAAGTAATTAAAACCACAAGCGCATTCGTGAGACCGAATGGCATAACCAAATACTTGTATAACCCATACCTTCTAAAAAAGACTGTACAAGGTATGTCTATAGGTAGAACCCACACTTGGTGATATCCTGACCTCAATTAAAACTTTGAGAACACTCAATCTCCTCGAAGATGATCAAATATGTCATCAATTCGTGGAATATGTTATTGTTCTTTAATCATTAGATGTTTATGTTTCTGATAATCCATGCATATTCTAAGAGTTTAATCTGACCTTTTTTTAAAAAAAGGACTAGAGAACCCCACAGAGAAGTGTTGGGTCTAATAAATCCCTTTGTGTCCCAATCCTCTAGCTACTTCAATTGCTCCTGAAACTCCATTATAGCCATCATGTAAGGAGGAATGGATACCGAAACAACTCCCAACACTAGCTTGATGGAGAAATCCATCAGTCTCTTAGGAGGAAAACCAGAAAACTCATCAGGAATGATGTACTTGAAGAACCCAACCACTGAAGGGAAGTCATCCTGAACAACTCCTTAATCATCTAGAAACAAACTAACAATATAGGATGTCATCCCAAAAATCCCATGATTCTAAGGTACATCTATGCTTACTTGGAAATCCTATTAACCCTTGTGAATAATCAATTCACCCTCTGGTGATGTGAATGTCACCCTCCAGCGATAGAAGTCAACGTATGCTCGATAAGAAATGATGCAGTCTATTCTGGGAATAACATGAAACCCAGTCATTTTGATGAAATATAAAATCCAGAGGAAGTGGAACCAACAAAACTCAAGGGGACACTCCATACATTTCCATACATCACCCGTTATAACTCCCAATAGTGTTTCTAGCTTTAAAAATCCTTCAGAATGAAAAACCCATATCTTGAGGATTTTTACCATTCGTGCAGAGATAAAACTGTGAGAGGAAACTATATCGAAAAAAGAAGATTCAATAGTAGAAGATAATAATATTGTACCTCTCACTGTAGACGGTTCAAGACCATAATACTACTAGGTATATTTCATTGCATAAGTCTAGAATGTATTGTGGCCCCATGAGCCTACATGGCTACCCTAAGATGATCTTCCCTACTACCTCTGAGAACCTAGTGTATGGATACCATTTCCATGACCACCCTTTCCCTAGCCTAACTAGCCTATACTGCCCCAGGTCCTAGCCTGGTGCAGAGATGAATACCCCTCTTCTAAACCTAACATCAGAGCTAACCCCCTACCACTCACAGATGGGGGGAAGGTCATGAAAAACTGGTGCATGTGCCCCATCCTACTGCAAGCTCAAAATTCGACTAGGTCACAGTTGCACTGATTTTTCATGTGGCCTCACCTACCACACTGATGGAAAACACCATGATTCCTGCACCCACATCCTAAATTGAACTCATGTCGTAGGAAGCCTCTAAACAATGCTTCCTTCTTGAAGACATAGATCCACTAGGCGAGAAACAACACTCCCATATTCTGTAACCCCATATTCCATCACATTACTCTATATAATCAGTGCCTGATTCCCAATATCCATGATAGAAGGTAACCTAAACACATTGACCTGAGATCTAATAGCATGTCTGAGACCTTCCTCAAAGTGCCTCTCCCTCGACAACTCATCAGTAAGATACATCCGCACAAAACGCTGCAGCTCTGTAAAGCATGATGAATATTCCATAACTGTCATTGCTCCCTACTCCAGATGCATAAAATTACTATCCCGACCTACTCAAAGAGTCATAGGGTAAAATTATTTGTATAATAAAGTTTGGAATTCATCCCATCCCATGTTCTGTAGACCATCAGACTAGTTCAAAATGTCGCACCAGTGCTTTGACTATCCATGTATCTTGTAAGTCGCGAGCTTGACCCTTCGCTCTAAAGGTGTCTACAGATGCTAAAAAATTTCTAACATGGCCACTAGGCATAGTTATATACAAGGGCACTTTCACCTATCATCACCTGCAACAATATAATCTATTTGGGTCCCCAAGGAGGCCCAAACAGGGTGTGAGATAAACATCCCAGTAGGAAACCACCCATGTCTATTGAATTCTAATAACAATTCTACAAAGGTGTTAACAAGTGTAAAAAACTGGAAATTAAGTGTGTATTCCCATGGAACAAGTCTACTGTAACAAGTGAAACAAAAAAACCTCAAGGCTACCTGAAAAAAGAGTTAACCTCTAACAAGGTAGTTATAGCAAGTACAAGCAAGTCACATGACCTTGCCGTACATCCATCTGTACCAAGAAAACCACAACCATGATTTATAGAGAAGTCAAGTATCCCATGACCACATTCTAAAGTGAATTGTAGAACCCAAAGTCTGGATCCAAGGTTTCAGTAGACCAAGGCATCCATGTAATAATTATCTAGACCATCGAGGGCCATATACAAGGATCTTGTCTAAGGAATCCAAGTAATAAATATCTAGACCACAGAGGGCCGAATCCAATGAGGTTGTCCAAGGAATCCCATCGAGTCCCATGGGAATCCCTGGTGGAAACTCAATTAGGAACTATTTGGGATCCTAGGATCATGGAAATAGAAAGTCCTACATGATCCCAAGCAAGCTGGATCCACGGGGTAGCAAGGCATTAGTCATCCCATAGAATCAAGACCCAAGGGGCAGAGTCAACCCAAGGCATCCACTACCATGTTACAAATCCATGGAGAGAAGTCCATGGAATATATAAAACCATTAATTTATGAATTAAACCATTAAAATTAAACATTCAATCCATGTGAGAATACCAACTCACATAAACTTGTATAAGCCATGATTATACCCACTCATGTAAACTATTTATCAAGAATATGGGCCTACCTTCCCATATAAACCATTTAACAAAAAATTTGTCATTTAATATTGGTATACCCACCCATATTATCAATTTAACATGAAAAAATAACAAAATATACAAGGAATAAGAGGATATTCATTGATCAAAGAGGCAGTACATCTTCTAAATAGGCTATTCAAGCAATCAAAGCATTAACAGGATTCCTCTAACTAGGAATGTGCAAGAACACACCCCTTGTGTAGTTTAAAGTGGCATAAACAAGATAATTCCTTTAAGGTTCACCCATTGGGTGACCTTGAAAAGAGTAACGAGTGTCAAAGAACCCAAACAGAACCTACGAGCATCCTCACTAGGTACGACTTCAACTATGACAAGAAACTCGATCCAAAAAGAGGCTTCACTGGAAATTATGAGGTGAGACATATAGGAAGAACCCATGAAAAGCACAATAAAATTCTAAAGAAAGAATATACCACCTACTTCACCACAGTAGTAGATAACTCATCACTACTAGAAAGGGGGTCTTTCCCCATGCATCTATCCTCAACGGATTTGAAAACCCATTGAAATATCTCTTTATTTTATTATCTATTCCCACTGTTTTATTAAAACTGTGGGTAACCAAACCCCAATTCTCTAATTCAATTTCTCTCCTCCTCCATCTTCCATCACGCTCCTCCATGAACCCTCTCTTCCATCGTTCTCTTCCATTGTGCTCCTCCACTCTTCCATCATGCTCCTACTTGTACCCTTGCTTCACCGACACCCAGCCCTCTCCTCCCCTCCTCGACCACCATCTCCTGGCCATCCGACCTCATCCTCCTAGTCCTCTCCTCCCCTCACCAACCTCCACATCACGGACATCCGACCATAGTGTCCCGACCATCTCCTCCCCTCCCCGGCCTCCGCCTCTGCTCCCGACCTCGACCTCCCGGCCTTCGCCTCATCCTCAACATCTCGACCTCCACCTCCCTGCCCCGAGCTCCAGCGATACCCCCCATCTCGGCTCCCTATCTTCTAGTAACATCCCCTCTCGGCTCCCTCTCCTCCCAGCCTTTTCCTCTATCTCAACTTCCCCCAGCTCCGACAATGTCGCGTCATATCCTCCTCCTCACTGGCCCTAGCTCTGGAATCTAGGTATGAAATTTCTTTTCCTTTCTTTTTTATTCTTTTTAAACTAATCACAAATTCTTATATCAACATCCACAACAATTTGACTACACAATTTATCTTTTTAATTGTTTATTTAATCTATAATAATTCATATTAGAGGTAAATTATACTTATTCTCATTGTTATTGCAACATCCTTTTTCATTTACAATGTTTTATACCACTGCATTTTGTTCTTTGTATATAACCAAAAAAACTACTAATTTAAGACCATGTTAACAGACACAATAAGTTGACTACACAATTTATCTTTTTCATTGTTTATTTAATAAAAAAGAATTCATCTAAGAGGTAAATTATACTTCCTCACATTTTCATTGCAACATCCTTTTTCATTTACAAGGTTTTATACCACTGAATTTTGTTCTTTGGATATATTCGAAAACACTACTAATTTAGGGTCATGTTTGTGAGGTCCTTAATAATATTCCCTTCCCACATAAACATTCCAAGAAGTCTCCCATATGTCCCTCCCTATTTTATGATCCATAAGTTATTTCATTGCTACTGATTATTCATAGTAGTGGAAGTAATGCTTTTCATGGATTTCCTAGCTTCTTGAGACCCTATCATTGAATACACGTAATTAAGTGGATGATTTCTATTTCCCATTAGTAGCAATATTATCTATCTAGGTATCCTTACATTATTGTTTTAAATTGGTTATCACATAATTTCAACCATATCTGTTTCCAATTTTGAATTTAACTCTTGCGTCTTGTAATCATCAACTGCACCCGATCACTCATAAGACTTCTCTATAATCAAGTATGACCCTTTATTATCAAGTTGCAGTTTATCCTCTAGGAAACAAGAAACTCCAGTTAAATACCTATAAATTTACACCATCCCTTTCACATATTTTTTCTAGTTCTAGTGCCGATGCATGACATTCTCCACCACCAAGGCCATCTTCTTTGCCGAGACATTCAATTCTTCTATAATTGTGACAACATAGTCTAGGAACTACTACAATCCCCTGAGATAGAAATATTAACTCACACATATGTTTTATTGAGTTTCCCCCCTTAATTGATCACTAAAACTCCCTTGTGGTTCTTTTCTTTTCACTATATAGGATATATTATACTATAAAGAAAAATATTTGGGTCCATACCTTCTACAACACCAATAAAACCCTTGAAATATTTAACTTTCAGGTTGATTCAAGATCAATCTAGCTCCATGTTCTAGTTTTCATGATGTAGTTTAAGCCTAATCCACAATTGAAACCATATATTGTATCTCCAAACATGGGTGGTTCCATGATTACATCAAAACTCAGTGGCTACATTCTCATGCAAAAACTTTTCATGAAGACTATATCCAAGATCAAATGACCCACATTTAATCTATACTATCCCCACACTTCCCAGACACTATACTTTACTATTATATATTTCAATATCACCAAGCATAGAGCACCCTTATTTTTCCTTGAAACCATATGTGTCTCACCATGTCAAACCATGTAAATGAAAACTCACAAGTATTTCATCATTTTATAATTCAACTAGAGCTCATTCATAGTCTCACCAGTATTTTAAAAGCTTATCCTGAGTTTATAGGGCCATGTGCATAATCACTTTTCCATTGAAAACTGTAAAACCTATATAAACACTAACTCACAGAGTGTATTCATCTCAATATCACCAGGTATCTTCATATGTCTGAACCCTAACTCCTCCAAGAGTGTTATTACCCATGGGAACTGGACATTCTATCCACCATGAATTCAGTTGTTCTACCTAAAACGTACCAATGTCACCTAGTCTAGGAATCTGAATGAGGCTTCCCTTCTCAAGACCATTTATATGGATGAAAGAACTAGCACAAAAGTACTTATCTTAGAGAACCCAATTCACCTAACACACCTATCAAAAATACATTGTCAAATTTGTGTGAATTGATATCATAAAATGAAGTTTTTACTTATGCCTCACACACTTAAATGTTTCTATAAAATTTCCAACCAGTCTGATGGGTTACCTTAAAAGGTCAAAATATACTAAATTCCAAACCTAGAGTCATGATAAATATGGTAACCACTCTCTCAAACCTACTTCACACAATATGTCGAACAATGGTCATAACTATGGGTTGCACTTATCCCCAAATCAAAGTAACTGTGCATTAAACATTCCAAATACTTACATTTTTTTCTCAAACACCCATTGAAATTATTTTCGACCTACCCACTCTTAGGTCAAGCATAAACCAACAGTTTCACAAGTAATCACTACACATATCAAAACAAGATCACTAACATTGTGACCTACATAAAAATTCAGTACAGTTTTAGAGACTCCTCATCATAGGGATACCACATAACTCTCGCACTCTCAATATCCCCAACCACCCAAACATAGGGTCCACATCTACTACCCACCATGTCACCAATAT
The DNA here is from genome assembly GCA_963277665.1 of Viscum album. Lineage (NCBI taxonomy): Eukaryota > Viridiplantae > Streptophyta > Magnoliopsida > Santalales > Viscaceae > Viscum > Viscum album. The sequence goes on along the minus strand of OY728147.1, from coordinate 2,000,741,309 downwards.
ATATATATATGCCAATTATTTTCAATACACTTTATAATTTTAGATTCCCCCAAAAATTATACAATAAGGGTGTAAATAAATGAAATTTCAATTAAATTAGATCAATTATATAATATAATAGTATAAATAGAAATTTACTCCAAGATAACATGGAATTTCCACATACATGGGTTGGCTAGTCCCATGGAAAAGCTTCATACCATGTCTCGACACATTCTTATTCTATTTTGTACCTTTCAAAAATAGTAAGACTAAAAAAACCTCTAATAACATTTTATTAGGTCCTACCACCAATCAGGGCTTGCACCATTGGTAGATATAATATCCTAGGAATATCGCCCCATATGATGCAGGATGCTGACTAACAGGGAGGGTGTCAAGTACTATGGTGGGAGACTATACCCACATATTCGATTAAAAAAATATTAGAAAGAAACATACTAATATAAATATATGTAAAGAATACATTTAATGACACAATGAAATGTTTCAATAATAATCAATGCACTGTTTAAATGATGTGTTGGGTGATTCCAATGAGGGTCGTAGTGGTGATGAAGGTGGTTACGATAGAGCAGTTGGTGGTGAGGATGTTTTTGATGTTGATGTTGGTGATGAGGCTACTTAAAATGTTTTTGTTGTTGTTGCTGCTGATGATGATGATGATGATGATGTTAATGATCATGGGCATGGACATGGGTATGTGTATATTGGTGATGGTGGGGATATTAATCCCCTCCATTTTTGACTTATTAGGGAGACATATGTATGTACTTTAAGAAGTTGAATTGAATTTTTTGTTTGGATGAGAATGGTTAATTTATTTTCTTCTGAAAAGTTCTACATAATTTTTTTCATGCATTTACATAAAGCTGAAATTAGAATCCTTAGTCATGTATATGGGTAACTGATTCCCTTACTACCATAGAAAACATAACTCTAAATGACATTATAGCTTCCCATTTTTTATTTCTAAGAAACTAGTGTATCACTTGTGACTATAAGCAGAATTAACTCAGAGTATCATGAGTATATATTCAATAGGGGGTAGGGATGGGTGTAGGGGGAGGGGGTGCTGGGTGCTGGGGGAGGGGGGCTAGGTGCAAGGGGTGGGGCTGGGTGCAGGGGGTAGGGCTGGGTGCAGGGGGAGGAGTGCAGGGGGTGGGGGAGGGGTGAAGGGGGGAGGGGGTGCAGGGGGGAGGGGGGCTGGGTGAAGGGGGTGGGGGAGGTTGGTGGGGGAGGGGGGCTGGGTGCAGGGGGTGGGGTTGGGTGTGTGGGGGGGGGGGGGGGTAGTGGGGGTGCAGGTGGGTGGGGGGGCAGTGGGTTTCCCTACATCCATTATGACCCACTAAAAATGTATCGAGCCGCTGTTCGGTAATATCGTAGGGTTTCCCTACCTCCGTCGAGACCCACAATATGGTTATCCAAAAATTTTGATGCCTGAAACCTTGTCAGTGACTATAAATTCAGCTTCACCCACCTTCTACTACTCTGTCGAATAACACAAGATGGTTCCTATGAAAGTCAACTCCCGCACCATCGATTCACACTGATGGTAAGTCTTCGCCCTCAATATTCACATGTATGTACCATAACACTCTATTTATAGGTGACATACGACCTCTACATTCTCCCCTATGATAATACCTTCACATTATAACCCCTTCACCTTTGAACCCCTTCACCTCCACACTCTAACAATGCATTCGGTTTCTCGATGAAGGTTGATTTCTCTTACCTACAATCATTGCCTATATAAATAAGAAATCTAAAAATCTCAACACTATGGTAGACTTCTCCTTCAGTTATCCTACCTCAATATTTTCAAATATTTTCATTACCATCCACTGCTGTGTTGAAGCCTACCAAGTTGTTCATGAAGACCTTACTATCACTAAAATGTTACTCAGAGATCTTATAATTCCAAGATTCAACAATAGGTTTGTTCTACTAATGTCCTTGATATTTATTCCTATATATCCATCATGTCAGCATACTGTGATTTTTTCCTTTTTTTGGGTTTAGATGGGGGATTCGATTAATTTCATGAAATTGATTTTCATCGAAGAACATGTTTTTCATGGGAATGTGATGGTTCATTTGAAGTTGGTGCCTGGAAATCCTATACTACTTACTACATAACCTCATTCCAGACTTATTATCTATTTGATATTCTCTTCATAGTTGTTTTAATTCATGGATAAGAATCTTATAATTTTAATGTCTTATTTTAATTATTGGTCTAAGATAACCTCATTATTTTAATTATGTGTTCTTATAATCATGTATATATTCCATCCTTACATGTCAAAATATTTTCATTTTTTTGCAGATGGATAAGAATGAAAAGGAATTTATGGGATCAAAATTGGTTTAGTTTAAAAACAAGAACATTAGATAAATTTTCATTCCAAGAGGTATATATCTGTAATCTTGATTGAAAAATCAAGCACATTGTAGGTATGTAAAAATGCAGATTAGTTGATTGCATATTAAATTAGTTATGATATAAAATAAATGTTTAGTTTGTATGTATCATATTTTTTTTCATGTAGCCACAAAAATATTATTATTATTATTTATTTCAATATACAATACCATGGTTTTTATTGTTTGTTTCTACCTGTTTTTTCTAATAACCTTTATTTATGTCTTATGGGGTATATTTTCTCATTTCTAGGATCTTCATCCCACTACCAGGAGATTCAGCAAGAAGGTTCTTAAGAATTGTGTGACAAAGATTAAAAATTAATCAATATGGAACAAGGTATATGATTTGTTTTAGATTATTATTGTAAAGTTCTTTCTTCCCATAGTTATCGATGAATTGATCAAAACAATGAACTAGTTATCAATGACCAGTCTGGTGCCTATCATCAATGGCAGTTTTGAGTCTATAAACCAAGAGGATATGAGAATGCACAATACAAAACGTCCATTTAGTCCAAAACATGACTTCAATCATATTGATTATTATTAGTAATGTATCACTCTAACTTTCAAAATAACAAATTTCAATATTCATTATGATTTATTCAAAATTTTAAACAATTTTGTACAGAAATTGTTGATTGTCCATAAATTTTACATAAAAATTGAAAAAATATCAGATGTCCTTCATATATTGAGGTTATTTCTTTCATAATTTCTTTCTCTATTAATCATTAAATTACTTTCCTATGGATTCAAAACATTTTAACTGATACATATTTTTTGTATGAACATGGAAGAGTTTGTATTGCTAATTTTATAGGGTTCACTGATTCCGAATAGATATTTGTAAAACACAACCACCATGAAATCTCTCTTACATGAAAAATTCTTCCTTATTTCCTTTAATTGAATTTATTTTGTTTATCATTAAATCCAAACATGCAATGATTTTTCAAGAAATTTGAATTATTGTGATAGTTCATTTGATATTGTCAATGCCCTGAAGCATGAGGTTCATGATGGATATATGAGATTTAGAGTGAAAAAAGTTTTGGATGTAATTCTTTTTATACATCGTTGATTTCTTTTTTCCTTTTGGTGTTTTATTTGGCAATGTAACTATGTGTTCATTGAAATATTTTAAAAAAAATGTTTTAATAGAGCTTTTAATGTGTTTGGTGTCATGAATGAATGATGTAATATGCAGTTTAGTTGTAGGTACGTGATTCTAGGGATCATGGCGTATCTGAAGGTATGTTTCACTAATTTGAATCTCTTGGGACACATTTGACCCTGAAAATTTTCTTTTGGTTTCTATTTTCATGGGATATTTTTTATTGAACCTTTTATTTTCACACCTATGTTTTATAGAAATGTAGTCAACCCCTTCCCCTGCAATAAACATTTTTATCATATATGTTAAGATGTTGTATATGTGTTTCCATTTAATTTTATTATGTATAATGTTGTTTTATTTTATAATTCATCAAAAATTTGTTATAATTATCAACTATGGTTTAAATAATGGTGGAGAATCAAAATAGATTTTCATGTAGTCACATTTTTATTTTGTATTTTTATTCAACTATCCATTCATGTTTTCTGCTTGAGGTTTCTATCCACACTGGGCCCAAACTTTTACTGAATTAAAAGGTTTTCCCCATTGTTCAGTTTTGAAGGTAATAGTTTTCAATTTGAAATAAGTTTTATTTTATTTCCATAAACATTTCACAGTTTCCTCTATGGTGTTTTTTTCTAGTTTCATACTATATATATTTCAATTCATTCTTATTAAATTGTGTCACCTCTTATGGTCATGGAAGAGAATTTAATGCTCAAGGATGCAATTGATGTCCTTTTGAAGGCTATGAAAGTGGGGTTTTACCCAACCATCTAGTCTTTCAATTTTTTTGATGAATTTTTTGGCTTCCAAACACGAAATATAATTCATCAAATATGTTTTTGAGGAATTAGTGATGTATGGACCATCACTGAATGTTTACACCTACACCATTATGAGGAAATTTTATTGTAAGCGGCATAGAGGGCAGTGTGAAATTGATCTAGCATAAGAATTTGATATTTTAAAAGAATTACAATTCACTCGGATGAATCCTACTGTAGTAATATATAGTTTATATATCTATGGGTTTTTCATTATTGGACATACTGAGCTTGCTTTGGATCTTATTATGGATTTGAGGTTTATAGGATTTTATGACAACTCTTACTATTATAATGCTATTATCTATGGTATGTGTCTTAGCAGGGCGATGCTTTTATAGTTTTTGAAGAAATGAAAAATTGTGGAACACCCCCGGATTTTTATAGCTAATTTTTTTGATTTCATGGATTTGACAAACCGAGATCTTGAGAAAGTTATGTGCTTAATTGAAGATAATAGTTTGGGCTAGGGGTAATTTTTTTTTGATTCATGATATACCAAACTACTAAATGCTCCCCACAAATATCTGATGCAGAAAACTACAGCCAACATCAAGCTCTTTCACATGTGTCTTACAAACAAAAAATACCAAAAATCCTCGCCCTTGATTCCCTCTTCATCCATGTTTTCTTCCTTTTCAGCTTTTGCAGCGCACAGAAAACATGCACATTCATCCTCTCGTGGAAATTCTCTTTAGGCAATTTATCATCAAGTCAAAAATCTAATGTGTGCCACATAGACAGTCAAGTGATCCCCATTTTTTAATTCATTTTTTATAAATTTTTTATTATAAATTTTACAGTTGAACCAATCTGGTAGCCCCAACACTCTCAGAATGGTTGGCCTTTACCAGGAAGCTACCTAGCCGGTTCCAAGACATTAGAAAATTAGATTTTATGTATGTTAAATGACATAAATCATGCAGTTACGAAATGGTGGGGGGGGGGGGTAGGGGGGTTGTAGTGGGAAGGGGGAAATGGGGGGTGTAGGGTGAGGGGGGTGTTCCTACTAGTATTCAGGGGTGTGGGGTGGGGGGTGCTAGAGAAGAGGGAAGTGGGTGTGAATGGGAGTGGGGTGCTGCTGGGGAAGAGGGAAGGGGTTTGTGTAGGGGAGGGGGTGTTCAGGGTGAGGGGGGAGGGGTGTGTAGAGGGAACGAGGAAGTGGGGGGGTGCAGTGAGAAAGGGAATTGGGATGGGACAATGTGGGTGTTTTTAAAAGAATTCAGGGGAGGGGTGATGGGGAATAGGGAAGGGGGTGTGCCGGGTAGGGTGGGGTGGGGGGTGGATGGTGCTGGTGCTAGGGAAGATGGCCGGGGTGTGTTCAGAGGAGGGGGTGGGGGGGTGTTGTTGGAAGGGAGCAGTGGGGGTGTGCATGGTGAGGGTGGGGGGGTTACATGTATTCAGGGGGGCTGGTGTTGGTGAAGAGGGCGGGGGGGTCATGGGGAAGAGGGAAAGTGTGTGTGCAGCGGGGGGGGGGGGGGGGGGGGGCAGTGTGCAGGGGTGTGGGGGGGGGGGGAAGGGGTGTGGGGGTGTGGGGGTGCAGAGGGAGGGCGGATGTCCAGGAGTGTGTAGGGGATAGGGAGAGGATTAGTCCAAGAGTGTACAGGGAGTGTGTAGGGTGCAAGGGGAGGGGGGTTGTCCCAGAGGGGGGTCGGGGGGGTCTATGAATATATGTAGGTGAAAGATCTAAAAGAGAGTTTGGGTTCTTGTTTTTGGCTTCCTGATGGATTTTACCTTTTGATCATTTGTTGATTTAAATGACTTGTATTGGTATACATGATAGGGATGCTTGATATGCAGAGAACCAGCAACAAAACATAGCCAATGAAATTGATTATCTTCCACGACATGCAACTGGGATTGATGTGAATAAAAAATTCAGGAGGTAATGGTTATTTTATACCATTTTTTGAAAAACATTAGTAGCCATTTGTTGTGTTTTTAATCAAATTGACTTTTCATACACTATGCTTGCAGAATTGATTATTTCATGTTTACTCCTGAGTGTGCAATATTTGATATTATGGACATTGCTTTGTATCATGGTTGGATAGTTGATCCCCAAGTATGCACTTTTTAATCATGTACCATTATATTTTTTTAGAAAAAATATTTTATACATTCTCTTAGTTTATAGTTTTACTTTCCCCTTTTTCTTCTTTCATTTTCTTAATATGCATGTTTTCACGTATATGCATGCATGGGGGTGTCTAGGGGGTTTTAGGGGGTCCAGTGGGGGGGTGTTGAGGGGGGTGTCCAGTGGGGGGGGGAGGTGGTCTAGGGGGTGTCTAGGGGGTAGGGGGTGTCCAAGGGGAGGGGGGTGTCCAGCAGGGGGGGTCCATTGGGGGTGTCCACGGGTGTTGGGGGGTCAAGGGGGTTCTGTCTAGTGGTGTCCAGTGAGGGGGGGGGGTATAGTGGGGGTATCTAGGTGTGTCAGGGAGGGTGTTCAAGGGGGTTCTTTCTTGGGGGAGAGTGGGGGTGTGAAAAGGGGGAGGAGGTGTGCTGGGGGGGGCTCTGTCCAAGGGGAAGGGAGGGGATACAGTGGGTGTCCAAGGGGAGATTGGGGGTGTTCATGGGGAGGGGGTTTGCTGGGGGGTTGTCTAGTGGGGAAGGGAGGGGCTGCAGGGCGTGTCCAGGGGGAGAGTGGGGGGTGTGTTGGGGAGGGGGTTCTGTCCAGGGGAGAAGGGAGGGGCGGAAGGGGATGTTATGGGGGACAGTGGGGGTGTGAAAGGGGGGAGGGGGTGTGGTTTCATAGGGGTTTTCATTTTCGTTTGTAAGAGTAAGGTGAAACCAAGGTGGGGTAGCTGTTGTTTTTAAGAAAACCATCTATAGCCACAGTTTGATATCCGTAGGTATATGTGCTGCTGTAGAACACTCTATACCCATAGTTTGACAACCGTGGGTATATATGCTGCTACAGAACCCTCTATACCCACAGTTTGACAACCGTAGGTATATATACAACTGAAGAACTTTCTAAATCCACAATTTGTTGAACTGTGGGTATGTATGTTATGAAGAAACCTTTCTATACCCATGGTTTACGTAATAGTGGGTATAAATTTATACCCATGGTTTACCAGAATTGTGGGTAAGTTGAAATTTCAGTGGGATATACCCACAATTTTTGCAAAACCATGGGTATAAGAAAATCCGGACACCTCAGGAGCCCAGTGTTCATAAAACCGTGGGTATATCCTATACCCACGGTTTGATGGGCTATACCCGAGGATTCAAACCGTGTGTATTGGGCAATTTTCTTGTAGTGTGTCCAGTATCAAGTCCCGATTGATCTTGGTTTGGAAGAAATATAAAGAACGGACGAAGAAAAGAATACTACAGATTGTAAACCAAAACCCAAATAGCACAGTCATTATTCTGAAGAATCAATAAAGTCTAAAAAGAAATCGAGTAGTTACTGATATAGTTCCAACATGACAGAAAGTGCTTGAATTGGAGTCCGGACACCTTCTATACTTGAAAAACTAGAATAAAGGGTTTTTGGGTTCAAAAATGGGAGGAAAACATATTGTCTATCAGAAATATGAGCTACCGCCTCTTTTATAAAAAAAATCCCACTGTACAAGTAAAGGACATGTATTTCAAGAACACGACATGTACTTCCCTTCTATTTTTTATGAGCCAGACTGGTTACACGTCTTGACTTCCAAGTACATAGCGTGTACTTGAAGTACTAGACATGTACCTAGACTGCAACCATATTTCATACTGTTTTCCAATTTCTTTCCAAAAAACAACACAACTAGGAAACAACCCATCCAAGGGTATAATCCTAAAAGGAAATAAAAAACATTAACCTGAAAAAAATATTTTCACCCCAAGAAAAACCTAGGATATTAAAGGACCCATGGTAAAAATGTTCTAGATAGTGTATATCTAGAAACTTTTGGATTACTTGGAGACTCCTCCGGAGAATCGAGTCATATTGGGAGATTATATGTTGTGATGATTAACAAAGTTCTAGTGGGATATTCTAGTTCAAATATAGTAAGTGGATGGTATACTGCAAAAATAATTTTAGAAAAAGTTTCTAAAACTCTTATATTTGAAGACCTTGAGATAGAAGAAGGATGTAAATTTTATAAGGTTGAAATAGGGAACTATGTCCATGATGGATTATGTTGGACACATCACAGACATGAAACACTTTTTCCCAACATTGGAAGGGGATGAGGCAGCTATGAAAAAAAAATTTAGGATGTGATTAGACATGATATCTAGTCCCAGGTGAATATATCTCATTTAAATAGGTTTTATGAGGTGATGGATCAAGCCCTTATTTTAGAAGGGAACTTAAATGAGGCATATGGAGGTAGACCTGTGGTTCTAGTTGGATGATCTAGTGGTGTGACTTTTGAGGTTAGTAAGCATAGTTTATAGAATCTTCACTAGGGTGATGGAGTTAAGAGTAGTATGATAAGAGGACCAGTCTATCAGGATGGTAAATATGTGCTTCTATATTAGTGTGGAAGGATAATAAAAATTCATGGTCAGTTCCCCCAACTGCCAATTGAGTGATGAGCATGCGGAATGTTGGGGCATGTGAAGAGGTTCAGTAGGAAAACTCAATATCTAGGAACTAATGGAGGATCAAGGATGATATAGATTGTATGTAGAGGGTAAGTTACCACATACATGGTAGGAAATTGGAGTTCTACTGGTAATACTAGTTGAGTATTAGTTCATGGTACTTCCAGAGGAGAGTGTCCATATCAATAGGGTAGTGCATCACAATGGAACTCAGGTCAGAGTCCAGAGTAGAGGGGCATGCTAACTTCCTGTAGTTCATCCAGCACCTCGATGTTGTGAGGCCATACCATCAACATTTCAATGTTGGATTCTTGTAGCTCCCTTTCTTTCTAGTGATTTATTTAAAATATGTTTCTTGTATTCTTCTTTATCTTCCCAATTTGTGAGTTTTTTGGTCCTAGCAGTGGAACATATGTTCGCGGTTATGTTGAACGATACACCATTAGTTATATAAGTAGGAACTATCCAACAATGTAAGCAGTGTTCCCTTGATATTGGTGGGTACCGTTTCATGTGGGACTTCTTTATGCTCGAAATTTCAGGTTTTGATATGATATTGGATATGGATTAGATAGTGATGTACCAAGACCATATTTATTGTTATAACTGTAGGGTAATATTTACATCCCTAGAGGGGAATACATATGTTCACCTTAGGTAATGGGATATCTTGAAGGCCATGCAGATCCAGTCTTTTAGCAGTTGGGTGAACTCACAACCCATGTGGATTGTCTTATGTTTGATTATGGGGGTGTAGAGAAGCTTTCATTTCCTCCTATTATGGTCTAGTTTTAAAATGTTTTTCATAATCACTTCTCAAGTCTTCCATCCAAGAGAGATGTTGAGTTAATAATAGAGTTTCTACTTGGAGAAAGACCAATTTCGACTCCACCATATAGGATTACACCAAAAGAAATTGAGAACATAAAACTCAGTTGGAGGAATTGTATAATAGGGGGTTAGTTCATCCAACTACAACACCTTCTGGATATATAGTGTTTTTTCCAAAAGGATGATGTATTCTTGATGTTTCGTGTGGATTATTTTATGATGAATGAGATGAAGGCTAAGAAAATATAACCTCTTCTGCAAACTAATGACCATTTTTACCAGTTGATAGGTTCTTTAGAGTTCTCCAAGATTGATTTGAGATCAAGGTATCATTAGTTGAGGGTGAAACATTCTGATATATCACAAATTAATTTCAGAAGTAGGAATGGGTGGTATGAGTTTGTTGTGATGTCGTTTGGGTTGACCAATGCTTCGGTAGTGTTTATGGACCAAATAAAATGAATATTTAACCCGTATCTGGATTGACTTGCAGTGGTCTTTGTAGATGAAATATTAGTATAATATAAGACTAATGAAGATTATTCCAAACATATTGAAATTTTCTAGATAACACTAAGAGAGAATAGGATATACACCAAGCTATCCAAGGGTCATTTCTAGATCAATAAGGTACATTTCTTGGGTCACAAAATTACTGAGGAAGGTGTGTTTGTGAACCTAGGAAAATTTCAGGCTGTTAAATCTTGAGAGCATCCCAAGAATGTATATTATGTTATAATTTTTCTGTAATTGGATAGATATTATGGAAGGTCCATGAAAGACCTTTCCCATTTGGAAGAACCACTCTCGGGATTGACCAAGAATGGAATAAAGTTTAAATAGATTGGGGAATGTGAGAATACTTTCAAGGAGTAAAAGAATAGGCTTAATAGTACAAAATTTTTTATCCTAATAAGTTGGATGAAGAGTATAACTTGTTTTGTGATGCATCTGGTGTTGGTATTGGGGGTATTGTTGATGTAGAATAATCAGGTTGTGGCATATGGGTCTCGGTAGTTGTGGTCTCATGAATATAATTTTCCTATGGATGATCTTGATTTTTCCATGGTTTTCTATGCCTTAACATGTTGTCAACATTATTTTTTTGGGTGACTTTTAATATGTATTCCAATCAAAAAATCCTTAAGTACATTTTCTACTAGCAAGATTTGAGTATTCAGACATGAAGATGGATTGAGTACATAAAACCCTTTGATTTTGAATTAGTAAACATGTCAAGAAAGGAAAATCGATTTGTGTATTCTTGGAGCCATAAGACTCAAAAACTAGGTAGTTTAGAAATCCATTTCCAAGTGGAGGATAATGGAATTCTTTACTGAGATATAACTAGAGGTTAAAGATGGACAAGGGCGATGACCCTTACATCACTGGCAGTTGAGCCGACACTTTTGAACTAGATCAAGGAGAGGTAGTATGAGGTTCCATAGTGTTTGTTTTTGACATAAAGTCTTAATGGTGGGTATTCACCTTCCAATTAGGCTATTTGTAATTATGAGACCATGTATTTTTATGGCCATGTTGTCATTTCTACTTGTATGTGCGAAGAGTTGATGCATGAGCTCCATTCCTTGAAGTGGTAGTGCATCCAAGTTTGACCAAAACGTATTGTGATCATCATAGAAAATATTGGTGGATAGGGATGAAAGAATTGGTTTCATGTTTTATAGTTCGATGTTATACCTTTCAATAGGTAAAGGCTGAGCATTAGTGACTACGTGGTTTGTTACAACACTTTCCCATTCTGAAGTGGAAGTGGGATAAAATTAATATGGACTTTGTGGTGTTTCTTCTAAGGATGCCTATAAAGAATGACATGATATGGGTAGTTATGGATAATTTGACCAAGATGAAATGTTTCTTACCAATTTGAGATACATTTACCATGGTCCATTTCGGAAAATTTTTTGTCCAGGAGGTAGTGTGTTTTCCAAGGTACCATATAATATAGTTTTGGATCATTATCCATGTTTTATTTCACTCTTATAGTAGGGGTTACATAATGTTATGGGTACCCAGGTGGTTTTGAATATGGGTTTCCACCTATAGATGGATGGGAAATTAGTGTGTACTATTTGGGTGTAAGAGGACATGTTGAGGGATTGTTTTCTTGAATATGGTGGTTCTTGGGAGAATCAATTGGTTATTATTGAATTGTCTTATTAAAACAGTCACCAGGAAATGATTTTGATGGAACCATTTGAGGTGATCTATGGGAGGTGATATAGACCACCTTTGTGTTGGATGGAGGGAGGAGAATTAGTGTTGTTGGGGTTGAGTCTTGTATAGTGCTCGTCATAATAGTTTCAGTTGATTTAGAAGCATATTGATATGGATTAGAGTAGGAAAAATTAATATGTGGATCGGCATCATTGACCTATTGAGTTTATGGTGGTTGATCATGTGTTTATTTAGGCGTCACCAATGTTGGGTCTTCATCGGATTCAGAAATAGTGTAAGTTGGCACCCATGTATGTGGGGCCATTTGAGATTGTGGATAGGATTAGACCATTGACATACCGATTGGATATTCCATAGTGGTATAGTGTATTTCAGTATGTATTTCATGTGTCAAAGCTTTGAATGTATCACCCTGAACCATCTCATGTTATTGACGTTCATAATGTTGAGCTTAAGGAAGATTCATCCTTTGAGGAGCATCTGTTTCATATTGTGGATCATTGTAAGAATGTATTGCATGACAAGACTGTGCCTTTGGTTCATGTTTTATGGTAGCAAGGTAATTTTTGAGAAGAAATGTGGCAGAGGTAGATAGATATGCAAGCCTAGTGGCCAAATATTTTTACCTGGGAATCTCAAAGATGATTCGGAGTGCAACTCGAGGACCAGTTGTTAGAAGGTGAGGATGATATATGATCTTAGACTTCTTTGAGGTTTGTTCTTGTTTAAAATTATGGTTTAAATACCTTTATGATGGTTAATGAAGTGTTTTCCTAATCTCTGTGTAGGATCAAGGTTGTTCAAGGTGTTCAGGACATGAAATAAGGGAGAATAGGGTGATCCAATGCAAGTTACACGATTGGTGGATAGTTAGTAGTAACTACGTGTCCTAACTGTTATTTCTTAGAGGAGGGTTGGAAAAATTAAAGAAACCATGCAAGGGGGAGGTAAAACCCTGAGAGATTAGATATATCCATCCCACATAGTCATTTCACAATTTTTCAAATAATTCAGGATCGCCAGGTAACCGTGCAGCCTGGTCCCATCATTGTTGGACAAAGGGTGGCACATAGTTGGCGCACAGTTTGACCAACCGTGCGACTAAACTCTACACCCCTTAAAAAGTGGGATTTTCCATTATATCCTATCGGTAATTAACTATTATAATCAATATTTTCCCCCATTCTTCCTCCATCACCCTTAATGATGAACCAAATCACCTAATACCTTCAAAAAATCGATCTCCCTCATTTATATACCATTTAGAGAACCGTTGGTTGTGAATCAAATCTCTGGTTGAGTCTAAGAACCTTATTTCTTATCTTTTTTGTATTAGGTATTATTTATCCTTTATTCTCCTTCCAAATCACTAAAAACATATTTTTTTTAGTGGATATTAGGTTTGGGATTCATGTGTGTTTGATTCCAGAACAAAGGCTAGGGTTAAGCGGGCATTCGACTTTAGAATTGATGTAGAAGGTTGTAACATCATGGATTTTCAAAAAGAAACAAACCATTACTTTTTTGGTTATAAATTCCATTAAATTTCCCTAATATTGATTCCCAATCAATTCACGTAGGAAATGGGTGTTTCTAAGGACAATTCAGTGCCCGGAGATCCAAAATGGGAGAAAAAGACTCGGTCACATGGTTAGAGGAAATCGTGCATCCTAGGCCACATGATTTGTATGAAAACTTGTGGTTGCAGACAATGGGAACATATATACCCCATGGTTTTTCTGAAAGTATAAAACCCAAAGCGTATGACCTTTCAATGTTGAAATGTTTAGGGACACATCCTTTTTTCATGGTTTGTGCATGGTTAGATAAACCATGTGCCTAACCATGCGGGGTTTCCCTCTATAATAGTGATTGGTGGATGATTGGAGATGGGTATGGCCAAGAATGAAGCCAAACAATGAACCCTTATATTTTGAGCTGAAATTACTTTTTTAGACTTAATTAACTTTTAACTTATTTGTCTTCTCCCCTATCGTTTTTCCAATAGTTGAGTCTTCCTCATCCTGTAAAAAGTTTTATTCTCCTCTCATGGTAGGTTTCATGTTCCCTCATCCATATGAACTATGATTTGCTCACAATCAGAAGAAACAAGAAGCTATAGGTATGTTATTTAATCCTCTGCAATCCATTTCTTGTTCTTCATCCCATACACTACGCTATTTTTTTGTAAGCTCATTTTCCCCATTTTCAGGGCATTTGAGGGTTCTCCATTTTATTCCAACCTAGCTCGAATCAAAGCTTGAGACTAGATGAGGTATGATCTCTAAGGCTATGGTAGGTGTTCTATGCTCTTTACCTTCATTTTTTTGAGTTCTATAAGTTGTGTCCTTGTGACACAAGTTGGACCCTTCCCACCTTGAACCTACTTCTCCAATTAAATTAAATTTAATATAATCACATTCCATTGGTGACCAGAGTAAGCAGAGAATAAACCCCTTGGGTTGATATCCTTATTAAATTATATAAAATTGGGTGTGATTCACCTATAATTCTTAATTTCTCCTTTGATTTAGCTTGTTGAGCATCCTTAAGGTGTTTTTCTTCATATTAAATATCATGATTTATTACTTTGACTTGTTTAGGGTGTTGAACCTATTGACAAACCCTCACCCCATTCTATTTATAAATAGTTGGGCTAATTGAATTGGAAAAGTTCATGTTCCTTGTTCCATGTGACTTAAATGAGATTGATAAATGGTTTGGCCTTGACCTTTGATACTTTTGTAAGGAAAATTCTTGAATTCATGAGATGATCTTTTTATAAACATGTTATATATATGTATTATTAGTTTAGCATTTTTAGATTAGTGATGGGGGTGATACAAGGGGTTCCAATTTGAGGACCCCTTGGATGGAATCTCGTGCCTCCTTGTTATAATCATAAATGTCTAGTAATCACATCAGGGGTGACATCAGCTATGCTGGAGATGTACTCATCAAGCATTATCTACTTTTACCTCATAAAGAGTGACACTAGTTTCCTAGGGGAGATCCCTTCGACGGAATCAGAGGGAATATTGGTTGAACCATTCCTTGAGAGAGACTTGAGACCCTATGTGTGATACCAGGTATAGACTCGGGGGAATACTTTACTTTTCTCACCATGATTGGAGTGACACGTGGTAATTCATCCATGGTTCACCATGTATGGACTCTTTTGCATTGCTCATATGAGGATCCCCTCAAGAGATACATGTAAATTCTTTCTATATTTTAATGGATAGGATTAGGGTGTCTTGTTATTTTTTGTAAAGTAGAATTCAAATTGAATTAAAGAAAATTTAACTGAATATTTTCACATGAGAAGTACATCCTTGGTATAAAAAATCCAGTGATGTGTCCTCCAAGCCCAATCATATGCTTGGGGAGAGTCCACCCTCTTAAATTTATCTCACCCAATTTATGATCATAGGTTCCTCTTTTTTAGACATACCAGATTAAGTTGAAGCAGTTAATTGGGTGGGTATCCAAGTGGAACATAGACCAATTCATCTATTTATTTATTCTGTTTTTCATTTAATTACTATGTAGCAGAGTTTATTTTATATCGTATGAAAAGGAATGTCCTAGAAAACATGGTTTCCAGCATACTTAGATTTTTATCTCACACTCTTCTTGGGTTCCTTTAGTACCCAAGTAGTGCTTATGGTTTCTGGTATAAGAAACGCTAAGAATCCCACTTCTAATGTTTGATTCCTAACATTAGGACAGAGTTTGGGGGTAGCGGACCAAACCTATTCTTGATTTTCAAGCTGTAGTAGATTTTGGCCATTTTTTTTATTTTGATAGAATTTTGTATAGGATTGTATTCCCTACCCCATCATAGTAATTGTTTATAGTTACATTACCATTACTTGATCAACATATTGTACCTTTTGATTATCTATATGCCACTATTTGTGTCTTATTCTTGCATGATTGGGTACTTGTCTTCAATATTATTGTGTCTTCGTTATATATGATTATGATGTTCTTATTGTAATATATATATATATATATATATTATCTACTTCAATCAATGAGAGAATAGTCTCCCCAAGGACTCATCCAAGGCCCTCGCTGCTAACCAAAAGCCTTTGGTATCTTGGGAGGAGTGCTTGAGGTCTTTTGGACAAATGACTTGGGGAACGGGTGAGTGGAATATGAGGTGGGACACATCAAAGTGGTATAAAAGGGGTTTATTTTCCATTTTCTATTACTTTTGGGTTCAGATAGGAGACAAGGAAATTGGAATTTTGTTAAGAGAATGTTCCAGTGAGTAGATAGCCCACATACAGGGGGAACTCAAATTTCTTAGGAAGGGTAATTATTGATATTGATTACGGATTTTATGGTTTTACTATATTTCACCATTGGGTGAAACACTTGTTTAGATATTCCTTGTAGTGCGATTTAAATCTATTTGATGGCACAATTGGTTCAATTGAACACTAATTCAACATTAGTTGTTTTTATTGGTGAGTTCTAATGCAATATCATCCAATCAAAATACTACCCATGGACTGTTACACTCATTGTCTGGTGTAAGGGTAAGGATACAATTACATGATGCACCAATTTCAATTTTTAAGGTGTATGAACCCTTACTAATTGGAATTGGTGACACAATTAACTATATCATTATTTTAATAAAAAAATAAAGAATAATCAACCTGAATGAAATAAATGAATGTGATCCATTAAAAATAAATTGGTTACCAAATATGAGACCTTAGTCTAACCCAACCTAGTAGGGGCAGTAAGTCTTGTCACCTATGATCCTTATTTGAATTATTATTTGCACCCAAACCTATATACAAGAGTATGAAGAGGGGTGTGTTTCTTTAGTATGATATCCATGTTCCTTTACATCTTTACCTCTATCCCTAACTAGTACAAATCTAAGATGAGGCATACAATTGGAATTGTAGATCTGTGCCCCCATGATGACTTCATGTTGTGCACCAGGAAAGTGGAAATGAGTATACTTTAGAGGTGGTGTGCCATGAGACACTCATGATACCTCATGTAGTTCTACCTTAGGAACCTCCTCCAGATCCACCAACAGGTTTTGATACCCAGTTTTGTGAATGTTTTCTTCTCTTTATGCAATCATTCCAGGGTGCACCTTGACCTGCCCATTTTATGGGAGAGCTGACCCACACGTTCTAGTACCAGAATCCGTTAACCTTCATGTGGGGATGGTGTGCCTTAGGATACAGATTCTTGGGTGTATGATATGATGTAAATATTCAATCCGTCGAGATTCCAAAAGAGTGGAGGGTCAAGCTCACGAACTACATGATATGTAACCCTTCCATACGATGGTGGGATGTTTTGAATCAATCTGGTCAACCCCAGGGTATGGTCTAGGATAAATTACATGCATTCTTATTCAACAAAATCTTCCCCTAGACCTTGTGAACTAACCATGTTTTTGAAATCATACACCTTGAGAAAGGTGACATGTCATTGATGGAATACTCATCTCGCTTCACCGAACTATAGAGTTTTTCTCCAACCATAATCAGTTATGTGGTGACTACTGTGAGGCAATTTTTAGGATGGGATTTATTATTCTATCTGCTCATAGGTAAATGTATTTTGACTGTAAACCATTTTAGAGATGGTAAACCAAAACCTTATCAATAAATGGAACCTGAGGGAATTATCCAATATGAAGTAGGACAATTTAGATTTTAGGTAGAGTTGTGGATTATATAGTGGAAATAAGAGATGCTTCAAGGGTAATCATGGGGGTAGTACCATGCAAGTTTCATGAACTGAAATCCTTATGTTGTGTCACCAATGCGGTGAGATTGGTCAAAAAATATCCATTGTACGAGGAATTTATTCATGTTTCGGGATTATGATAGGATGGGTCACCTCCATCATTTCTGCCTATCATTTAATCCAATGACAAGTGAACATGGTTCTATTCTAGCACCATCCATATTAGTAGGGTCAACGACACCTCATTAGGCTAGAAGATGGTATTCTATAGGTCATTCAGGATGACTAGGTGGATGTGGATAAGGTAGTCATGTAATAGAGTTCTATCATCAGTAGATCGACCTAATTAGGCTAGTTAGGTTGTATATTTGGGTTGTGGTTCAGAACACATCTATGTCGTCCAGCCTATTGTAGACGAGAAGAGTCCAAGGAAATATATATTCAGAGGTATTTTAATTTATCCTCTACTTTAGTATCTTCATTATTCTATATAGTTCCATCACACTCTTTTCCAAATGTTTCTACCACAGGGAGTTTTGGATTAGTGTTAGATTACTCCAGTGGTGTTATGACCTATGAAACATCATTATGAGTTCGAGCTAAGGGTATAGAGTAGTGAAAGGAGTGCCTCTTTAAGATAGGTGGGTACCACATTATATAGAGTTTCATAATCTATGAGATGACTGGTTTCGAAATCATTCTTGGATTCTTCTGGCTTGTTCCTTATATATCCCAAGTGAATTCATATAGCAATCGTGTTTCCTTTTCAACACCCAAGGGAAACACATACATCCATAAGGGTGAGTGCGATCTCTAGGTGAGTTGAGATGGACACAAGCATACTGGGCTATGAGTAGTAACAACCCAAATGGATAGTATCTTTATGAGTGATCAAGGAATATAGATTACAGAATTTCCTCCTAATTTGGGTCACTTTAGTGGAATATTCCCTAACTATTTATCTAGCTTACCTTAGGAGAGAGAGATTGAGTTTACCATTGAGATTGTTCCAAGTACATCCCCAGTGTCCATTCCTCCTTATTGTATGGCACCTAAAATGCTTCAAGATCTAAATAGATAACATGAATACATAGAGGATAAGGGTTTTATCTGACCCAAAACATCACCATGGGGTTCACCAGTACTTTTATCAAAGAAGGAGTATAATACCCTTAGATTGTGAAGGGATTACCACTAACAAAAATTGCTTATGGTGAAAAATAGGTATCCAATACCTCATATAGGTGACCTCTTCAACCAGCTTCAAAAAGAAACTATTTTCTGTTATATTGATTTGATTATGGGCTACCATTAGTTTTGTGTATGGATATTAAACATACCACATAAAATGTTATGGAGAATGTATGTTTTTTTATGAGTATCTTGTTATGTTGTTCGGTTTAATGAACATGATGACGGTGTTCATGGATTTGATGATTTTTTTTCACCAATATCTTGATTTTTTGTGGTAGTCTTTGTAGATGAAAACATAGTGTACTCATGCACTAGGCATGACCATTCCAACAATCTTGAGATCGTGCTGAGTACACTAAGAGATCACCAAAATAATGAGAATCTCATTAAATGCAACTTTTAGATCTGTATGTTTCAATTATTGGGTCATATCATATTTTAGGCAGGCATATCAGTTGGACTAGAGAAGGTGAGCATCGTGATTTCCTTGGAGAATCCCAAGAATGTGTTTGATATAAAAATCTTCTTAGGGATGGATTGTGATTACATGAGATTCATCCAATACTTATCATTCATGGGAGAACCTTTTATGGGCTTGACCAAGAAGGGTGTGAATTTAAACTAGATAAAATCATGTGAGAATGATTTTTATGATTTAAAGGGATGTCTCACTTTATCTTCAATTATGATTCCAACTGAACTTGGAAGAATCTATAGTATTTATTGTGATTCTTCAGGGATTGTGTTGGGAGAAGTTCCAATGCAAGGTGATCGAGTAGTGGCATACAGATCCATCCATCCGAATCAAATTTTTATTAAATAGAAAAGTACAACAAAGGCACAAAGGGTTTAGGGGGGCCTAATATATTACAAGCTGAGGGAATCCCCTCTGATCAAATTAACACCCTCTGGCTTCAAGCAGTTAGGATTAAAGAGACAAGTGTTGATGGAACTCTGATCTTCCAAAGAAGCCAGGTAATTAACAACCTTATTTTCCTTACGCCACGTATGAGTCACTTTGGAGTTGTTGAAAAGGATGGATTTACAATGCCTGACAATGTAGGTGATGTACCAGGGGATGGAGCCTTTACCATGAAGGGGGTCGGGAAGAATAAAAGAGTCGGTCTCCACTTGAGAGATGGAAATGTGATGCTGAGAGCAATTATTGAGCCCCGTAAGCATTGATTTGGCCTCGGCTATAAGAGAGTTTCCACTGCCAAAGGAAGAAGTGAAAGTAAGAACCAAATTCCCTCCTGTGCCATGCACCACTCCCCCACCTCTCATGTTGCCCATAATGTAGGACCCATCCATGTTCAGCTTGAAGCCACTACCCAGAGGGTACCAACGAACCCACCTCCCCTGAACTCTATCCATGGAGGTTAGAGACAAAGGGTTAGTGACCTTTATAAAGCCTAGACAAAAGGCGTCGCACCAGTTCTTGAAAAGAAAAACTAGGTCCACCAGTAGGAAACGAGTTCTCGAAATGATGGACCTCACTGAAGGAAGAGACCCCTCGAACCTAGGCCGATTTCTGGGGTGCCATAAGCTCCAGCATCCAGCACGAAGAATCAACGCTCAAGAATTTCTCTACATATAGGGGTCGTGAGAACCTTGAAACCACCATTCAAAAACGAGTTATACCTCTGTTCATAAGGTGAAAGAGCCATGAAACCAACAAAGAACGACCAAGTCGTAAGAGCCCAATCACTTTCAAAGAATAGGTGATTATTTCTCTCCTCCCTCCTGACGATACAGCAATGGCAGCTCGAGGAAAATCTAATACCGAATTTTTTGATATTATAGTCTGTAGAGATAGCGAAGTTCCTGATACGCCAAAGGAGGAAGTTATATTTGGTTGGGATTCTATTGCACCATAGAAAGTCACTCCAATTATCCTGTTGATCCTAAGAAGAAGAAAGTTTGAGGCAATCCCAGGTGGTGAAAGCACCAGAGGTAGAGGGTGTAAACACACACCGATCAGGTTCAGAATTAAACACAATAGAATCCAAAGTTTCTTGTTGCTCTTTGTCCAGAACTGCCGATGTGAACCTGGGATAACTCCAGGCCTCTTTGAGGGAGATCATCGGGGACGGACATCCATGAAAACCGATAAAAGAGCCTCCCCAATTAAGATTCTAGAAAGAGATATTCCCTTTGCCAACAATCAAACGAGAAGGATGATGGAGAACTTGGATAAGAGGAGAGATTTTCGACCAAAATGGTGACGCAGAACTGCGAATATACTCCTCAGTACCCCCACAGTTGAAGGAAATTGACTTACCCCATAAGGTGCGTTCCTCGATAACTTCCCACGCCAGCTTGGCCTGAGAACAATGGAGCATGTTCTGGAGGTTGCACACCTTAATCCTGCCTTCATAGACAGGTCTTTCTAGCCTTTCCAATGAGGCGCAATGCCATTTCCCCTCGGACAGAGCATCCTAGATAAAGCTACACAAAACCTTTTCAATATTCATGATGACCCCCTGTAGGACGTTAACAGATGCCAAAGTGTGGACTGGCATGGCACACATGACACTATTAACTAAAGCTATTCAGCCCCCAAAAGATAAATAGAAGTTATTCCAGTTAAGGATACGATTCATGATCTTGTCAACTACATGGTCGAAGTCCCGAACCCGAAGCCTTGCTAAAGAAATAGGCATGCCCAGATACTCCATTGGGAAGGTTCCACGCTGCATGTCCAAGCAACGATATAGGGAAAATTCATGACTGGAAAAACTCTTTTGAATAAAGAAAATATTACTTTTGGAATTTCTAATTACCTGCCCACTCCAGTAGAAGTACTCATAAAGGGTCCTCTTGATACCGTGAACATAACCCCTACCCCCATTGATGAAGATGATAGTGTCGTCTGTGAACATCTGGTGGGATATTGAAAGAGGATTCTGTTTCCTTCTATATTGAAGAACAACTCCATTATTCATGCCCCAGTTGATAAGGCGGCTGAGAGCATCCTGAGCAAGGATGAAGATACTCGGGGAGAACAGGTCCCCCTGCCGGAGACCTCTTGATTCCTTGAAGAATCCATGAGACTTTCCCAGGAATGAAAGATCCATCCAAGATGAGCTGAAACAGCAGATGCGTAAATCCACAGACCTTGGAGAGAAACCCCTGGCTGCAAGAACTATGTTGATAAAGCTCCATTCGATCCTATCATAAGCCTTATCCATTTCAAGTTTCATAGCCAAGTTGGATCCATGTGTTTTAATGTTGATGTCTCGAATAAGCTCCTGAGCCAAAGCAATTTCCTCCTGAATTGAGGGACCTCTCACAAAACCATGCTATTCAATCGAGATCCATTGGGGTAAGAGTTTGGACAACCTCAGGTTAATAATACATGCAAGGATCTTGTAAGGAAAGTAGCACAGGCTAACTGGGCGATATTGAGAAATAGAAGAAGGATACTTGATCTTTGGGATAAGAACAAGAGTAGTAGCACAAGATACCTGAGGGAGACTCCCACCCTGAAAGTAATCTTGGATAGTGTCAATGATGTCTCCCTTAACCACATCCCATACCCCTATGTAAAACTGTCCAATGAAGAAACTTTAGCTAGAATGTAACGCCCCGACCCCAGCTACCCAGAGTCGGTGCATTACTTCGTAACATTGGCATGATCACAAAAGATCAAGTCTCGAAAGACCGATTAGTTTAGTAGCCTTGGAAACACTAGATACATTCATAAGTCTTTCATTACATCAAAAAGTAAACAAAATACAATAACATGGTCTTCATAGTCCACACTCATATCCTCTTCTGACTATCCCTGCAGGTCATTCCTAAAATACTTCTTCACATCCTGGAAAATATTAAAACATTGAAAGGGGTGAGCTCAGATGCTCAGTAAGGATAACAATATTGCGGAAGCTTTCATAAATAAACATTAACATTTAAGGCAATGTATAACTAAAAAAAAGCCTTTTAAACTTGAACTTCAACATAATATGGAAAAAGTAAAATGAGATAATGCCATATACTTCTTCACATAGATATTCTACTGGTCGAATAATCACATGTAATATCAATAACCACTTTCATAATGATGGAATGCATAATGCCAGACTATCATAACCACGTAGCCAAGGCCTCGTGCCAAGACCACAAATAAGATTTTGTCAAGGCCTCGTGCCAAGACACTAGTTTGTCTCATGAGACCTGCCGATGCATCGAGGAGCTATAGCGGGCTCCACCCGTCACATATTAAGTCCAATGCATTCCCATATGAAATGGTTTAAACATAACATAAACATTCGTATTAAAACTAGCATATGAAATGTCAATAATTTTACCATAAACTATGAATGGTATAAAAATAGCACATCCACAGTCAAACATATCACAAAACCTTCAATACAATATAGAAGTTTTGTATCACAATAAATCAACTTCAAATAAGCGTAAAATCCATCAAAGGATGTTGACATAGATGAAATCAAAACATATTTTAGAGAAATATATCTTTCTATTTTTGAAATCATAAAATTAAACATTTTCTTGAAAATATTCTTATAAGCTTGTAAGGAAAACTTTGAAGATTTTATAACGGCGGAAAATAACCGCACCCACCGTACAAGTTAAAAAAAACATTCTTACCTTAATTCTGTCGAAAAGGTTAAAAAGGACCTTGTTTTGGAAACGACGGAAAGATTCCTCTTATAAAAAGTCAAAAATGGTATAAATGACTTTAACCCATATTATTGTAAATAATAAAAATGTTTTGAAATATATTTTGAAGAAACATGGATGTGGATGATAACGAGGTCCCAGTAGATAATTATGTATAAACAACCTTGGATAATGAAGAGGTTGTGAAGTAAACCCTTACCTCGTGTCTGACTTGAATCAACCGTTCTTTAACCTCCTGAATAATAAACTAGATTTAATATATAACTTATTAAGAACCATTTTCAATTTCATTATCCTTATTATATCACTTATTACAATGATATGAACATTATGTAATTATTTAAGTTAATAACGGTCATTTTGTCGATCTTTGGTATTTGAGTCAATAATAAACTTCTTATAATTACAAGTTGTTTATGTGGTAGAATATCCATTATCTCCAGAATTATATTCATGATCTAGATGTCATATATATCTTATATATCCAGTATATACATTCATTTATAATATTACATAACATTTAGAGGTAGGAAATGAAATGCACCATTCATGGAGACGGTAAGCCGTACGTACGCATGAACGCTACTTTCATTTCAATTTCATATTTAATGGAACAAAATCATAATGATATAAATGTATAATATAATTCCAGTATAATATAGTGTATAATACCATTTACTCCATCCTTTATACATCCCACATATGGCATTAACGATTCAAATCACTTTGAGGGGGCGGTAGTCCGCACATCCTAAAATGAAATTATCGCGTTTTACCCATAATGGAAATCATAAAGTATGCCATAAATGAGAAATACAGAAGCATAAGTAAAACATAAACACATTATATATAATATATAAATATAGTGACATCTTAATGGCCACCTTTGAAGGTGTTATATGAGTGTTGAACAATCATCGTTTCGTGAGGCAGAAATTCGCCATCCACAGAAACCGTATGTTCTTTAACCATTAGATGTAGGTGTGTGTAAGTGTAGCTCGAATCCTTATTATAACAACATCCTAGTATATTGAGGATAATGTTTTTGTTACAAAAGAAATGAATAAAAAGAGTTTATGGGGTTGGAGAAGAAAAATAAAACAAAACAACATTAGAGAAGACATTACCTCAAAATCGGGTAACTCTTTTTGATTTGAGCCAAAGGCTTCCTTGGGAAGAGTTCTGCCCAAAGTGAGGCTTCTAGGAGTAAGATAGGGAAGTTGGGAGAGTATTTGGGTAGAGTTTGGCCGATCCAAATGGCTTGAAGGTGTAAATGAGGTGGGAGAGGTGGGGGCCTTTTATAAGTGGAGAGGAGGGGCTCTTTTGGAAAGATTGAAATGTTACATTATTACACAATGCTTTTCGGATTATAAAGGTCCCACACTTATAAAATTCGTGTCTAAGGTGATAAGGGTTCTAAATCTACCCATCCAATAGGCTTTGGACAAGTTTAAGCCTTGGATTTTACATTATCTTCTCATTTTATTTAAATTGTTAAATAATGATGTCATCGCTGCATCATCATGATGTCATAAATAATTTAATTTATTTAATGTCTAAAAATTATAAAAAAAATACTATGATGTAGAAAATCTTTTTATATTTCCAATGAATATTTATAGTCAAAAATATGACTTGTATAACCCCATGTAAAAATTGTTCTAGTAAAACATTTTATGTTTGTGTCATTTTTTACTTTAACATTAAATAAAAGGTATTTATGCCATTTTCTAACTAAAGTGGCTCCATGGGGTCCCCAAGTTGACCCATGGGTTGTCTTGGTCGGCCATGAATCATCAAATAGGAGTAGGACAACTGTCAAGCTCATCTCATATTATTAAAACATTATTTTTACCTTAAACTACACTAATTACCTCTAATCGCGATTAAGAACTTAAAAGTTACTATTCACCAAAAAATTATTTTAATCTCATTGAACCACATTTTACTTCTTAATGACAACCATGTATGTCGGATTTTTGAAAATCAAATCACAGAAGTGGTAATATTTCATTTAAACGAAAAATCAGTTATTTAACTACCACTTAGTGGTTTCACTATTCATCAAAAATTGAAGTTTTTCTGAACAATGCCAAAATTTCACCCTAAGCTATAATTGATATTCCGAATTCAAAAATGATTTCTATTTTACAAAATTCCAAACATATAAGTTGCATTAATTAATTTTATAATCAATTCCTGCTGTCACAACAAATAGCGTGTTTTTAAGAAACAATTTATATCAAAAGATTGGCAATTGTTTATGTCCAATTTCAATGTTAAATTAATTATAATGACCACCATTGGATAAAATGGTAAAAATATATTCTAATTATACTTTGAAACCACTAAATAGTATAATTTATCATAATAAATTATTTTGATTAAAAAAGTTGTTTTAAGTATTTATCACTATTCATAAAATATTGGAAGTTCTCAGAAAGTTGCAAAAAATTAAACTTAGGATAATTTCGATATTACGAATACAAAAATGAAGTCCATTTTGAAATATAAAATTTCTATAATTTTAAAAAGTGGTTATTACTATTCATAACGGCTACTTTGATTAGTTGTGTTGTGTTAGAACTCAAACTTGCGTACCATGCAAGCTATTGCATTATTTAATGAGAAGCGTATCATGGAAGCTCGGGGTGTTACATTCTCCCCTCCTTCAATAAATTGCGTCCTCGCAATTTGAAATTTTTCTTTGAAAATAAAAGGTTGAAAAGATAAAATACCTTTGTGGAAAACCTACATCGGAAATAAGGTTAATAAAATTTAGCCTTAATAAGAGGGAAAGGGAAATGAAAAAGTCACCACCCAATTATGATCTCGATTAGGAGAACATTGGTGGCAATTAGAGACATATAATTGGAGGAAAAACGTAAATATTTGTAGGGAGTGATTGAGGTCATCAATCACAATCAACTGTCAAATTGAGGGCCTCAAAGCCTTCAATCTATGTTGATTTAAAATATCATCAGTTCAACAAGACATAAGGTATTAGGGTAACACATTTTTTGTTTTAATATCCCTTTACTAAAGTTTAAGAATTAATTTATTCATTGAATAACATATAGGTATATATATATATTTATGCATGACAATTAGAGTTTCAACCTTCAACTCACCTTTCACTCAAAAGATAATAGAACCCAAAAATATTATACTTATCCTAATTGTATAAGGTTCCAAATGTTAACACATACCATTTAGATTAGTAAAATTATTTTGTAATAACCAGGGACTTCCTGTAGGCTAGTGGTAGGAAATAAAGGCATGTCGCACTATGGTTGTGGGTTCAATTCCTGCAGCTTTGTCTGACGCGTCAGGTTATGCCCCACCCTACAGGTTGTCCTTTTCCTAAAACTATAGTATTATAATATTCCAAAAATAATCTTCATAATTTTTTTTTAATTTTTTTTAACCTTAAACAATACTATCCAAAGATCAACTTAATCCATTCCAACATTTATAGTTATCCAAAATACTTCTGTCCAGCTCACAGTCCAAATTTTATAAGGAAGGTAAACATAATGAAGATCCTTTTTTCCATGTAACAACATGTGAACACCTTTATCATGTATTCTTTTTAAACATACTGAATTACCATGATCCCTTATTCCTTATAGAATACTAGATATACTCCTCCTATCAAAAAAATGTATACAAATCATCAATCAGTTTCAAGGAAGTTAAGAATATCCAATATAATTTATCCAAATCAATCACGTCTTATTCCAAAATCACTATCTCGGTATCAGAACCATATTATGGTTTATCTTTCTCTCAACCATATATTTTCCAAAAATTTAACCTACTGTGGAGTCACTTTTCTTGGTTCCACACAATCTCAAGTCCTTGATGAAATAGTACTGCAGTACAATCCTTATATACTCCATAATTATTATAACCAGTACATCATTGATACAACACTCAAATTACAAAATTCATTAATAACAACATAAGAACTCTAATCATTACTCCTCATCTGTGGTAGTATCATAATATGATTATTATCCAATAACATCATTTGGGGCATACTCTGATGATTTGGACATTGGTTTGCGTAGTGTCCCCAATCCTTGCAGAAGAAGCATTGTACATTTGAAACCATTTTCTTACCCTTGCAGTCACGCACTTTGTGTCCTTTTTCTCTACACTTATAACAAACTCCCATTCCCTTTAGGCAAGTTCCATGATGTTTCTTCCCACAATTACCACATATTGGAAAATTATTCTTTCCCCTCATCCCTTTATCCATCATTCTCTCTTCCATCCCTTTCATCTCTTGCTTCGCTTCAAAGCCATAGGACTCAGAGAATTATTTACTTATCTTATTAACACCTGATACTATTTCTTCATATGTTGAGAACACATGGGAGACTATTTCCCTTCGAAATGTTGGCTTAATACCGTGAAAGATACGATCCTTCTTACTCTTTGGATCATACATATTGCTGGAGTTCACATTCCTTCTACTGGGCACCATTTCTATACAATGGCATAAACTAGGTTAGTTTATGAATCAAAATACATAATCCCATAATTATAAAACACTTAACATAAATTGAACTATTTATGGATATAATCCATAATCATAAAAAGGTTTTCTTTGAGGAAGTATATACTCATAACCGTTCATAGTGGTTTGTAAAGAAAACGAGAATTATCCTAAGCATATCCCCCGGGAGTGTCGTAACCAAGAGTGCAGCAAGGCCCGTTGTCGTGCACCAGTTCCCGTTCGAGTCTAGCTTAAAGCGGTGTTTTCGGGTTTTACCCCTAGGTACATCTGTGCCAGAGTCGCCTCTACCTGCTCATATCCAGACAGGGATGTATTGCTCGGAAAACTCACAAAATCTCTATAATACCAAAATTCTAGGAAGTTCTTCTATACTAATCCTCAAAGTCTATCCTTGGGCTATGTGCTCTAATCAGAGTTTATCTAAATCTAGCTTCCAAAGTTAGTACTAAACTGCCTCTGATACCAACTGTAACGCCCCGACCCCAGCTACCCAGAGCCGGTGCATTACTTCGTAACATTGGCATGATCACAAAAGATCAAGTCTCGAAAGACCGATTAGTTTAGTAGCCTTGGAAACACTAGATACATTCATAAGTCTTTCATTACATCAAAAAGTAAACAAAATACAATAACATGGTCTTCATAGTCCACACTCATATCCTCTTGTGACTATCCCTGCAGGTCATTCCTAAAATACTTCTTCACATCCTGGAAAATATTAAAACATTGAAAGGGGTGAGCTCAGATGCTCAGTAAGGATAACAATATTGCGGAAGCTTTCATAAATAAACATTAACATTTAAGGCAATGTATAACTAAAAAAAAGCCTTTTAAACTTGAACTTCAACATAATATGTCAAAAGTAAAATGAGATAATTCCATATACTTCTTCACATAGATATTCTACTGGTCGAATAATCACATGCAATATCAATAACCACTTTCATAATGATGGAATGCATAATGCCAGACTATCATAACCACGTAGCCAAGGCCTCGTGCCAAGACCACAAATAAGATTTTGTCAAGGCCTCGTGCCAAGACACTAGTTTGTCTCATGAGACCTGCCGATGCATCGAGGAGCTATAGCGGGCTCCACCCGTCACATATTAAGTCAAATGCATTCCCATATGAAATGGTTTAAACATAACATAAACATTCGTATTAAAACTAGCATATGAAATGTCAAAAATTTTACCATAAACTATGAATGGTATAAAAATAGCACATCCACAGTCAAACATATCACAAAACCTTCAATACAATATAGAAGTTTTGTATTACAATAAATCAACTTCAAATAAGCGTAAAATCCATCAAAGGATGTTGACATAGATGAAATCAAAACATATTTTAGAGAAATATCTCTTTCTATTTTTGAAATCATAAAATAAAACATTTTCTTTAAAATATTCTTATAAGCTTGTAAGGAAAACTTGGAAGATTTTATAATGGCGGAAAATAACCGCACCCACCGTACAAGTTAAAAAAACATTCTTACCTTAATTCTGTCGAAAAGGTTAAAAATGACCTTGTTTTGAAAACGACGGAAAGATTCCTCTTATAAAAAGTCAAAAAGGGTATAAATGACTTTAACCCATATTCTTGTAAATAATAGAAATTTTTTGAAATATATTTTGAAGAAACATGGATGTGGATGATAACGAGGTCCCAGTAGATAATTATGTATAAACAACCTTGGATAATGAAGAGGTTGTGAAGTAAACCCTTACCTCGTGTCTGACTTGACTCAACCGTTCTTTAACCTCCTGAATAAAAAACTAGAGTTAATATATACCTTATTAAGAACCATTTTCAATTTCATTATCCTTATTATATCACTTATTACAATGATATGAACATTATGTAATTATTTAAGTTAATAACGGTCGTTTTGTCGATCTTTGGTACTTGAGTCAACAATAAACTTCTTATAATTACAAGTTGTTTATGTGGTAGAATATCCATTATCTCCATAATTATATTCATGATCTAGATGTCATATATATCTTATATATCCAGTATATACATTCATTTATAATATTACATAACATTTAGAGGTAGGAAATGAAATGCACCGTTCATGGAGACGGTAAGCCGTACGTACGCATGAACGCTACTTTCATTTCAATTTCATATTTAATGGAACGAAATCATAATGATATAAATGTATAATATAATTCCAGTATAATATAGTGTATAATACCATTTACTCCATCCTTTATACATCCCACATATGGCATTAACGATTCAAATCACTTTGAGGGGGCGGTAGTCCGCACATCCTAAAATGAAATTATCGCGTTTTACCCAAAATGGAAATCATAAAGTATGCCATAAATGAGAAATACAGAAGCATAAGTAAAACATAAACACATTATATATCATATATAAATATAGAGACATCTTAATGGCCACCTTTGAAGGTGTTATATGAGTGTTGAACAATCATCGTTTCGTGAGGCAGAAATTCGCCATCCACAGAAACCGTATGTTCTTTAACCATTAGATGTAGGTGTGTGTAAGTGTAGATCGAATAATTCTTATAACAACAACCTAGTATATTAAGGATACTGGTGTTGTTACAAAAGAAATGAATAAAAAGAGTTTATGGGGTTGGAGAAGAAAAATAAAACAAAACAAAATTAGAGAAGACATTACCTCAAAATCGGGTAACTCTTTTTGATTTGAGCCAAAGGCTTCCTTGGGAAGAGTTCTGACCAAAGTGAGGCTTCTAGGAGTAATAGAGGGAATTTGGGAGAGTATTTGGGCAGAGGTTGGCCGATCCAAATGGCTTGAAGGTGTAAATGAGGTGGGAGAGGTGGGGGCCTTTTATAAGTGGAGAGGAGGGGCTCTTTTGGAAAGATTGAAATGTTACATTATTACACAATGCTTTTAGGATTATAAAGGTCCCACACTTATATAATTCGTGTCTAAGGTGATAAGGGTTCTAAATATACCCATCCAATAGGCTTTGGACAAGTGTAATCCTTGGATTTTACATTATCTTCTCATTTTATTTAAATTGTTAAATAATGATGTCATCGCTGCATCATCATGATGTAATAAATAATTTAATTTATTTAATGTCTAAAAATTATAAAAAAAATACTATGATGTAGGAAATCGTTTTATCTTTCCAATGAATATTTATAGTCAAAAATATGACTTGTATAACCCCATGTAAAAATTGTTCTAGTAAAACATTTTATGTTTGTGTCATTTTTTACTTTAACATTAAATAAAAGGTATTTATGTCATTTTCTAACTAAAGTGGCTCCATGGGGTCCCCAAGTTGACCCATGGGTTGTCTTGGTCGGCCATGACTCATCCAATAGAAGTAGGACAAGTGTCAAGCTCATCTCATATTATTAAAACATTATTTTTACCTTAAACTACACTAATTACCTCTAATCGGGATTAAGAACTTAAAAGTTACTATTCACCAAAAAATTATTTTAATCTCATTGAACCACATTTTACTTCTTAATGACAACCATGTATGTCGGATTTTTGAAAATCAAATCACAGAAGTGGTAATATTTCATTTAAACGAAAAATCAGTTATTTAACTACCACTTAGTGGTTTCACTATTCATCAAAAATTGAAGTTTTTCTGAACAATGCCAAAATTTCACCCTAAGCTATAATTGATATTCCGAATTCAAAAATGATGTCTATTTTAAAAAATTCCAAACATATGAGTTGCATTAATTAATTTTATAATCAATTCCCGCTGTCACAACAAATAGCGTGTTTTTAAGAAACAATTTATATCAAAAGATTGGCAATTGTTTATGTCCAATTTCAATGTTAAATTAATTATAATGACCACCATTGGATAAAATGGTAAAAATATATTCTAATTATAATTTGAAACCACTAAATAGTATAATTTATCACAATAAATTATTTTGATTAAAAAAGTTGTTTTAAGTATTTATCACTATTCATAAAATATTGGAAGTTCTCAGAAAGTTGCAAAAAATTAAACTTAGGATAATTTCGATATTACGAATACAAAAATGAAGTCCATTTTGAAATATAAAATTTCTATAATTTTAAAATGTGGTTATTACTATTCATAACGGCTACTTTGATTAGTCGCGTTGTGTTAGAACTCGAACTTGCGTACCATGCAAGCTATTGCATTATTAAATGAGAAGCGTATCATGGAAGCTCGGGGTGTTACATAGAAGGTGAGGATTATGCTCTGCAATATTGGAGGAACTACTTATTGGGAGAATGGTTCTTCATTTACACGAATCAAAGAGGCCTTAAATACATCTCCACTAAGAGAGACATGAATCTGAGGCAACATAAGTATGTGGAGTACCTACAATCATTCCAATTCAATATGTCTTATACACCCAGAAGAGAAAATGTTGTAGTTGATGCCTTGAGTTGAAAGACTCATAAATAAACCTTCAAGAGGCTAGTAGTGAGTGACAGTTGATTTTGATCCTTTCTGAGATGAATCTAGAGGTTCAGGAAAGACACTAGAATCTAATTCTAGCAGCCCTGATAATGACTTCTTCTCTCCTGGAATGGGTTAATATGAAAAAATTACCATATTACAAGGTAATATTTCTATGTTAGAGAATCATAGGAGAGAAAAACCCTCCTAGATGGGTTTAGATGTAAAAGAAACCATACTCTTCCATGGTCGGGTATGGGTCCTTTAGATATAGAAGAATATATTATAAAGGAGTCTCGTGACATTGTATGGGTAGTTC
Source organism: Viscum album (assembly GCA_963277665.1). Classification (NCBI taxonomy): domain Eukaryota; kingdom Viridiplantae; phylum Streptophyta; class Magnoliopsida; order Santalales; family Viscaceae; genus Viscum; species Viscum album. The sequence continues at coordinate 2,000,708,516 of OY728147.1, read as the reverse complement.
ATCTTTGTCTTACCATGATGTTCTTACACATGCATCAGTATTACTGGTGTTCAGGTATGAAGAAGAAAATAGTGGGCTTCATCACCCAGTACTCCAAATATCTGCAAGTGAAGGTATAGAACCATCAACCTACTAGAATTCTAAAAACTCTCTCCATTCTTGAGTGGAAATGGAATGATGTAACCATGTATTTTACCATAGGCTTTTCCAGAACCCATTAAGGTAGTGATTCAATATGGATTATTGTTGATAGGGTGACCAAATTCATTGAATTCTTACCAATCTGGGAGTCCTTCTCTCTTGATGATCTAGGAAGGTTGTATATTTGGGAGATAGTTCGACTTCATGGTGTTCCCCATTATATATTTTCATATAGAGAGACTCAATTTACTTCATGGTTCTATAAAGGGTTACCAAAATAATTGGGTTCAAAGGTGCTCTTTAGTACTACATATCACCCATAGACTGATAGGTTTTCCAAACATACAATTTGTGTGTTAGAGGATATCCTACATGTATATATCATTTATTTTGGAGGTCACTATGAAGATAATATTCCTCTGGTTGAGTTTTCCTACAAAAAAAATATTTTATGAAACAATTTGGATGTCTCTGTATGAATCCCTCTATGGTATACCATTTTGTTCACCTATATACTTGCTTGAGGCATGTGGGGTAGCTATATTTGTTCCTCATCTTGTTCAGGAGACTTTAAATAATGTTCAGCTGATTCAAAAGTGCAAGGCTACAACTCAGTCCAGGAAAATGTCTTATATTGATCATTTCTGAAAACCTCTAGAGTTCAAGGTGGGAAATAGAGTCTTTCTTTGTGTATATCCTATATTAGGTAAGAGAATAATTTGGATATATGGAAAATTATCACTGAGATATGTCAGAACTTTCCAGATAGTGGAGGGAGTTGGACTGGTAGCCTATCGGTAGTTGTTACCATTGAGGTTCAATGCCTTTCATGATGTCTTCCATGTATCTCAGATTTGATAATATCATGTCGACTTGTCTCATTCTCTTGACCCTAATGATATCAACCTGGAGGAATATGCTTCTTTTTAGGAGCATATAATATGTATATTTGATCATAGTATAAAGGGCCTCTGAGGCATGTCGATTCCTCTAGTCCAGGTGATATGGCAGCACAAACATGTACATGATAAGACTTAGGAGAGGGAAGCCGATGTACATCCTATATGGATGAGACTAATCTTAGATGACAATATACTACCCTCAAAATGGTAAATCTGGGATGGTTTGTTTTATGTATGGGAGTTTGTAATGTCCTTGATTTTCACAATGGTATGGACCATTAATTTTGTGTTCTAAATTCCTTAAAAAGGACCTAATAACGATGCCTAATCAAGTCAATGATGACTTAGGTGAATCCAGGGATCATTTGGAGCCCGAAGCCTCAAAATGGGAAGAAAATAATAGGTTTTATAGTAAGAGGAAACTATACATCCAAGACCACATAGTTTGATTGAAGTCCTATGCTTGTAGATAGTGGGAAGTTGTTGTACACACGGTTTTTCCAAAACTATGTGAGCCGAGGCACATGGCTATAAGGTGCGGTACAGTTTTAGGAAAAATCTTTTATGCATGGTTTTCATATGGTTTAATAAATGGTGTGCCAAACTACACAGGGTTCCCCTCTATAGTAGTGAATGGTCTATGGTTGGCACACGGTTTGTCCAACCTTGTGACCAAACCGTACACCCTTATATTTTGAGGTGAGATTACTTTTTTCCCCTCACTTAACTTTTAACCTATTTAAATTATCTCCATCTCTTTCCTTTAGTGGTTGAGTCTTCCTCCTACCATGTAACATCCCAGGTAAATAATGAATAATAAATTTTCATATTTATTATTATTTTCGAACTAAATATTAATTTTACTTTAATGGGGTTGCTACGTTCGATAGCGTACCCGATACGCAACAAAGAGTTTCTTTGAAATCTCACGTTGCACACTAGTAATATAATAATATTATTTTAAATGGTAGTTAACAAGTAGTCATTGTATTGGCCGGAATGGATAGAAATAATTAAAATATGACTATATATGTTTGTTAAATGTTTTTTACATTTATCCAATAAAAGATAAAGGCTTAAAATAAGAAATGAATTCAATTTTAAGCATAAATACTCTAATATTCACTAAAAGGTCGATTTATGGCGAACCCTCATTAAAAATAGTTTTGGTCACTCTTATACATTCTATTAGAAGAAATAAAATTCTTTTTTAGAATCAGGACATCAAAATTTACTTTGTGTAATTTTTTGGTATTTTTCCGATAAAGATCATTTCTTAATGAATAGGGAAAAATATTGTATTTTAATTCAAAACCACTTTTTAATCTAATTTATTTATATGATTAGATTGTCTTTTGAATTGGTTTTAAAGTGAAATTATAATACATTTTTACCATCTAATCCAATGTTGGTCATTGTAATTAATTTCACTTTGAAATTGGACTTAAACTAGTGTCAATCTTTTGATATATTTTGTTTCATAAAAACATGCTATTTGTTTTGAAAATGGGAATTAATTATTAAATTAATTAATGAAAATTATATTTTTTTAATTTTTTAAAATAGATATCATTTTTTAATTCAGAATATCAAATATTTCTTAGGGTGAATTTTTGGTATTTTTCTGAAAAACATCAAATTTTGATGAATAGTGAAACCACTAAGTAGTAGTTAAAAACTGATTTTTATTTTAATGAAACTTTACCACTTTTTTAATTGAATTTCAAAAATCCAACATAGATGGTTGTCATTAGTAAGTAAAATGTGGTTCAATGGGATGAAAATAATTTTTTTTTGAATAGTAACTTTTATGTTTTATTAATCACAATTAAGGGTAATTAGTGTAATTTAAGGTAAAAATAATGTTATAATAATTTGATATTACCTTGACACATGTCCTACCCTTATTGGATGTGTAATGGCTGACCAAAAAAATCCATGGGCCAACTTGGGGACCCAATGGAGCCACTTGGGTAAGAAAATGACATTAATAACTTTTTATTTAAAGTTAAAATAAAAATGTCAAAAACATGTATTGTTTTACAAAAACAAATTTTACATGGGGTTATACAAGTCATATTTTTTACTATAAATATTAATTAGAAATATAAAACGATTTCCTACATCATGATATTTGTTTTATAATTTTTAGACATTAAATAAATTAAATTATTTATGAAACCATGATGATGCAGCGATTACCTCATTATTTAATGATTTAAATAAAATGAAAAGATAATGTAAAATCTAAGACCAAAACTTGTCAAAAACCTATTGGATGGGTGGATTTAGAACTCTTATCACCTTATCCTCGAAATATATAATTGTGGGACCTTTAAAAACTGAAACTCATTATAAAATAAAGTATCATTTTATAACTTTCCAAGAGTGCCCCTCCTCTCCTCTTATAAAAGGCCCCCACCTCTAAAACCTTACTCACACCTCTGAAGCCATTGGCTCGTCCAATATCTGCTCATTTTATCTCTCCACATCCCTCTCCTCATCCTAAAAGACTTACCTTAGGCAGTAAGGTCTTCAAGAAACCCTTTTGGTTCAAACCAACAGGAGTTACTCGATTTAAAGGTAATGTCTTCTCTTGTGTTCTTATGTTTTATTTTGCTTCTCCAACCCCATAAACTCTTTTTATTCCTTTATTTTGTAAAAAAAACAGTATCTTCAATATACTAGGATTCTGTTATGAGAAGTATTCGAGCTACTCTTACACACACCTCCGTCTAATGGTTAAAGAACATACTATTTCTGTGGTTGGTGAATTTCTGCCTCACAAAACGATGATTGTTCAATCTTATTTTAACAAATTTCATGGTGGCCATTAAGATGTCACTTTATTTATATATGATATATATTATTTTTATGTTTTCTTTATGATTCTGTATTTTTCATTTGTTTCATACCTTTATGGTTTCCATTATGGGTAAACACGATAATTTCATTTTAGGAAGTGTGGATTACAGCCCCCTCAAAGTGATTTGATTCGTTAATTCCATATGTGGGACGTATAAAGGATAGATTTAATGATATTATATATGATATTATACTATAATTATAATATACCTTTATATCATTATGATTTCACTCCATTAAATACAAAATAGAAATGAAATTAGCGTTCATGCGTACGTACGGCTTACCGTCTCCATGAACGGTGCATTTCATTTCTTACCTCTAAATGTTATGTAATATTATAAATACATGTATATGAAAGATATATATGATATATATGATATCCAAATCATGAATATCATTCTGTAAATAATGGACCTTTGACCACATGAACAACATGTAATTTTAAGAAGTCTATTTTTGACTTAAGTACCAAATATCGACAAAACGAACTGTATTAACTTAAATGATTAAATATTGTTTATAACATGGAAATAAGTTATATAAAAGGAATAATAAACTTGAAAAAGGTTCTTAAGAAAGTATAAATTAACTTTAGTTTATTATTCAGGAGACTAAAGAGCAATCGAGTCACTTCGGACACAAGGTAAGGGACTTCTTCTCAATCTCCTTTCATTGAGGCATATTTTGTTTTATACACACCTTTATTTTATACGGTGTATAAACCCCTTTTACTTTTAATTTTATACAAAAGTAATCTTTTTCTACGAAGCGTTTTACTAAACAATAAAAAGGAATTTTTATTTTAACGTATGCGGTGATGGCGACCTTTTTCACCACCGCGAGTATTATTTGGTCTTTGGCTTCCTCAACAAGCCGTAATGTTTTTAAAATGAAATAAATACCATATACTCTTTTATGTATTTTGGTATTGAAAATGGTTTTTATAATGGATTTTTTATGTCAATATATTTAAGTGATATATTGTGATCAAAATGTGGAAATGTTTTCCTTCCATTATATTTTTTTTATGCCTTATGATTTTATAATGGTACTTGGAAATTTGATGGGTGGTTACGTGATAAACCATATGACGGGTGGTGTCGTGAACACCAGGATGGGTGGTTATGTTATAACCTCCAATGCATTGGGTATGGAAGTTGGCCTTATGGTTATTCCATTAAGTGATATGTGTGGAAGTTGATCGTATGATTATTCCATTTATGTATGTTTATGTCCCAAGTTACCTTTATATGTTATGTGTTCTTTATATGGGTTTTATGGTAATATTTTGGTTACAAAAGGGTATGTAATGATCTTTTATTCAGTGAAGAGTTTTTACTACTTCATAAAGGTGAAAAGTATTACTTTGATAAAGTATTCCTGGTGTACTTGTTGTTTTAAAAAACTAACAGTTTTCCTTCTTTGTGTATCCCTTACTGAGCTTTTTATGATCATCCCAAGTTTTATTTGAAATGTTTTTCATAGGACATAATATGGAATAGGTTCATGGATGGGATCAAGGAAAAGTCACGCTCTCTTAAACATGGAACGAGACATGACTCATTTTTTTCAAGAGTTCATGTTTTGTGAAAAAAAGGAAAGTATGTAGAAGTGTCTACTTTGTATAATTTTGAGATGTAATAGTTATGTCCTAATTCTCTAAAACTCTAAACCTGAAAATATCCTCAATGTGAATTATTCATTTAATTCAATATTAAGTATTGTTTAAGGCTAGGGCCTTATAGTTGGTATCAGAGGTCAGTTTAGACAACTTTAGGAGTTAGAAAATTGTTAAATTTATAAGTTATGTTATAGTATGATTGAAATGATATAGCATTTAAAGATTACCATGTTGCTTCACCTAAGATATTTCTATGTTTAGAATGGTTTTCCGCAGAGGAAACAAGGCAGCTATGATGGTATGACATCACGAGGAAGAAAACCTTCCAAATCAGCAACCTAAGATGGTCGGAATCAGAACTGAACAGTTTGTTGCTGTGATGGAATAGTTGACTCAGGCTATAAATGGTGGTGGTATCCATGCACGAGATCAGCCAGATCAACCATAGAGGAACATGTTAGTGGTGGAACATTTCATGAGGCAACATCCCCCATCATTCAGAGGATCATCTAACCCTGTGCTATCTGAAGGGTGGATTAAAGCACTGGAGAAGATTTTTGATGTCATGGGGTGTTCAGAACATCCAAAGGTTAGTATTGTTGTTTACCGTTTTGAGGGGGAAGCTGGTCATAGGTGGTCGATGGTGAAAAATATTAGGGATAGTGATGAGATTGATGATCTTCACCGGGATGAATTCAAAGGTATGTTTCTTGAGAAATATTTTCCTAAGGTGGTTCGTCTTAGTATTGAAAAACAATTCCTAGAATTGAGGCAAGAGGATGAATCAATGGCTTCTTATAAAGCAAAGTTCACTCGACTGGAAAGGTATGCTCCAAATTTCATACGAGATGTTGATAGTAAAATCAACCGTTTTTACTCAGGGATAAAGCCAAATTCTCTAAGGGCTTTAGCTTCTTGTGAGTTCAAAAGTTATGAAAAACTTGTTCGATGTGGGGAGAAGGTGGAAATGGAGTTTGCCGATGATCAGGTGTTCTATTAAAAACAACAGTATAAGAGGTCTAGTTGGCAGGAAAAGGGGAAGAATTCATCAAATATGCAAGGAGTTAAGAAAACTATATATCCATCCTGTGAGAAGTGTGGTAAAATGCATCCTGTAGAATGTTTATCCAAATATGTAAAGTGATTTCGGTGTGGTAAGTATAGTCATATTGCTCATAACTGTAAGGAAGACGATCAAAAAGGAAATGAAATGCTAGCGGTAAGATGTTTTAAGTGTAATGAAATGGGTTATTATGAAAATGAGTGTCTAAAGAAGAACTCAACTGAGGGAAAGCAGTCAGAATACAAGCAGAAAGGGGTGGTGAAATCCTTTGCAACTACTTCAGCATATGTTGGGCCATCGAATGAAGTAGTATAATGTACACTGTTGGTTTGTTCATATTATGCCAATGTGTTGTTTGATCCAGGTTCTACACATTCTTTCTTTTCTGAGAAGTTTTCTAGTAAATTGGCAATTCCATCTCAAGATATGAATCCTGAACTTATGGTAAAAACACTAGGAGGAAACGTTGAGACAAAAAGAAATTATAAGAACCTTCCTATCCTTGTGTGCGGAAAGAATCTACCTACAAACCTTATTGTTTTTCCTCTAGTGGAGTTTGATGTTATTTTGGGAATGGATTGGATTTTTTTTTATCATACTAAGATTGACTGCAGAGCTAAAATGGTTTCTTTTCAGAAAGATTTTTAGTTTTTGTACAAGAATGAACCCTTCCTTTTGATAACATATTAGGAAGTTGAGAAACTAGTAAAATATGGAAATGAATGTTAGCTTACACATATTGTTGAAAATAAAGGAACTGTTCAGATTAATGATATGGCAGTGGTAAATTAGTGTCTTGATGTTTTTCCGGATGAGTTGCCTGGTATTATTCATGATCGGGAAGTTGAATTTACTGTTGACTTAGTTCCTGATTCTAAGCCATTTTCAAAACACCCTTATCGAATGGCTCAAGTTGAACTTTTAGAGTTAAAGAAGCAATTGCAGGAGTTATTAGATAAAGGTTTCATTCGACCTAGCACATCACCATGGGGTTCTCTTGGCCTGTTTGTTAAAAGGAAAGATGGTTCAATGAGACTTTGCATTGATTATAGAGCCTTGAATAACATCACAATTAAGAACAAGTATCATTTTCCTCATATCAATGATTTGTTTGATCAGCTCCAGGGAGCTCAGTATTTTTCGAAGATTGACTTGAGATCAGGGTACCATCAGTTAAAAGTAAAAGAATCAGACGTTCCGAAGACTGTGTTCCGTACTAGATATGGCCATTATGAATTTGTAGTTGTGCCTTTTGGGTTAACCAATGCACTAGCTATATTCATATACCTTATGAATAGAATTTTCCATGAGTTCTTGGCTAAGTTTATGGTTGTTTTCATTGATGATATTTTGGTGTTTTCAAAAAGTAAAGTGGAGAATGAAAGTCATTTAGGGGTTATATTGCATGCCTTTAAAGAAAATAAACTGTATGGAAAATTCAACAAGTGTGAGTTTTGGTTACAAAAAATTTCTTTCCTTGGTCACATTGTTTCAAAAAATGGCATAACTGTTGATCCTTCTAAAACAAAAGTTGTTGAAGAATGGACAAGACCCACAAATGTAACCGAGATTCGTAGTTTTCTTGGTTTAGAAGGTTACTACCGAAGGTTTGTTGATAATTTTTCACGGTTATCTAGTCCAATGACTAAGAAAACTTGTAAGGGTGTTAAGTTTATCTGGACAAAAGAATGTGAGGATTATTTTTAGGAGTTGAAAAGATGATTGGTGAATGCTCCAGTTTTGGAACTTCCTTCCAAGAATGGTGAGTTTGTTATCTACAGTGATTCTTTGTTGAAGGGACTTGGTTGTGTCCTTATGCAGAATGATCAGTTAATTGCTTATGCTTCACATCAGTTGAAAACTCATGAGGTAAATTACCCTACACATGATTTGCAATTAGCTGCAGTTTTTTTTGCTCTAAAAATTTGGAGGCATCATTTGTATGGAGTAAAGTGTGAAATATATACTGATCACAAAAGTTTAAAGTATATATTCACTCAGAAAGAATTGAACATGAGACATAAGATATGGCTAGAATTAATCAAGGATTACGATTGTACAATTCATTACCATCTGGGAAAATCAAACAAAGTGGATTATGCTCTGAGTGGAAAAAGTAATGCTTCATTAACCATGCTACGTTTGGAGTGAGATCATTTGGTTTTTGATTTGATAAACTTTGTAATAGAAGTTTTTGGTGTAGGAAGTTCTTCTATTTTGTTTTAGGTGTCATTGAGATCATCTCTATCAGACAGAACTAAGCAGGCGCAGAAGAAAGACAGTGGATTGCAGAAAAAGCTAGAGCTAGTTCAGAAGGATATGTTGCCTGAATTTATAATTGATAATGATTGTGTTTTGAGGTTTGGGAAGAGATTATGTGTGCCTTGTGATTCACAGTTGAAGAATGAGTTATTATGTGTGGCTCATAGTTCCTCATTTTCAGTTCATCCTAGCAGTACTAAGATTTAAGAAGATCTGTGGGAGTATTACTGGTGGGATGGAATGAAAAGAGATATTACTGATTTTACTGTGAAGTGTCTGACTTGTCAGTAGGTTAAAGAAGAGCGGTAGTTACCAAAGGGGATGAAGCGGTCATTCTCGGTGCCAGAGTGGAAATGGGCAAATTTATCCATTGACTTCATTGTGGGATTACCAAAGATATCTTGAGGTAATAATGCAATATGGGTTATAGTTGATCGATTGACTAAATCTGCTCATTTCCTTCCTATTCGAGATACATTCTCTATAGATCAACTTTCTAGATTGTATATTAAAGAGATAGTCAGGTTGCATGGAGTTCCCCTCTCCATTTTATCTAATCGTGATCCCAGGTTTACTTCTAAATTTTGGAAAGACCTTCAGAAGTCATTGGGTACTGAATTAAATTTTAGTATAACTTTTCATCCTCAGTCAGATAGGAAGTCAGAACGAACAATTTAGACTTTGGAGGATATTCTATGTGCTTGTTCGATGGATTATCAGGGAAGTTTGGACCAACATCTTTCTTTGGTTGAATTTTTATATACTAACAGTTTTCATTCCAGTATATAGATGGCTCCGTTTGAAGCATTATATGGAAAGCGATGTCGAACTCTAGTTTTTTGGGATGAAGTGGGTGAATGGAAGCTGATGGGACCAGAATTGGTAGAAGAGATGGCAGAAAAAGTTTAGTTGATTTAGAAACACACGAGAACAGCTCAGAGCAGGCAGAAAAGTTATGCGGATAACCGGAGGAAGGATCTATCTTTCGAGGTAGGTGATCATGTTTTTCTCAAAGTTTCACCATGGAAAAGTGTGATGCTATTTGGTAAGAAAGGAAAGATGAGTCCAAGGTTCATTGGACCATATGAAATTCTAGAGAGAGTTGGATCATTTGCTTATCGAGTGTCTTTACCTCTGAGTTTTTCTCAGGTACACAATGTTTTTTATGTTTCGATGTTTAGAAAGTATATGTCAGATCCATCTCATGTTTTGAGCCCTGAGGTAGTTCAGTTGGAAGAGAATCTCTCTTATGAAGAACATCCAGTCCAGATTCTTGATCATAGAGAGAAGGTGTTGCAGAATTAGGTAATTAACCAGGTAAAGGTTTTGTGGAAAAACCATATGGTTGAAGAGGCAACATGGGAATCTGAAAATGCTATGAGGGATAAATACCCCACTTATTTTGATAAGTGAATAAAATTGCGAGGACACAATTCCCAAAAGGGGGGAAGGATGTAACATCCCAGGTAAATAAAGAATAATACATTTTCATATTTATTAATATTTGCGAATTAAATATTAATTTTACTTTAAAGGGGTTGCTATGTTCGATAGCATACTCGATACGCAACAAAGAGTTTCTTTGAAATCTTACGTTGCACACTAGTAATATAATAATATTATTTTAAATGGTAGTTAACACATAGCATTTGTATTGTTGGGAATGAATAGAAATAACTAAAATATGACTATATATGTTTGTTAAATGTTTTTACATTTATCCAATAAAATATAAAGGCTAAAATAAGAAAAGAATTCATTTTTAAGCATAAATACTCTAATATTCACTAAAAGGTCGATTTATGGAGAACCCTCCTTAAAAATATTTTTGTCCACTATTATACATTCTATTGGACGAAATAAAATTCTTTTTTATAATTGGGACATCAAAATTTACTTTGTGTAAATTTTTGGTATTTTTTCGATAAAGTTCATTTCTTAATGAATAGTGAAAAATGTTGTATTTTAATTCAAAACCACTTTTTAATCTAATTTATTTATATGATTAGATTTTATTTTGAATTGGTTTTAAAGTGAAATTATAATACATTTTTACCATTTAATCCAATGGTGGTCAATGTAATTCATTTCACATTGAAATTGGACTTAAACTAGTGTCAATCTTTTGATATATATTGTTTCATAAAAACACGCTATTTATTTTGACAACGGGAATTAATTATTAAATTAATTAATGCAACTTATATGTTTTGAATTTTGTAAAATAGACATCATTTTTGAATTTGGAATATCAAATATAGCTTAGGGTGAATTTTTGGTATTTTTCTGAAAAACATCAAATTTTGATGAATACTGAAACCACTAAGTGGTAGTTAAAAAACTGATTTTTCATTTTAATGAAACTTTAAAACTTTTGTGATTTGAATTTGAAAAATCTGACATACATGGTTGTCATTAGGAAGTAAAATGTGTTTCAATGGGATGAATTTTTTTGGTGATTAGTGTAACACCCCGAGCTTCCACGATACGCTTCTCATTCAATAATGCAATGGCTTGCATTGTACGCAACTTCGAGTTCTAAAACACCGCGACTAATCAAAGTAGCCGCTATGAATAGTAATAACCACTTTTTAAAATTATAGAAATTTTATATTTCAAAATGGACTTCATTTTTGGATTCGGAATATCGAAGTTAGCCTATGTTGAATTTTTGGTATTTCTCTGAGAACTTCTAATTTTTTATGAATAGTGAAAAATACTTAAAAACAACTTTTTTAATAAAAATAATTAATAGTGATAAATTATACTATTTAGTGGTTTTAAGGTATAATTAGAATATATTTTTACCATTTTATCCAATGGTGGTCATTAGAATTAATTTAACATTGAAATTGGACATAAACAATTGCCAATCTTTTGATATAAATTGTTTCTTAAAAACACGCTATTTCTCGTAACAGCGGGAATTAATTATAAAATTAATTAATGCAACTTATATGTTTGGAATTTTTTAAAATAGACATCATTTTTGAATTCGGGATATCAATTATAGCTTAGGGCGAAATTTTGGCATTGTTCTGAAAAACTTCAATTTTTGATGAATAGTAAAACCACTAAGTGGTAGTTAAATAACTGATTTTTCGTTTAAATGAAATATTACCACTTCTGTGATTTGATTTTCAAAAATCCGACATACATGGTTGTAATTAAGAAGTAAAATGTCGTTCAATGAGATTAAAATAATTTTTTGGTGAATAGTAACTTTTAAGTTCTTAATCGCGATTAGAGGTAATTAGTGTAGTTTAAGGTACAAATAATGTTTTAATAATATGAGATGAGCATGACACTTGTCCTACTCCTATTGGATGAGTCATGGCCGACCAAGACAACCCATGGGTCAACTTGGGGACCCCATGGATCCACTTTGGTTGGAAAATGACATTAATATATATTTATTTAATGTTAAAATTAAATTGACACAAACATGAGTTGTTTTACTAAAACAATTTTTAAGTGGGGTTACACAAGTCAAAATTTTGATTATAAATATTCATTAGAAATCTAAAAAGATTTACTAAATCATAGTATTTTTTTATAATTTTTAGACTTTAAATAAATTAAATTATTTATGACATCAATATGATGCAGCGATGACCTCATTATTTAACGATTTTAATAAAATGAAACGATAATGCAAAATCCAAGGCTTACACTAGTCCAAAGACTATTGTATGGGTATATTTCTAACCCTTATCACCTTATCCACGAATTATATAAGTTTGGGACCTTTAGAATCCGAAAAGCATTGTGTAATAATGTAACATTTCAATCTTTCCAAAAGATCCCCTCCTCTCCACTTATAAAAGGCCCCCACCTCTCCCAACTTATTCACACCTTCAAGCCATTTGGCTCGGACAAACTCTGCCCAAATACTCTCCCAACATCTCTCTATTACTCCTAGAAGCCTCACTTTGGGCAGAACTCTTTCCAAGGAAGCCTTTGGCTCAAATCAAAAAGAGTTACCCGATTTTGAGGTAATGTCTTCTCTAATGTTGTTTTGTTTTATTTTTCTTCTCCAACCCCCTAAACTCTTTTTATTCATTTCTTTTGTAACAAAACCAGTATCCTCAATATACTAGGATGTTGTTATAATAGTTATTATAGCTACACTTACACACACCTACATCTAATGGTTAAAGAACATACGGTTTCTGTGGATGGCGAATTTCTGCCTCACGAAACGATGATTGTTCAACACTCATATAACACCTTAAAAGGTGGCCATTAAGATGTCACTATTTTTATATATGATATATAATATGTTTATATTTTACTTATGCTTCTGTATTTCTCATTTATGGCATACTTTATGATTTCCATTATGGGAAAAACGCGATAATTTCATTTTAGGAAGTGCGGACTACCGCCCCCTCAAAGTGATTTGAATCGTTAATGCCATATGTGGGATGTATAAAGGATGGAGTAAATGGTATTATACACTATATTATACTGGAATTATATTATACATTTATATCATTATGATTTTGTTCCATTAAATATGAAATTGAAATGAAAGTAGCGTTCATTCGTACGTACGGCTTACCGTCTCCATGAACGGTGCATTTCATTTCTTACCTCTAAATGTTACGTAATATTATAAATGAATGTACATACTGGATATATAAGATATATATGACATCTAAATCATGAATATAATTCTGGAGATAATGGATATTCTACCGCATAAACAACGTGTAATTATAAGAAGTTTATTGTTGACTCAAGTACCAAAGATCGGCAAAACAACCGTTATTAACTTAAATAATTACATAATGTTCATATCATTATAATAAGTGATATAATAAGGATAATGAAATTGAAAATGGTTCTTAATAAGGTATATATTAACTCTAGTTTATTATTCAGGAGGTTAAAGAACGGTTGAGTCAAGTCAGACAAGAGGTAAGGGAATTTCTTAACCCAACTTCCATTCTTTGGGTTAATCTCCTACTTTAAAATTATGTCATGATATTATTATGTCCTATTTTGTATTTTTTTACATTATTTATGTGTACCTATAGTGAATACACATAATAGACCTAGTTTATTTAAAAAATGATCTTTGTAAGGGAACTTCTTAACCCAATTTCTATTCTTTGGGTTAATCTCCTACTTTCAAATTATGTCATGATATTATTATGTCGTATATTGTATTTATAATTTCTTTATGTGTAAATATAGTGAATACACATAATAGATATATTTTATTTAAAAATGATCTTTTTAAGGACTTCTTCCCAATCCCCTCTCATTGAGGCATATTTGGTTTTATACACAACTTTCTTTTATACGGGGTATAAACCCCTTTGACTTTTACGTTTATTCAAAAGGAATCTTTTTTATACGAAGTGTTTTACTAAATGACAAAAAGGGAATGTTTTTCTTTCCGTACTTATGCGGCGACAACGACTTCTCCACCGCCGTGACCATTATTTGAGTTTCGGCTTCCTCTACAAGCCATCATTTTTTTTAATGAAAAATAAATACAAAGTTTTAACTTTCTTTTATTTTGGTATTGAAAATGGTTTTGAAAGCATTTTTATTATATCAATGTGTTGTATTTATATCTTGTGATTGAAATGTGGAAATGTTATGTTTCCTTTATTCATGTTTTATGTGATACGATTATGTTATGGTTTATGATATGTTTAAACCTATTCATATGAGGAATGCATTGGACTTAATAAGTGACGGGTGGAGCCCGCTATAGCTCCTCGATGCATCGGCAGGTCTCATGAGACAAACTAGTGTCTTGGCACGAGGCCTTGACAAAATCTTATATGTGGTCTTGGCACGAGGCCTTGTCTACGAGGTTATGATAGTCTGGCATTATGCATTCCATCATTATGAAAGTGGTTATTGATATTGCATGTGATTATTCGACCAGTAGAATATCCATGTAAAGAAGTAAATGGCATTATTCTCATTTTACCTTTGCCATATTATGTTGAAGTTCATGTTTAAAAGGCTTTTGTTTTAGTTATACATTGCCTTAAATGTTTATGTTTATTTATGAAAGCTTCCGCAATATTGTTATCCTTACTGAGCATCTGAGCTCACCCCTTTCAATGTTTTAATATTTTCCAGGATGTGAAGAAGTATTTTATGAATGACCTGCAGGGATAGTCAGAAGAGGATATGAGTGTGGACTATGAAGAATTTGTTATTAGTTTTTCACTTTATGATGTAATGTAAGACTTATGAATGTATCTAGTGTTTCCAAGGCTACTAAACTAATCGGTCTTTCGAGACTTGATCTTTTGTGATCATGCCAATGTTACGAAGTAATGCACCGACTCTGGGTAGCTGGGGTCGGGGCGTTACAGTTGGTATCAGAGGAAGTTTAGTACTAACCTTGGAAGCTAGATTTAGATAAACTCTGATTAGAGCACATATCCCGAAGATAGACTTTGAGGATTAGTATAGAGGAACTTCCTAGAATTTTGGTATTGTAGAGATGTTGTGAGTTTTCCGAGCAATACATCCCTGTCTGGATACGAGCAGGTAGAGGCGGCTCTGGCACAGATGTACCTAGGGGTAAAACCCGAAAACACCGCTTTGAGCTAGACTTGAACGGGAACTAGTGCACGACAACGGGCCTTGCTGCACTCTTGGTTACGACACTCCCGGGGGATATGCTTAGGATAATTCCCATTTTCTTTACAAACCACTATGAAGGGTTACGAGTATATACTTCCTCAAAGAAAACATTTTTATAATTATGGATTATATCCATAATTAGTTCAATTTATGTTAAGTGTTTTACAAGTATGGAATTATGTATTTTGATTCATGAACTAATCTAGTTTATGCCATTATTTAGAAATGGCGCCTAGTGGAAGGAATGGAAACCGTATCAATGCACGAACTCCGTGTAGGGATTGCCCTCCTGCTCAAGATAATTATTGTGGATCTGGAGATACAACTGGTGCTGATCAACTTATTACCATACTGGGACAACTCACTCAGGTTATGAATAATAACCTTACTTGTATGGAGCACCCTGATCCGCAACGTGGAGGATCAATGCTAGACCGTTTCATGAGGCAACAACCACCAACCTTCAATGGGAGTACAAATCCTATAGTAGCTGAGCAATGGATAAATTCCTTAGAGAAAATATTCCATGCCTTGGGGAGTAGTGAAAGGGAGAAGGTTTTCATGGCAGTTTACCGCCTCATTGGAGATTCCGATCAATGGTGCTCATTGATTCAAAATACAAAGGAAGATGAAGAATTATCAAGTATGGAATGGAGAGAGTTCAAAGATCTTTTCTTAGAAAAATACTTTCCTCGTGACCATCGAGCAGATATGGAAAGACAATTTCTGAGTCTGAGGAAGAAGGAGGATGAGAATGTCGCAAAGTATGAGGCTAACTTTACAAGGTTAGCGAGGCATGCTGCCGATTATATACGTAACCCAAGTAGTAAGATTGACCGTTTCTTTGATGGGTTAAAACCATTTCTCCGTCGATCTTTAGTATCACAATCCTTCTCATCATACAAAGATATTGTCTCGTGTGCTATCAAGACAGAAAAGGAATTCTCTAAGTCTTATGACAACAAAGTAAAGCAAGAGAAGAAGAGAACGGTAGAACAAGAGACAGATAAAGGGAAAAAGGGAAAGAAGGATTTTCCATTATGTGATAATTGTGGGAAGAATCACCCTGGTACTTGCCTAAAAGGAATGGGAGTTTGTTATAAATGTGGAGAAAAGGGTCACCAGGCTCGTGATTGCAAGGGAAAGAAAGAGGTTGTCAAAGTTGAATGCTACAATTGTAGGGAAACAGGGCATTATGCAAATGAATTTCCTAAGCGTCAAGGAAACTTACCTCAGAAAAAGGCCAAGGGATCAAGTCCAATCTTATGTTGTGACTACAGTTGAAGCGGAATAATTAATGTATTGGTGCTTTTGGACTCAAGGATTATATTCTGGTTATAAGAATAATGTGATATATATATATGGATTGTACTGCAGTACTTTTTGATTTCAGTAAGGTTTTAATATGATTAAGGTAATCATATTTTTAGTATGTGACAATAAGAGAAACTTTTCTTTGTTTGGGGAATCTGATGTTACAATTGATTTTGGAATTTAGAGACCTTTTAGAGAAAGTCTGGACGGAGGTATTTTGGATAACTATTAAGGTTTGAATGGATTAAGTTGAACCATGGATAGTATTGTTTAAGGTTAAAGAATTTCTGAAGATTATTTTTTGAATATTATAATACTATAGTTTTAGGAAAAAGGACAACCTGCAGGGTGGGGAATAACCCATCGCGTCAGACAAAGCTGCAGGAATCGAACCCACAACCATAGTGCGACAAGCCTTTATTTCCTACCACTAGCCTACAGGAAGTCCCTGGTTATTACAAAATAGTTTTACTAATCTAAATGGTATGTGTTAACATTTTGAACCATATACAATTAGGATAAATAGAATATTTTTGAGTTCTGTTACCATTTGGAGTAAAAGTTGGGTTTGTGGTAAAAATTTATTAACGAATGAAAGTATACATAACAAGTATGTATATTCCCTTACGTTCTTAGTAAATCTCCTAAATAAATTCCTCAACATTATAAATGGTAACTTAAAACAAAAATGTTGTCGGTTAACTTTTCCAACTGGGGATTCAATGATCGTTTAACCAATCACAAGTTTGTGATTTTCTTGTGCTTAAACTTTCTCCTAATCCTGTTTTCTATAACTCTCCATCAGACCTTGATGGTTTGTTTCTCCTCCATATCCATATTTTCATATAATCCTATAATGGGCTATATCGGGTGACCTTTGTACTTATCTTGCTTTCTTTTAATGTTATATATTTATTAACCTTATTTCCGATGTGGGTTTTCCTCAAAGGTATTTTCCCTTTTCAAACTTTTATTTTCAAAGAAAAATTTCAAATTGCGAGGACGCAATTTATTGAAGGAGGGGAGAATGTAACACCCCGAGCTTCCACGATACGCTTCTCATTCAATAATGCAATGGCTTGCATTGTACGCAACTTTGAGTTCTAAAACACCGCGACTAATCAAAGTAGCCGTTATGAATAGTAATAACCACTTTTTAAAATTATAGAAATTTTATATTTCAAAATGGACTTTATTTTTGAATTCGGAATATCAAAGTTAGCCTATGTTGAATTTTTGGTATTTTTCTGAGAACTTCTAATTTTTTATGAATAGTGAAAAATACTTAAAAACAACTTTTTTAATAAAAATAATTAATAGTGATAAATTATACTATTTAGTGGTTTTAAGGTATAATTAGAATATATTTTTACCATTTTATCCAATGGTGGTCATTAGAATTAATTTAACATTGAAATTGGATATAAACAATTGACAATCTTTTGATATAAATTGTTTCTTAAAAACACGCTATTTCTCGTAACAGCGGGAATTAATTATAAAATTAATTAATGCAACTTATATGTTTGGAATTTTTTAAAATAGACATCATTTTTGAATTCGGGATATCAATTATAGCTTAGGGCGAAATTTAGGCATTGTTTTGAAAAACTTCAATTTTTGATGAATAGTGAAACCACTAAGTGGTAGTTAAATAACTGATTTTTTGTTTAAATGAAATATTACCACTTCTGTGATTTGATTTTCAAAAATCCGACATACATGGTTGTCATTAAGAAGTAAAATGTCATTCAATGAGATTAAAATAATTTTTTGGTGAATAGTAACTTTTAAGTTCTTAATCGCGATTAGAGGTAATTAGTGTAGTTTAAGGTACAAATAATGTTTTAATAATATGAGATGAGCATGAAACTTGTCCTACTCCTATTGGATGAGTCATGGCCGACCAAGACAACCCATGGGTCAACTTGGGGACCCCATGGAGCCACTTTGGTTGGAAAATGACATTAATATATATTTATTTAATGTTAAAATTAAATTGACACAAACATGAGTTGTTTTACTAAAACAATTTTTAAGTGGGGTTACACAAGTCCAAATTTTTATTATAAATATTAATTAGGAATCTAAAAATATTTCCTACATCATAGTATTTTTTTTATAATTTTTAGACATTAAATAAATTAAATTATTTATGACATCAATATGATGCAGCGATGACCTCATTATTTAACGATTTTAATAAAATGAAACGATAATGAAAACTCCAAGGCTTACACTTGTCCAAAGACTATTGTATGGGTAGATTTAGAACCCTTATCACCTTATCCACGAATTATATAAGTGTGGGACCTTTAGAATCCGAAAAGCATTGTGTAATAATGTAACATTTCAATCTTTCCAAAAGAGCCCCTCCTCTCCACTTATAAAAGGCCCCCACCTCTCCCACCTTATTCACACCTTAAAGCCATTTGGCTCGGCCAACCTCTGCCCAAATACTCTCCCAACATCCCTATATTACTCCTAGAAGCCTCACTTTGGGCAGAACTCTTCCCAAGGAAGCCTTTGGCTCAAATCAAAAAGAGTTACCCGATTTTGATGTAATGTATTCTCTAATGTTGTTTTGTTTTATTTTTCTTCTCCAACCCCCTAAACTCTTTTTATTCATTTCTTTTGTAACAACACCAGTATCCTCAATATACTAGGATGTTTTTATAAGAAGTATTAGAGATACACTTACACACACCTACATCTAATGGTTAAAGAACATACGGTTTCTGTGGATGGCGAATTTCTGCCTCACGAAACGATGATTGTTCAACACTCATATAACACCTTCAAAGGTGTCCATTAAGATGTCACTATTTTTATATATGATATATAATATGTTTATATTTTACTTATGCTTCTGTATTTATCATTTATGGCATACTTTATGATTTCCATTATGGGAAAAATGCGATAATTTCATTTTAGGAAGTGCGGACTACCGCCCCCTCAAAGTGATTTGAATCGTTAATGCCATATGTGGGATGTATAAAGGATGGAGTAAATGGTATTATACACTATATTATACTTGAATTATATTATACATTTATATCATTATGATTTTGTTCCATTAAATATGAAATTGAAATGAAAGTAGCGTTCATTCGTACGTACGGCTTACCGTCTCCATGAACGGTGCATTTCATTTCTTACCTCTAAATGTTACGTAATATTATAAATGAATGTATATACTGGATATATAAGATATATATGACATCTAAATCATGAATATAATTCTGGAGATAATGGATATTATACCACATAAACAACGTGTAATTATAAGAAGTTTATTGTTGACTCAAGTACCAAAGATCGGCAAAACAACCGTTATTAACTTAAATAATTACATAATGTTCATATCATTATAATAAGTGATATAATAAGGATAATGAAATTGAAAATGGTTCTTAATAAGGTATATATTAACTCTAGTTTATTATTCAGGAGGTTAAAGAACGGTTGAGTCAAGTCAGACAAGAGGTAAGGGAATTTCTTAACCCAACTTCCATTCTTTGGGTTAATCTCCTACTTTAAAATTATGTCATGATATTATTATGTCCTATTTTGTATTTTTTTACATTCATTATGTGTACCTATAGTGAATACACATAATAGACCTAGTTTATTTAAAAAATGATCTTTGTAAGGGAACTTCTTAACCCAATTTCTATTCTTTGGGTTAATCTCTTACTTTCAAATTATGTCATGATATTATTATGTCGTATATTGTATTTATACTTTATTTATGTGTAAATATAGTGAATACACATAATAGATATATTTTATTTAAAAATGATCTTTTTAAGGACTTCGTCCCAATCCCCTCTCATTGAGGCATATTTGGTTTTATACACAACTTTCTTTTATACGGGGTATAAACCTCTTTGACTTTTACGTTTATTCAAAAGGAATATTTTTTATACGAAGCGTTTTACTAAATGACAAAAAGGGAATGTTTTTCTTTCCGTACTTATGCGGCGACAACGACTTCTCCTCCGCCGTGACCATTATTTGAGTTTCGGCTTCCTCTACAAGCCATCATTTTTTTTAATGAAAAATAAATACAAAGTTTTAACTTTCTTTTATTTTGGTATTGAAAATGGTTTTGAAAGCATTTTTATTATATCAATGTGTTGTATTTATATCTTGTGATTGAAATGTGGAAATGTTATGTTTCCTTTATTCATGTTTTATGTGATACGATTATGTTATGGTTTATGATATGTTTAAACCTATTCATATGAGGAATGCATTGGACTTAATAAGTGACGGGTGGAGCCCACTATAGCTCCTCGATGCATCGGCAGGTCTCATGAGACAAACTAGTGTCTTGGCACGAGGCCTTGACAAAATCTTATTTGTGGTCTTGGCACGAGGCCTTGACTACGAGGTTATGATAGTCTGGCATTATTCATTCCATCATTATGAAAGTGGTTATTGATATTGCATGTGATTATTCGACCAGTAGAATATCCATGTAAATAAGTAAATGGCATTATTCTCATTTTACCTTTGCCATATTATGTTGAAGTTCATGTTTAAAAGGTTTTTGTTTTAGTTATACATTTCCTTAAATGTTTATGTTTATTTATGAAAGCTTCCGCAATATTGTTATCCTTACTGAGCAACTGAGCTCACCCCTTTCAATGTTTTAATATTTTCCATGATGTGAAGAAGTATTTTATGAATGACCTGCAGGGATAGTCAGAAGAGGATATGAGTGTGGACTATGAAGACTTTGTTATTAGTTTTTCACTTTATGATGTAATGTAAGACTTATGAATGTATCTAGTGTTTCCAAGGCTACTAAACTAATCGGTCTTTCGAGACTTGATCTTTTGTGATCATGCCAATGTTACGAAGTAATGCACCGACTCTGGGTAGCTGGGGTCGGGGCGTTACAATTAGTAACTTTTAAGTTTTATTAATCGCGATTAAAGGTAATCAGTGTAATTTAAGGTAAAAATAATGTTATAATAATTTGAAATTACCTTGACACATGTACTAGCCTTATTTGATGTGTCATGGCTGACCAAAACAATCCATGGGTAAACTTGGAGACCCCATGAATCCACTTGGGTAAGAAAATGACATTAATAACTTTTTATTTAAAGTTAAAATAAAAATGTCACAAACATGTATTTTTTTACTAAAAAACTTTTTACATGGGGTTATACAAGTCATATTTTTGACTATAAATATTAATTATAAATATAAAAAGATTTCCTACATTATTATATTTTTTTATAATTTTTAGACATAAAATAAATTAAATTATTTGTGACACCATGATGACGCAGCAATTACCTCATTATTTAACGATTTAAATAAAATGAAAAGATAATGTAAAATATAAGACCAAAATTTGTCAAAAAACTATTGTATGGGTGTATCACGAACTCTTATCACCTTATCCTAGAAATATATAATTGTGGGACCTTTAAAAACCGAAACTCATTATATAATAAAGTAATATTTTATAACTTTCCAAGAGTGCCCCTCCTCTCCTCTTAAAAAAGGCCCCCACCTATACCACCTTACCCACACATCTCAAGCCATTGGCTCGGCCAAGATATACTCCTTTTATCTCTCCACATCCCTATACTCATCCTATAAGCCTTACCTTAGGCAGGAAGCTCTTCAAGAAACCCTTTTGGTTCAAACAAAAGGGAGTTACCTGATTTAAAGGTAATGTCTTCTCTTGTGTTCTTATGTTTTATTTTGCTTATCCAACCCCCTAAACTCTTTTATTCCTTTATTTTGTAAAACAAACAGTATATTCAATATACTAGGATGTTGTTATGAGAAGGATTTGAGCTACTCTTACACACACCTCCATCTAATGGTTAAAGAACATACTGTTTCTGTGGTTGATGAATTTCTGCCTCACGAAACGATGATTGTTAAATATTCTTTTAACACCTTTAATGGTGGCCATTAAGATGTCACTATATTTATATATAATATAAATTATGTTTATGTTTTCCTTATGCTTCTGTATTTTTCATTTGTGGCATACCTTTATGGTTTCCATTATGGGTAAACACGATAATTTCATTTTAGGAAGTGCGGACTACCGCCCCCTCAAAGTGATTTGATTCATTAATGCCATATGTGGGATGTATAAAGGATGGAGTTAATGATATTATATATGATATTATACTGTAATTATAATATACCTTTATATCATTATGATTTCACTCCATTAAATACGAAATAGAAATGAAAGTAGTGTTCATCTGTACGTACGACTTACCGTCTCCATGAACGGTGCATTTCATTTCTTACCTCTAAATGTTATGTACTATTATAAATACATGTATATAATGGATATATATGATATATATGATATCAAAATCATGAATATCATTCTGGATATAATGAACCTTTGACTACATGAACAACATGTAATTGTAAGAAGTCTATTTTTGACTTAAGTACCAAATATCGACAAAACGAACTTTATTAACTTAAATGATTACATATTCTTTATAACATGGAAATAAGTTATATAAAAGGATTAATAAACTTGAATAAGGTTCTTAATCAAGTAGAAATTAACTTTAGTTTATTATTCATGAGATTAAAGAGCAATCGAGTCACATCGAACACGAGGTAAGGGACTTTGTATCAATCTCCTTTCATTGAGGAATATTTTGTTTTATAAACAACTTTCTTTTATGCGGTGTATAAACCCCTTTGACATTAAATTTTATACAAAAGGAATACTTTTCTATGAAGCGTTTTACTAAACGACATTAAGGAATGTTTATTTTAACGTATGCGGTGACAACAACCTTTTCCGCCGCCGCGAGTATTATTTTGTCTTTGGCTTCCTCAATAAGCTGTAATGTATTTAAAATGAAATAAATACCATATAATATTTTATATATTTTGGTATTGAAAATGGTTTTTATAATGGATTTTTTATGTCAATATATTTAAGTGATATATTTCGATCTAAATGTGGAAATGTTTTCTTTCCATTATATTTGTTTTATGTCTTATGATTTTATAATGGTACTTGGACATTTGACGGGTGGTTACGTGATAAACCATATGACCGGTGGTGCCATGAATATCAGGATGAGTGGTTATGTTATAACCTCCAATGAATTGTGTATAGAAGTCGGACGTATGGATATTCCATTTAATGATATGTGTGTAAGTTGACCGTATGGTCATTCCATTTAAGTATGTTTATGTCCCAATTTACCTTTATATGTTATTTGTTCTTTATATGGGTTTTATGGTAATCTTTTGGTTACAAAAGGGTAAGTAATGATCTTTTATTCAGTGAATATTTTTTACTACTTCATAAAGGTGAAAAGTATTGATTTGATAAATTATTCATGTTTTACTTGTTGTTTTGAAAAACTAACAGTTTTCATTCTTCGTGTATCCCTTACTGAGCTTTTTATGCTCATCCCAGGTTTTTTTGAAATGTTTTTCACAGGACATAATGTGGAATAGGGTCAAGGATGGGATCATGGAAAGTCATGCTCTCTTAAACATGGAACTAGAAAAGACTCATTTTTTTCAAGAGTTCATGGTTTGTAAAAAAATAGGAAATTATGTAGAAGTGTCTACTTTGTAAACTTTTGAGATGTAATAGTTATGTACCAATTCTCTAAAACTCTAAACCTGAAAATATCCACAATGTGAATTATTCATTTAATTCAATATTAAGTATTTTTTAAAGATGGGGCCTTATATCCCACAAGTATCCTTTTCCTCTTATCAAGATTGGTTTCAAGGTCCATATACCATACGAACTCGGATTTTCTCATCGTTGGAAGTACTGAAGAGCTATAGGTACATTCTTCAATCCTATACAATCTATTTCTAGTTCTTCATCCCATCTATTGTACTATTTTGGTATAAGATAATATTTCCAATTTTTAGGGAATTTGAAGGATTATCCATTTTCTCCCAACCTATATCAAATCAAAGGCTGAGACTAGATGTGGGAATATGTACAAGGTAAAGGTAAGTGGTCTATATCATTTCCCTTCATTTCATCATGTTATATAAATTGCGGAATTGTGCAATGAGCGAGACCCTTCTAACCTCACCCATATTTTTCCAATTAAATTAAATTGAATGTAATATCATTCCATTGGTGACCAGAGTAAGTAGTGACTAGTCCTCTTGGGTTTATCGCCTTGTTAAATTCCATCTAATTGGGTGTGTGTCACCTTTAATGATCAATTTTCTCTTTTTTATCATGCTAAGAATCCTTAACGGGTTTTTCTTCATGTTAAATATCAGGATCTTTACATTGAGTTTCTTAGGGTGTTAAAACTTGTGAAAACCCCCTCCCCCATGACACTTATAAATTGTTATGCTAACTGAATTAGCTAAGTGATTATGCCTTGTGCCATATAACTTGAGTGAGATTGATATATGTATTATCCTTAACCATTGAGACTTTTTAATAAAAATTCTTGAATTCATTAGATAATCCTTTTCTAGACATGTTATATATATATATGTATATGTATTTTTTTAGCTATTTCACTTTAGTTCTGAGTGTGATATAAGGGGTTCTAATTTAAGGACCCCATGGATGGACTCTTTTGCCTCTTTTTTAGAATCATAAATGGTTGGTAAACATGCCAGGGGAGACATCCTCTATTTATGAGATGGGATCACTAAGCATTATATATTTTTACCTCCATATGAGTTGTACCAGTTCTCTAGGAGAGATGCCTTGGATGGACTCAGAGGGATGGTTGGTTGAACCATACCTCGAGAGAGACTCGGGCCCCTACGTTCGATATCAGGTATGAACTTGGAGGCTAGTACATAAATCATCTAACCATTATTGGAGTGATATGTGGGACCTCATCCTTAGGTCACCACGTATAGACTCTTTGGCATTGGTCATATGAGGTACCCCTTGAGCGATACATCGTACATATTTCCAAATTGTCATGGATGGGATCATGGTGTCTTGTTATGTTTTATAAAGTCGTTTTAAAATTGAATTAAAAAAAGTTAACTGAAATTTTTCAAATGAGAAGTAATTCTTTGGTATTAAAAAAACAGGGACATGTTCTCAAATACCAATCACACTATTGGGGATAGTCCACCCTCTTACATTTATCTCACCCAGTTTACCTTTATAGGTTCTTATAGTTTAGATATACATGCTTAGAAAGAAGTAGGTAATTAGGTCGGTATCCAAGTAGAACCTAGCCCAATGAAACTATTTATATGTTCCATTTTACATTTAATTATTATAGAACACTTTTTATTTTATGTTGTCTGAAATGGAATGGCCTAGACACTGTGGGTGTCGACCAACTATGCTTTTTATCTCACACCCATCTCAGGTGCCTTTGGTACCCGAGTAGACTTTATGGTTGTAGGTATAGACAATGGGAAGCATCCAACTTCCAATTTTTTATTCCCAATAATAGGATTGAGTTTGGGGGTAGCAGACCGATCCTATTATTGAGAAGAAAGCTATGAAAGTTTCTATAATTTTTGTTTTTTTCAATATACTGATGTATATACTTTTATTCCCTACCCGAGTATAGTCATTTTTGAATAGTTAAATTGCCATGACATGATCATCATATTTTACCTTATAATTATCAAGCTTATATTTTTTTTGTCTTATTATTTCATGATTGTGTATTTTTATCTTCTACTATTGTGTCATGGTTATATATGATTATATTGTTCTAATTAAATAAATATTATTGTGCTATAATCTGATCAATGAGGGAATAATCTCCCCACAGACTCACCCAAGGCCCTCGCTGCTAGTTGGTAGACTACGGTGTTTAGGGAGGCATGTTTGAGGTATTGTGGCCAACCTTCTCAGGGAAATAGTGAGTGGAATCTAGGGCAGGATGCTTCAAAGTGGTATCATAGGGGTTTATTCTCCATTTTTTCTTAATGTTGAGTTTAGATAGGAGACTAGGACATTTTAATTTGGTTACCATCCTATTCTTTGGAGTAGCTACCCCACGTACAAGGGAAACCCAAATTTCCTAGGATGGGTAATTGCTAATATTGATAATGTCTGTTATGGTTTCCCTAGATTTCACCATTGGGTGGAGCACTCATTTTGTTCTGTTAAAAATATTTTTATTATTTGATTCGTCTATTTCAAACAGGTCAAATGATATGAGGGAACATCAAGGTTGTCATAATATTAGGCACAATAGGATTTAAAATGGAATGAATTATTCCATTCTATATCTATTATCTATGTGAATCACTTGTTTTTCTTGTGACTGTTGTATGTGTCTTGTTAGATATGCCATATAGTTTTCATTTATTCTTAGTAGTAAAATAATTGGTTTTATTTACCACTATTTCCACATTATTTGGCATGATTGGTCAGTTCCAATGGTAGATCATCCAATAAAAACATAATCCATGGCCTGTTACAACCATTTTCTGGTGTAAGGGTCAGGATAAAGTTACTTGATTAACCAATTTCAATTTATAAGGTATATAAGACCTTATGAATTGGAAGTGGTGACACAATTAACTGGATCATGATTTTAATTAAAAAATAAATAAGAATGAACATGAATGAAATAAAATAAATTTTATGATTTAAAAATAAAATGGTTATAAAATATGAGACCTTAGACTGGCCCGATATAGTAGTGGTAGGCTTCATCACCTATGAGCCTTTTGTGACTCATTCTTTTTACCCTGTCCAATCTCAGGAGTAGACAGAGGGGTGTGTTTATTTAGTAGGATAGCCTTGTACATATCCTTCATTACTATTTTCCTGATTATTATAAATCCTATATAATGCATTTTCTTGGAATTGTAGATAACTTCCACCATGATGACCTCGTGCTGTATGCCAGGAAAGTGAAGATAAGAATACTTCAGAGGTGGGGGGACCTAAACCACCCATGATACTTCATATAGTGATACCTAATTTACCTACTCTATATTTTCCATTGGGTGTTGATTCCCAATTCTAGTAAAATTTTCTTTTCTTTATACAATCAATCATGAGGCATGTTGAACAACCCCTTCTATGGAAGAGTTTCCTTGTGAGTTCCAGTAGCAACATCCTCCCACCTTCTTAGGGGATGGTGGGCCTCAGACTATTGATTATTGGTTGGAGGCTATAAATTCAATCTTTCAGTACATCAAGATGACTCTAGATTAGAAGGCCAATCTCACAACCTACATGCTACGTGACCCCATCGAGTGATAGTGGGATGTTTTGACTCAGTCTGGTCAACACTAAGGTATGGTCTGGGTGGACTTCTAGGTTGATTATTCATATAATTATTCCCTCAAACATTGATAAATAATCAGATTTAGGAATTCATGAACCTTGATAAAGAAGAAACTTCAGCTATGGAATACACAAATCACTTCACCGAACTATAGGGATTTGAATTGAACATAACCGGGGATGAGTTGACTACTACGAGGTGATTTGAGGATGGACTTGGTTATGCCATCCGAACAAAGTTAAACATCCTTAAAGTGGACACCATGTCGAAGATGGTTAGACATGACTTTATCATTGAGTTAAACGTGAGGGAATCATGTGATGTGAAGCCGATCATTTCATATTCAAGGTAGAGAAATGGTTTATTTAGCGGAAAGAAGCGATGCTTCAATGGTACATGTGGGGATGTACCAGCTATGTGTAATGAACTGACAGACCTGTAGCATGTCACCAGTGCAGTAGGAATAGTCACAAGAATCCCCAGTGTAAAAGGCACCTGATTGAGTGTCGGGCTTGGAGAAGGATGGGTTACCCCCAAAATTTCTGATGGTACATTGCTCTAGTTCCAAGTGAAAGAGGTTCTATCCCAGCCCATCCTCAGTATTAGGATCAGTGAAAACTTTTCCAATAGTAAACTAGCCTTCAATAGGCCATTTAGGCTGAGAAGATGGTCATGGATGAGTCAGTCAGGGTTCAAAGTTCTATAGTCAGTAGAGTGGAGCTACTCAGGCTACTCACAAAGTATTTCTGAGCCAAATTTTAGGCCATATCAATGCTATGAAACCTAAAAAAGAGAAGAACAAGTCAAAGGTCATTTAATTTCATAGATACATTTTTGTTAGCCTCTACTTTAGTATCTGCATTATTTGATACAGGTGCATCATAATATTTTGTATCTATTGCAACCACGGAGAGTCAAGACTTAGTGGTAGAGTATTGTAGTTGTGTTATGAACCATGAAACAGCATTAGAATATCATGTTGAGGGTATATACTGGTGGAATGGTTCCCCTTGAGGTAGGTGGGTACCACTTTCTATATAATTTCTTCATCCTCGAGATTACCAGTTTTGAAGTCATTCTTAGTATGGACTAGCTTGTGCCTTATAGATCCCAAGTGGATTTATATCACTATCATGCGTCCTTTTCATCAAATGAGGGTAAAACATAAATCCAAAAGTGTTAGTGGGATCTCCAAGCGAGTCGATCTAGACTCAAGTGTACTGGGCTAGAGTAGCAACATCCCATATGGCTAGTCAATTTATGAGTAATCAGGGAATGAGGCGTGTATAATATTATCCTGTTATGGATCACTTTAGGGATGTCTTCCCTAATGATTTCTCTAGCTTACCTCCTAAGAGAGATATTGTATTCACCATTGAGTTTGTTCCAAGTGAAACAACATTTTCCATTCCTCCTTATTGGATGGCACCTACAGAGCTTCAAAAACTCTAGAGACAACTTGATTACATAGAGTCTATGGGTTTTATCCAACCCAGTACATCACCATGGACGATTTTAAATATGTTTACCAAAGTCACACACTTCCTACAGATTCTGGAGTCCTTCTCATTTGATGATCTAGTAAGTTAGTACAACCAGAAGGTATTTTTATTTCATGGTGTGCACCATACTATAATTTCAGAAGAGACACTATTTACTTCATGGTTCTATGAAGGGTTGAAAAAATAACTAGGTTCACAAGTTTTCTTGAGTATCGTATATCACCCTCAGACCATCGGGCAGTCTGGACAGACAATTTGGGTGTTATTGAACATACTAAGGGAATGTATCCTTGATTATATAGTTTCATGGGAAAAAAGTATTCGTATACATGAGTTTTCATACAAAAATTTGTTTTTTGAAACAATTCATTTGGAACAGTAATGAGGTCCTCTTTGGTAGACCATTACATTCACATATGTGTTGCCTTGAGGTAGGTGGGGCAGCTCTGATGGGTCCTCATCTCATTCAAGAGACTTTAGAAACATATCATATGTTTTAGAAGAATATGTTTATACCTCATTATATGTATAATTATTATATCAATCATCACTGAGGACATCTAGAGTCTGAGGTGGGACATTAGTTCTTTTTGCATGTATCACATAGATTGGGTCATAGATGAATCAGGAGATATAGAAAGTTATCACCTGAATATGTCGAGCCTGTCGATATAGTTTAGAGAGTTGAGATGATATCCTATTAGTTACTATTACCTCATAGGTTCTATTCCATGCATGGTGTCTTCCACATCTCTTATCTTCAAAAGTATCATGATGACCCGTCTAATTCATTTGACCTTGATGATATCGAGCTGAAGGCAGATGTGTCTTTCAAGGAGAATCAAATACATATAATTAATTATAGACTAAAGTATATCTGAGGCAGGTAGGTTCCCATGGTATAGGTTCTATGGTATCACAAAAATGTACATAATTATACATAGGATAAAGAAGCTGATGTACATGTATAGTGGTCAGAACTCTTCCTAGACGATGTTCTACTACCCTCAGAAGGGAAACTTGGGGACTAGTTATCATATGGAAGGAGGTTTCAATGTCCCATATTTTCAAAAAGGTAAGTACCATTATGTTTTGGTTCTAAATTCCTTTAAACGATAGTAAAAATCATTCAATGGACGTTTTAGTAATAAGCAAGGATAAAGCAGTTGAAGAAAGATGTAATATAAAGTGAAAATAGAAAATAGACAATTCCAAATTTGTATAAATCATGAAAGATGTATGTAAGTTAAAATGAAAAATATACCATAAGCATATATTTAAATACAATAAAGGACTCAGGTATGAAAGTAACTAATAATCCCATAGGTGATCCCTAAGAGCATCCTGAGCTCTAGATCAGTCCTATGCTCCTAACTCCATAGGTGTAACAAAAAAAACACAAGAAAATGTCCATATCCCTACAAACATATAAGTCTACTTAGGTACCAATGGTACCTACATAGGGCGTGAGATATAAATATGAGTAGGTTGACACCCACAATTTCAATCCCAATAAAATCTATTCTATGTAAAACTATTAGTGTACAAGAAGATATATTACAAGTTAGAAAGTACTCAAAAGTAAACATCCTATAATGTCTAGGTTCCCACTTAAACCCAATTTTTTTAATAAATTAAATTTAAGTGAGAACTATCTAATTTAAAAATAATACTTGTTTCATTCTAACATAGATAAAATGAGGATTCAACTCATTAATTAAATAATTTTTGAGAATCAAAAAGCATCCTCGTGTCCCTCAAAAATATGTAACCGAATATGCCTAACCAAACTATCTATAAAGAATATCCAAGACCAAATCCAAGTTTATTCTTTGGATTGGCATGCACGTCACTTGATTCTTTTAATTCATTAATCAATTTAGAACATGGGACCATCCAAGTCATTCCTAATTTGGAATCCAGGTATCTCTCTATGTATAATATAAACTAACACCCTACAATCCCATCCCTAATGAACCTCTAAGGAACTCAGTATCTCTCAAGGTGTGGTATAATGTTTCATACACCTGAGTCCTTCCTTGGAGGTCCTTTAAGGAAACCCCCAAGTATTACCCATGGAATGATAATAAATTCCCTTGAGTCTGTCATTGGAACCCTCTACATGATCTAATTATCACTCACATATAATATTCAGAAGCACCTTTGAGTCCATCCATGACATTCTAATATGAATCCATGTCTATCACTCAACTTATAAGTGAAGCCTCAAGAGTCCATCCATGCTATACTTCAGTTGGATCCATGTATCACCCTTGGAATAAACATGGTTCATGGAAATTTATTCTATCCATGGAATTACAATATGAATTCACGTGTTATCCAAGGCTCTTAATAATATAATCATCTCAATAATCATTCTATCAATTTAATTTTTCACTCCAAGGTCAAAACCATTGAAATATTATTTCATTCTAAAAATCATTTAGTCAATATGATTTAACATGTGATGGTCAATACCAAGAACAATTCATAAATATATCCCCTCAAAAGGGTAACTCAAGGCATTGGCCAACTCAAAAGGATTACCTTTAATTTGACTCACATGGGAATATATTTTTAAAGAAATTGGAAGCCTAATCATTCAAACCATGTTATTCAATATTATTTAATCATAATGATTTAATATTCCCCATTCAACACTGATAAAATCACATACACACCTCACCTAAAAATATGGCTAAAGCATGGGCAAGATATTAAGACTTGGCTCACAAATACACATATAGAA
The DNA here is from genome assembly GCA_963277665.1 of Viscum album. Classification (NCBI taxonomy): domain Eukaryota; kingdom Viridiplantae; phylum Streptophyta; class Magnoliopsida; order Santalales; family Viscaceae; genus Viscum; species Viscum album. The sequence goes on along the minus strand of OY728147.1, from coordinate 2,000,676,239 downwards.
ATATATTTATAACAAGATTCTCAAGACTTATTAAACTAAAACATGGTGTAGTGTTATCTATATCACATTGGCATATCCATAGAAAGGTAATTCATTATTAATAAGGAAATGACATAATAAGGTCCAAGGGTCACAGTCACTCATCCCTTCCCATTTAATACATTTAATTCCAAATTCAAATTATTAAAAAATTTCATGTTTAAAATCCCATGACATGGGGTAAAAGGGACACCTATGGGAGTTGAAGGAAAAAAAGCCATTGAAGTTTCATTTAGCAATAAAAATTCAATGAATGCTTCAAGTTCAAGGTATTAAATCTATAACCAACATAAACAAGCCTCTTTAAAATCATATGCCATGTCTAGTGACTCTAGGAACTTAATACCATATCATGAAATTCATTTTAAACACAACCAGAGAGGCTATATACTATCATGCCTCATATAAGAAATGCTACTCAAGCATATAGAACATCCAAGAAATAAGACAAAAAAATTATTTAAAACAAATAATCACTACTTTTCAAATTGGAAGACAGCACACCTTTGATGGAGTGGTTTTATTATAAAAACATGACTTTGTTTCTCAAAATAATTATTTATCCCAATTAAGAAGTTCATTCAAGAGATTATATTCAAATTTATCAAATGATAAAATGATTCAACCTATTTAAATAATCACTTAAATCATTGTTAAAATTAATCAGGTAAAGGATAGGGATCCTACCTCATGCTGTAGACCAAGCCGTCTATTTGCAATTTCTAAATTTGGCGGCAACCACTCGAAAACGCCCCACACTCCCAAGCACAAACATTATTATACAAGAATAGATATCCTTTAATCCAAGAACATATTACGCTCATCATGGGGGAATACGTATGGAGAATATATATATACACACATACCTATGGATGAGTGTGAAAACCATCAAGGATGATCAAAACTCCATAAAATAATAACTAGAACCATAAAAACATTGCAGTAAGATTATACAAACCTTAATAAAATTACCATCAACCCATAAACAAATTAAAATCATTAATTTAAAAATGTGAAACAATACAGTGAGTGTAGAACCTTACCCAAATAAATAATGGTGATCCAAATCAAACACTTCATCCTTGCCTTCGGTGTCGAATGCCTGAATAATAACCCCACATTTTTGAGGAATCCTTCACACGCCCTAATACGAGAATAAAACAAAAAATATAGTCTTATGTCAAACCTAGGGTTTCTACCGAACTATTAGGGTGATGAGAAGACCTAAAATTGGCCATAAATCGAGAGGATAATGAGACAGAGACCTTACCATGATGATTCAAAGGAGAAATTAGATGAAATCAAGTTGAAATCGTGTACTAGAGGAGGCCAAAAGGATAGGGAGGTCACACCATTAGAGGGTTCATACGAGGGGGTCATGTTGAATAAGTAAGGGAAATGAAGGGTTATAATTTTTTTTAATTTTTTTTCTTTTATTTTAAATATCTTAATTTTTAAAAACAGAAAAGGCAACACAATATGGAAAACCGTGCGAAAACCGTGTGATGGATAGTGAAATCTTACTAGCTCCAACAAAAATCCATGTGCAACCGATGCGTACCACCACTGCCCAACTTATATAAGGATACACAGTTTCCTTTATGGACCACATGGTTTCAGACAAACTGTGCTCCCTATACAGGTCCTTTAAAACCTGATTTTCCTAGTCCGACGCTACCAAAACCCATCGAGTCACTAGGGAATGTTCTCATACCTTTACCCAATGCCAAGAACATCATTTTTAAGCATTCCAACTATTGAAATTGAGTTCTAAAGTTATTTTTTAAAAATCACCCGTCCAACAATAAAAAAATCAAATTCTCATGGAAATTTGTTTGGTTCAGAAACACGTGTCCTATAAACTCACAACCTTAGAACTTATCATCCCTGAGAAGACTTGGGGAATAATTAAGACCTCAACCAACATACAGGGGTCTAAAGAATTCTTCCAAAGGACTGTTTCACATTTAAAAATGCTCAGGGAACCTTTAAGTACCTATTATGCACACGACACTTATTCCATCAAAACCCAAGCCAACACTCTATTTTCCAACTGAAACTCCAAAAAGATAATTACATGAGCCTGTTTAACCAAATACATGATCACTTAGTCATATTTTTATAAATATGGCAAAAGGTTCTCCCCACCTTTGTCTTAAACATTATAGAGATTACAATTCCAAATTTGGATTTCCCCCACAATTGGAATTGCCTTTTAGAAAACACCCCATCATTTTAATGATGCCCCCAACATCGTTTCAACAAAACTAAAATTCATACCTACAAGGATTATTTATTTACAAAAAAATCCATCGAATCTCACAACTAAATTCTAATGACTTTCCAAGACCAAACCAATAGTTGGCCATTTTAAACTGTTGTGCCTCAGCGCAACTGAAGGCATAACCCAATTCCAACCCATTCATAACTTTATAGTTAAAGAATTAAATTTGAGCCTAAAAACAGCTCTGGGATAAGCTCAGAGTCAAACCAATACAGTCCACAGAACTATCCCTAGGTATCCAATACCCTATTCTATAGGAAATATGTTGGTAAAAATCCAAAATGTCCATATAAGATCATTGAATGAGCCCATAGTGGCATCCACCTGGCAGTCACATTAAAGAAAGCATAAGGTTTACAAAATCCCATCAAATGAATTACTAAATATGAAGCCAAGTATCACTTAGTACTAACCAAGCCAAAAAAAAACAATAAATTAGTGAAAAACTATAATAGAGATCACAAAAAGTCTAATGGATTACAAACTTCACCGTCATGTATAATCGATGCTCTCTTAGTAAATCATGGATGATGTCATGATAGGGGACATGCTCGTCACTACGAATTCACACTCAAAGGATATCTAGGAGAAGTAATTTCAAACCACTATTGGTCGACCTATTGAAATAACACATAATTCACCATTCTAACACATCGCCACCCGAACCACGTTTCCTATACCACCCAAGTCATTCTTGTTCTTTCAAACATTACCACTGAAACTCTTTAAAGAATAACAAAGTTTTTAATAAGGTTTGAACAAACATCTCACCTCACTAAAATCGTGATGTCAAGTATGAACCAAATAGATTCAAACATTTAATCCTAAAAGGCATTTGAAAGTAGAAGTAATTATCTCAATGGTGTTCTTTAACTGTGTTCCTTCTACTTATAAGGACACATTTAATAGAACTAACACAACTCTTGAAACACATGAAGTGTCCTAGCAGTTGAAAGAAAGTATGAACTAGCCGCTCAACAGTACGCTAGAACCATATTCACCTTAAATTAATGTGTGAAAATCCAAAAAAAAAGAACACCATGTAAGAGAATTTGGCATAAAAGCACAAATCAAACTGATCTATGTATCAAGACACCCAAGTCTCCCGAGAAACGGGGAAAACATGATTTTTCAAACACTCAGGTCACTCTACTTCGGATATGACCCAATAAAATACTCAATAGCTCAAAGCTCAACAACCTAACCAAAATCATCAGGTTCATTACATCATTTAACACTCAATGGATATCACATATACCAACACATACTACCCTGAGTTTTCAAGAGAAAAATGAACTTTCTAAGTACTATCCATAGGCTGTATTCCCTAATAAATCATTTATGATATGGATCACATAGAATCTAGCTCAAAATAGCATCATTTTATATGTACACTAACTCGTATGATGATGTACCAAGTCACCGATCACTGAAGAAAAGATAGGATCACCCGACCTCCAAAGCAGTTGACCATTCCTGAGGCATTTCTAAGCTGATGAACCAAGAATCCATCAATGCTTATTTCCATATCAAGTGTCAAGATGTAATAACCACCCATCTAAACAAGGGTTTCCTTTGAAAAGAAAACATCCTACTGGGGATAATGACACCTGAATGGCACCAAACGATAGAAAGATTATAGGGGAAAGTAAGAAATAAAGCTCTAAGGGTGGTACATACCATAGGTTATCCCCTTAAAAAGAATAAGCATCGATCCCATCACTAGGTCATCTATAATAGGTTGCACTAGTTTCAATATCCTCTTCCATTTAATCCATTTCTAAAAATAATCAGCCTCCAGATAAAGCTTCATGTCTCCGTACCAAGTAATACCACTAAAAACATTAAACTACCGTTACACAAGGGATTAAAAAAAGGACACCACATTAGGTTCCATTTAAAATACATTTCATTAATTAACTTCAACCACTAAATATTTGAATAATTTTAAAAAAACCTAAAGTACCATTTTTATAAAATAAGGCACTTGGTAACTTGATTTATCAAGAATCTCAAGGAAAAATATTCAATTCTTATCAACTTCCTTTTTAAACATTTAAAATTCTTTAACATTTGTTCATTATTAGAAAATTTAGCATATTAATTATTTTTAACCAATATGAAAACCTAAAAGGGTCCCATTAGACCTACATGGATTCTTCAAAAAGATACCCAATAGTGGTTGTTTAATTATAGAAAGCATAAAAACCATAATAGTTTATCTTATAAAAGTATGCTCCATCTGACCAACTTGAGCCTAGTTTAACATTTTTATGTTAAAAAATACACTTATGTTTAAAATTTAACAACTTTAATATTTATAACCATCCACAAATATACGATGGTTATATAATATATTAATAATATGGGTGGCTGTGTACCAATCCATATGGCACCCATACACCTTAAGGTTGGTATTTGGATCCCATTAATAAAAACATTTCCACATTATCATTTTACTTTAGAAGTCCTTTTTTCATTTCAACAATATATATAAAAATTTATAAAGTTCAAAAGATAGTTTGAGAATATGAGTTACCCTTTTTCCATTCATAAGTTTCCATTACACCTAAAAATTGAAAACTGGATCCTGCTTAAACCACAACCAACAAATTTCGGCCCATGAACCCATTTTCATATATCAAAACTAGCATGATATAGAAAGAACTACACACCAAGAGCATTATAACAAGAACAAAATCATGTAATATAATCTCATAATCGTGTTACACCATAGGAAAGAAACACTAAAAAAACATGCATGCTAAAATATTATCGAAATAGGTAAAAAACTAAGCATGATCTCAATCAGGGCACACAATCATACTTAGTAGGAAATCTACCAATGTAAGTACATGGAATAAAATGTGAAGTTTTCTATGTGCCTAATATGGTTCATGTCATGTCACTTCATTTCCATCTTGGGGAAAGGGTAAAATACCATAAATTTACATAAATCCATAAGCCAAAGAAAGACACCATTCACTCTAGGTGAAATCAAATCAACAATAACATCGAACATTATAAATAGTAATTCCCAGCACTGACCACTTGGTCATTTCCCCTACATGGGGTGATTGGTCCCAATAATGACTATTTACCAAGCACTGACACATTCCCAGTCGCATGTCTATTAGCCCAAAACATTAATAAATAAGGAAGAATTGCCTCTCATACAACTTTATAATGTCTTGAACCAACATACCACTAAAATGATTATTAGAATGGTCACGACATGGCCTCAAGCACATATCCCCTCTGATAGAGGTTGCCGACTACCAGTGCGGGTGTAATGGTAGTTCAGTAGGGAGACTATACCCTCAAACTAAGAGTTTCACGATGGTTACGGATAGTAAAAAGAATGAAATATAAGACGAAGTAATAAGCAATGATAAAGCATCAGAAGAAAGATGCAACATGAAATGAAGAAAAGAGACACACCCATTTTTATACAAATCATGCTTGATGTACATAAGATAAAACAAAAAACAAAAAACATGCTTAAAATTCAATATAAAACAGGACTCAAGAAAGAAAATAACTAAAAATACCAATGCCAATCCCCATGATAATCTTGATCTCCAACTCGGTCATGTTCTCCTAACTCCTCATGTTAAAAAAACAAGAAAAGGTCTATATCCTTGCAAACAAGTAGGTATACTCGGGTACCAATAGTAACCGAGAAGCGTGTGTGATATAAATATCAGTAGGCTGGCATCCATAGTGTCAAGCCCAATCCAATCTATGCTATAAAAAACTAGCAGTGTGCAAGATGATATATGAAAATTATGGAAGCAGTCAAAAGTAAAAATCCTATAAAGTACGAGTTCCCGTTTATTCCCAAAAATGTTTAATCAATTAAATTTAAGTGATAAGTATTTTATTTAAGAATTAGGATTGTGTCATTCTAAATGATTTCAAATGAGGAATCTACTCATTAATTAAATAAGTATCGAGACCTGATGTGCAGCTTGGTGTAATACGTAAAGATGTAATCAAATATGCATATCCAGACCATCTATAAATCATAATTTGGACCGAATCCAAGCATGTGATTCAGTTGGGAAGATTCATCACATATTTCTTTCAATTCATTATTCAATTTAGAACATGAGCCTATCCATGGAATTCTCATGTTGGAATATAGGTATAGCTCCAGGTATAATATGAATCGATACCCTACAAGCCTATCCTTGTCGAACCTCTCAGGAACCCAGTATCACTCTAGGGGTGGTGTAATGTTTCATCCACCCAATTCCATCATTGGAGGTCCTTTAAGGACTCCCCAAGTTTCACCCATGGCATAATAATTAATGTTCATGAGTCCATCCATGGCATCCTCTATGGGATCTAAGTATCACTCGATATATAATAGTCAAAATACCCTATGAGTATGTCCATGGAATTAAAATATGAATCCATGTATCACTTGGATTATAATTCAAGACTCAAGATTCTATCAATTTCATCCTTCAATTGGATCCATGTATCACCATTGGCATAAGCATGGTTCAAGGAAATTGAGTATGTTCATGGAATTCGAATATGAATTCACATGTAACCTATGATTATTAACCATTTAATCATCTCAATAATCATTCAACATATTTCATTTATCATGCTAAGCTAAAAAAAATTAATATATTATATCAATACAAATTTCATTTAGTCAATATGATTTAATGTGTCTAGGTCAACACCAAGAACAATTCATTAACATCTCCCCTCAAAAGGGTAACTCAAGGGGTGTCCAACTCAGATGGCTTACCTTTTATTCAACTCACGTGAGAATTTCTTTAAAATGGCATCTCAAGCCTCTGAATTAAAACCATGTTATTCAATATCATTTAATCATAATGATTTAATATCTCACAGTCAACACTGATAACATCACATATACACCACACATAAAAATGTGGATAAAGTAGGGGAAGCTATTAAGGCTTGGCCCACAATCACTCACCTAGAAAAATATTTATAATAAGGTTCTCAATATTTAATAAACTACTACATGGCATAGTATTACATATCACACATGGTCATCACCATAAAAAGGAAATTCATGCTTAATCAAGAAATTACATAATGAGGTCTAATGGTCATGGTCCCCCATCTCTTCCAATTTAATCCATTTAATTCACAATTCGATTTATAAAACAATTTCATGTTTGAAATCCCATGACATGGGGTCAAATGGACACCTAAGGGTGTCCCGGTCCAAAATCCATTCAAGTTCCATTCAGCAAGTAAAACCTATGTAGGTCTTCTTGTTCAAGGTATTCAACATATAACCTACATAAATAAGACTCTTTAAAATCATAGGCCTAGCCTAGTGATTCTACGAACATAATCACATTTTAAAAAATTCCTTTTAAAAATAACAAGAGAGAATATATGATATCATGAATCACATAAAAATTGTTACTCAAGAATAGAGAACATCCAATAAATATGGAAAATTGTGATTTAAAACAACTAATCACTACTTTTCATCTTGGAAGAGAGTAAACCTCCGTTGAAGGGGTTTCATTATAAAAACATGACTTTGTTTCTCAAACAAATCATTTATCCCAATTAATGAGTTCATTATATAGATAATATTCTAATTTATCAAAGGAAATCATGATTTAACTTATTCAAAGAACCACTTAATGAATTATTAAAATTAAACACAGCTAGGATAGGGATCATACCTAAAGCATTAGACCAAGCTTACTTTTTGGCACTTTCCAGATTAGGCGGAAACCACTCAAAACCACCCTACACTCGCACACACATACATTCTAATACATATACATCCTTTAATCAAAGAACGTATTCCCATCACCATGAGGGAACACGTATGAGGATGATATATATATATATACACACCTATGTATGTGTATGTGCACCATCAAGGATGATAATAACTCCCTACAAGAATAACTAGAACCATAAAAACATAGCGAAAAGGTTCTACACACCTCAATAAAATTACTAGGGACCCCTAAACACCTTAAGTACATAAATTTAAGGTTACAAAGAAATGTAGTGGTTGTAGAACCATACCCAAATCGATGTCGGTGATCCAAATTAAACCCATCCTCCTTGCCTTTAGTAGTGGATGTCGGAATAAGAACCCAAGAATTTCATGGAAGCCTTTGTTTGCCTTAATACTAGGAAAAAACAAAATATATGGAATTATATAAACCCTAAGGTTTCGGCAGAACTAGTAGGGAAATGGGAAGATATAAAATTGGCCGAAAATTGAGAGGATAAGAAACTGGAAAGCGTACTTCAATGATTTTAAGGAGAAATATGATGTAAATCTAGATGAAATTGTGAATAGGAGGAGGCCATGAGGAGAGGGAGGTCACGCCATAGGAGGTTTCGTCCAATGTGATAATGTGATACATGTAAGGGAGGGGTTCAGAATAAATTTTAATTTATTTTAATTTAATTTTAATTATTTGAATTTCTTATAACAGAGCATACCACATGATTTTTCCTTCATGGTTTTCTGAAAAATGTGGAAACTGTGCGGTGAACATTGTGAGGTTATTAAGAAAAAAATTGTATGCAGCCCATGCGTACTTCCACTAAGCCACCTGAATAAGGTTGTACAGTTTTATACTTTGGATACAACATTTCAGACAAACCGTGCACCCTCTAAAAGTTCTTTAAAACATGATTTTCCCGTTTGGTGCACCCAAAACCTCTCGATCCACCCAGGAAAATTTTTGGGCCTTCACCCATGTCCATAAACATAAATTTAATGTATTCCAACACTTTAAATTAATTTATGAAGTTTGGTTAAAAAACCCATCAAGAAATCACAAAATAAATTTCCATAGAATTTCATTTAGTTCAAGAACACTGGTTCTTACATTATTGTACCCTCTAATTATCTAGCACCCACTATTAACCACTTAATCCTGAATGATTGTGTACTTGTTTCTAATTATATTGTGTCTTGGTTATAAATAATTATTCTATTCTTATTGTATATATTTATGTGATCTAATCTAATCAATGAGGGAATAGTCTCCCCATAGACTCACCCAAGACCCTCGCTGCTAGTCTATAGCCTCTGTGTTTGAGGAGGTGCACTTGAGGTCTTGTGGCCACCTATCTCTTAGAACTGGTGATTGGCATCCAAGGTGAGATGTTTTTATGGTATAAAGTTGTATACCATAGTATTATTGATTATTCAGGTGTGTTTGGTTGTACTTTGGTGTCTTTGTATTTCCGATTAGGGTTTCCTTGGTAGAAATGATAAAATGGTTGTGTCAATGTTTAATTGAACCCCTCATGATCCTCATGGGATTAATTGAGGTTAATTTGATCAGGTTATGGTCCACCCATGGGGTGTGATGTTTCTTGAACATGGAAATTGAATTTTTAAAAGTATAATTGAATTAATATTTCATAGAACTGATAATAAATGTGTTGACATGTTAGTTTGGTTTATGAAATGAAAATAATGGTAATTATGTTTAGTTATTAACTTGTTAAAATGGTTTTTTGTATAATTTTAATGGGTTTAGTGAGTGATAGATTGAAATAGGTAATTTTGTAGATTCGATAAGGCATGTAAAGGATAAATGGGCTATTTGGGATAATGCATGAAAATGAGAATATCTAAATATGTTAAGGCATAATTATTACTATGTCTTGAAGGATTTTTTTGAAAGTGATGAATATGTTGAATGGTTATGGTTATGGTTTATATACGTGTTATGATTAAAGATTCATATGCACATATATTAGTTGTATGCATGGTGTATTGAACTTAAGGAACTATCCTTATGGGTTTGGTTTGACTGAGGCACTAAACCCCACCCACATTAATGCATGAGTTGTGGAGATTTAATTGAGGCTCTATGAACCTAAAATTTTCATTTAATGAGACTACCTAGATCAAGGATCCAATGTAAGTGTGATTTATTGTTTGTAAAAAAATTTCCCCCACGTGAGATAGGGAACTTGATTTATTCCCCTATTCATAGTATTTTTCTATCTTATGAAAAATTGAAATTGATGAAAATTCTAAACCCAATTGATAAATGATGATAAAGGTTTAAGTGTAATTTTATTACTAATTGAACTAGATATACCTTTTTTATATATTTTTTTATTTAGTACTTTCATATATTATCTATTTAGATTGGATATTTCATATAAAACATTGGTAGGGAAACACTATGTTATACTGACACCTTTCTTGGGCCACCATAGGGTATTTGAGAAGATTTAAAGGTTTTAGGGTAGGAATGGGGAAAGGTCCCTATGCTAGAGGGTATTTGGGAATGCGATGTGCTTGGATTGTAGATACAGACATTGATTCAGGGCCTATTTTGTGGATTACTCTATTTATATTTATTTTGGGGTCTCTTTCACTTTTCGCTGTATGACATGACATATAATATTTACTATTTTGTTGTGGGCTTATAACCATTTTGGAGAAATGATTGGCAGATTATATTTATTGTTATTTTATTTTGTTACATTTATTTTACATTCTATTTTTTGTAGATTAATCTAATAAAGAGGGTATAGTATCCCCACATCATTTAACAGACCCCTGATACTATTCAATAGCCTCGGGTATATGCACAGGCGCACCTGAGGTTATGTGGTGAACCATATTGGGGCACCAGCTTAGTGGCTATTAGGTTGGAGATGTTACGTCACCACTTATAATTTCCATGTAAATTTCAACAAGGATAACAAAATATGTTGTAAGTCAATTTAAATGTAAAGATTGGGTGAAAACTAGATGGTTAACAACATACCCCACTTCAATAAAAAAACCAAGTTAAAGTTGATCTAAACGACCATTAGAAAATAGAATCTTCTAGGAGAAAACCCTAGATTTTTGTTTTTATTTATTTATTTTCAATTTTTAGAGGCACACATGCACTAAACCCAATATCATTCAAAGATTCTTTGACCAAGGATTGTAATTTCACATATTTATTTTTTAATTTTTAGGACCATAAATACACTAAAAATAAGAAGTAGGAAGCACGTGATGTGTTTTCAAGACCGATACACATTATAAACCACATTCATATCATGGATCCATGGAAATACACATAATGATTTAGGAGTATCCAGAAGATAAAAATAAAACTTCTTATAAACATTCAATAGAGGTCTATGCATTTCGATTTAGAATTGTTTCTATTAAATTCCGCACATAATACTTATTTTGATATTTTGACTTCCAATTTCATTCCCTGCATTTGATTTTTTCTTTAATCCACTGAAATAGGAGACATGAAATATCTAGGATAACTACAATGGAATGAATTGAAATTTATTTATAAATAAATTTGAATGAAAAAATTAGGGAAAAGAATTTTTAGAGATAAGCATCTAGATTAGGATTTATAAAATCATGATTTTATGAGCATGTTAATATTGTAAATGATTTTTTTTCAGATTTGGTCATTCTTTGATTTTTAAACATTTTAATTAAATTATTTAATTATTAATATGAATTACCATGGGTAGTTATCCAAAAAATTCATCTCATTCTTCAAACATCTTATAAGCCAATATTTTCCATTTTTTATAGTATATTTATTGTGAAACTTAATCATGTTCTCTTCTAGAACATCCATTGCATCTTATCAAAGCTATGATGAATAGAATCACTTTTAATATGATTAAGGAATATTTTGTTAGCCCTTATCCTAGGACCCAAATTAAATTAATTCATTTTAAATCCAACATAATCCATGAAGGTCTTTCTAGGGAAATTATATATTATAATACCATCTTATATTTTCCAACCGTGCTTTAAATATTTTCCATGATTATCAAAAATAATAGTGGGGGAGATAGTAAATTGTGTAAGGGATGCATATTTTATAATTAATACGTGGGTGAAAATTTCATGACATTTGTATAAGTTACATTCATTGTATTTATTACAAACCATCTCTAAAAAATGGTTATGTTGAGGGAAAATCAAAAAATTACCATTACTTGATTAGTGATCTTATTATAATCATTGAGAATTATTTCATGAGAAGATAATTTGGGGTTGGATGGTGGATGTTGGATTTTCCCCAACACAACTTTTGAAAAATAAATAATAATAATAATAAATGAGTGAAGAATAGACTGTCACGACCCGTCCCCCAGGGCCCATATCATGACTAACCCCAATCTCACCTTCCATAGGCCAGTGGCGGGCGACTATTACCAAAGGAATAAATCCCTAAACTGGGAAGGAATTGCCTTTAAAACTGTAAACAAAAACATCAGAGTACACAACTGGAAGCAAAACACTAAGTAAAACTGCATATAAAAGAAGTACTGGAAAGTAAAAGGGGCCAAAAATACAAGCCCAACTGTAAAGTACAAGGAAAATGAAAGCTAGTACAATTTAAGAAATGTAAAGAAGCTAGGTTCATCGTCTGGGGTTCCAACCTGAAGGGTAGGTACAGATGGCCTCCTCATCACTTTCGTTTGTAAGTCTCCTCAGTGTACCGATTCGTTGTAGGGTCCACCTCCAGGTACCGTCCAGTCCTGCTACTCTCTTCCTCAGTCAGCATTGTATGTCATCTGCAACCAACACAATGAGGTGCGGGAATACCCCATATAGGGGTGAGTATAACAATACTCAGTAGGGACCCCAAGACCCTCAAGGTCTCACAAAATCCAATAAGGATAAACCACAAAGTATGAAATCAATAGATAACTATTACTTGGGTATATGCCCATACATATACCTAAGTTATCTAGAAACACATCTCAATCATGAGGAAAACACAAAAGTCATTGACTCAGCTCAAACCAGGATTATCATTATCGAAACCACGACAGCTGGAGAACTCCTCCTCTATCGAGTACAGTGAACCTGTCACGACACTGATATGCTTCTCACAAACCTTGGACTGCTGAGGTACTCCTTCTGTTGAGTATCGCGAGTCTGCTGCCAACTACCAGGTGCTCCTTCGCTATGGGTATGCGGCCAACTACCATGCGCTCCCCTTAATAGCATGAATAGGTACTCCTCCTGTCGAGTACCACGACTCTTCCACGAACTACTAGGCGCTCCTCCGCCGTGGGTCTGCCGCCAACTACCAGGCGCTCCCCACAGGGCTAGTCGAATCACTCTAAGTTGAATCGGTCAAGCAGTCATCAGGTCTTCTAGCTACTAGGTCTCCGCACTCTTCTTACTCATCACTGGAAGGATCTACTCCACGAGCTACTGGGAAATACTCTAACTGTCGCAAAGTGCCACGAAGAAGTATCTCAAAGGTCCGCCACATCGTAGGGGTATCAACACAACAGATGATGCATCAATTAGACTCCCGGTCTGTTAGTTATTAGCCTTTTAATCCTAGGTTCCCAGTTGGATTCGTGTACGATCTAACTTGACAGTAACTCAAATATACCCCGAACTCCAGTGGGGTATTCCCAAAGGGGAAACTTTGTTCCAAGAATACCGGCACCGCTGACAGTTTTCCAAATGAACATCCGGTGCCAAAGATATGGCCCAAGAAGGTAATGGGTCAGTAATGGGCCCAGGTCCAGTCCGACCTGGTCGGACTGACTCGGCCCAACCTAGTCTAGGCCGACCTAGTCTGGGTCGACCCGGTCTGGGTCGATTCGGTCAGACTCACTGGGTCTAACCCTAACTGTTGAGTGGGTTATCCCGCTGAGTTTTTGGCCCGGTCCGCTGGGCCCGGCCCAGCAGATTACGAGGGCAGTTTGGCCCGGAGGTCACCAAGTAGGGGACTCAGCCCGAAGGCTAGGCCGGTTCGGCCAGCGCTGCGAGGGGCGCGGCTTGGGAAACTTAGCCCGAGAGGTTGGGCTAGTCGGGAGACCAGCGGGTAGGCCGTGTGGAGCGCGGTTGGCCACAGGTGCGCCAGGCAGGGCGCAGCAGGGGCCGGGTAGGCTGCGGGGGTGCCGGGTAGGCTGCAATAGGGGTCGGTCTGGCCGCAGGGGCACAAGCATGGCACCGGGCAGGGTGCATGGGCGCTAGAGGGCCATGAGCAGGCGGGCCGCCCATCGGGCAGGCTGCGGGGTCGCTGGTAGTGTTCGGCTGGGTGCATTGGTACGCCGCAGGGGCGGCACGATTCATGGAGGTTGCGGGTAGCGCTACCTTCTTCATTTCCGCCTTCGTCACCATCACCCTAATGCCATGCCATAGAACGCCACAAGAAGAGAGATCGACAGAGGATGTCGGGCCATGTTAAGTTGGCCCACACCCTCCGCGATTAGGGTGATAGCAATTGGTTCTCAAGAACAAAGCACAACATTCCACCCATAAAGATAAACATCATCATTCTAGATTTTTAAAAGAAAGCAAGAACATGGCCCTTAAAAGAAACTAAACCCCTACCTTTGACTCATTAATCGACGTTCATCGTTCGTTGATGGTGTTGCAGAAAGAAGAAGATGAAGTTCGTCATTCACCACGTTCATCACGCACTCCCAACCCCGAGCTGTGTCGGCCAGGGAAGACACTCCACATCGGTAGGATACGAGGGAGGAAGTCGAAGAATGTTGTTGGCAACATTCTTCGCTTTCTTCATTCTTCGTTGGGAGAAATCCTTTTCTCCCAAGCTCTCCTCTCAAGCTCCCACCAAATGATAATTTCCAATCCAAAAATAATATAAGTTTTCTATTATTTTATTGGCACACCAATTTCAAAATAGATTAATAAATTAAGAGGCTCCCATTAATAAATTACATGCGTTGGCACAATTGATTAATAGGGAGGTAAAGAGGCTCCCCTTAATTAAATTGCACATGTTGGAGTAATTAATTAAAAGGGAGAGGTGGCACCAATTAATGGAATAAGAGGTCATGGGAGTCCCCTCTCATTAATGAGAGGATTTGGGAGATTTTCCACCCTCCCATTAATTGGGGGTTTTTAGTCTCGTGTGGTCCGGATGACGTAACCTCTCATGGGAGGTTATGTTCGGGTGGGCCGCACCACCATAACCTCTCATGGGAGGTTTGGGTGTGGAGGTCCCACCTCCAACTCCCTAATAGAGGTTTTAACCAACAACCACTCACACTCATGGCGGCTCAAAAATAAAATAAAGTGTTGTGCACTTTATTTTATTATTTTTTTTTATAAAAATCCAAGAACTAACTTTTATTTTCAACCATCTGCCATCAAGGTGAAAGTATTTTTTAGTGAATACCAGCACTACATTTTCAACGGTGCCATTGGATTTCAGTTCTGAGCACCAGTTCAAAACTTATAAAAACCCGCTCATATGTTTACTTAACGTACCTGAACAAAACTTCAGAAATTGATTCCGGGCACACTGGGCCTCAGAATCAAGTGCCTTAAAAATTAGAAGACTCATAAAAATCCCATGTATTTAAGAAAAAAATTTCCATGGAATTTCCGGGTCTTTACAGATACTTTCAGTAAGATGTTTTTGATTATCATGAAAAGAGCATTAGAGAAAAACCTCCTTTTTAAGACTTATATGATTTATATCATTTACCTATATTCCCTAATCCTTAGTGTTTTTTTTATCCAAAATGCATAATCCCTCATGATTATTTTTTATTTTTTATTTAGGTGGTAGAGATGCAAGATTCCCTGAAAGAATATGGTATGTGACATGTTCTTAAGATATGCAAATCAATCTATTAATTCCTACCTTGATAAAAAGTGAAACAATTCACATGAGGTAAATTAGAAATGGTATGAATATTAAAAATGAATTGAAAAATGAAAATGGATGAATGAAAATACTTTTTTATTTCAGAAGAGTAAAAGTAAAATTCATGGTTGAGTTTTATTCATTAGAAATGAGTCATTTATTATTTTTCTACATGTGATTATCGAACATTTAACTTTACATTTGATCAATTGTTTTTGTTGAAATTTAATTTAAATCATGGTAAGGGGACAATACTTTGTAGTACGTTGATATTCCATCCTTAAGGGGAATTCTAAATTTATGTGTTGGAGGATTTGATAAGTGAATTTATTTGATACATTTTTTATAATAAAACTAACAGATTGTGATGTATTTTTAATACATTCCTATACACATGATGTTTTTTGTAAATTTTTTATGACGATATAAGTTATGGTAGAGGAGAAAAATAGGTGTGAATGATAATTTTATACACTTAAAAAAACGTTTTCTAAAAATAATGATGTCAATATAATGCTTCTAGGGGTTAAAACTGAAGAAAATAGATGAAGCTATGATTTATAAGATGTGTCTATATTATAGGCTATGTAAATATTCCAAGCTGCATAAATATTATAGGCTATGTAAATGTATTCTTGTTGAACATATAACACATGGTGAATAGATTATACATGGAGAACATATTACACATGGTGAACAAATTACATGTGGTGAAAAAGTTTGGACAACTTGAAAACATATAGATTCGACATATTTTGGTGGTTTGACTTATTTTAGGGAACAATGACCACTTTTGAATCATCCTAAAAGACATTGAATGTTATCTGATCCCCAGGAAAGTCTATAAATAGGGGGCTAGGCTACTGTTATCAAGTAGATCCAGAGACCAAAGCTTGGAGTAGAAAGCTATGTCATGAATGGCCCTCATTAGTTTCATCTATATTTTAATTATGATTTATTTTATTTATTCACTTACCTTTTATTCACTCATCACTAGGATTAGAAGGTAAACCCACCTTATACTATATTTATGTATCCAAAGGGGGAAATTACTATTGGATTTAGTCCTTTTTTATTCATTCATTTGGTTTTCCACAGTTTATTCAATTAATTTACAATCCATTTATTTTAGTTTTATCCTGATCATTGGTATTTAAATCTAAAACGAACATTAGAAATTGAAAAACAGGTTACCCTGAATTTAAGGCATGGCCATTTTCACATTTAGGGTGAGCATATTTAAAAAAGGTATTCAGATAAGATCAATTTTGTGAAAACCTAAATTATCAGACCAAGGAAAATATGGGATTTCCAGGTCAAGGTGTGGATATGTTGACCATTGGATCTCCCTCATATTGAATTTGACACCAAACATGGATTAATCAAGTTATTTTCTAAAATAAAATTTCCCCTAATCCTAGAAAGTTAAAAACCATATCATGCCATTCAAATCTGATTTCAAACAAATCAATATTCTTTTGTTTCATATTTTTCTTTCTTAAAATCTACCAAACTAATTTTTCTTCACCACATTCCTCAATTAAAATAAATCAAATCTTCTAAAAACCTAAATAAACTAATTAACCATCTCTGTGGGTTCCACTAAAAAATTATTAATACTATATTTCAATTAATTGAGTAGTGTAGATTGAGTTTTTATATTTTTTTTATAAGATCCATTGGGAAATAATGACAACCTTTAGGCATGTAAAAACTGACATTATCGCATTCAGGGTGACTAGGTTTAAAAATGGCATCGAGAAAAACTCGATTTAAAAAGACCCAAAATAATTAGACTAATGGAAATAGAGGATTACAACATTATGGTGGGGATAAATGAGCATTGGATCTCCCTCACCTCAACTCTGACACCAATCATTGTCTAATTAACTTATTTTCTAAAATCCAATAATACTTGAACCCTAAAATTACAAAACCCTAGATCAGATGCCAAATATATTTTCAAAATAATAAATCTGCTTTTATTTAATATTTATCTTTCCTAAAATACATCAAACCCTTATTTTCTTCACCTATTTCTTCAATTTAAATAAATAATTTTTTTTGAAAAATTAAATTAACTAATTCACCATCTATGTGGGTTTAAAATAGAACATTCTTAATACTACGTTTTAATTAATAGAGTAGAAAGTATGATTTTGATAATTTTTTTTATTTTTGTTCCATCTGTAGGGAAATAATGATGCCCTTCTGGACATTCAGGGATGATCTTAACTTTTGTGTGAAATCATAAAAGGAAGAGTAACTAATAGAACCTATGTATATATATGATATCATATTTTAATGAATAAATAAGTAATAAATAGAGTGTTTTTAAAAACTAATGACATTAGAGATTAATTTATAAATGATAGGTGAACCCAAATATTTGATTTGGGTTCATGTTAATGAAAATGTTGAATATAACTTTATTTCTTAGTAAAACTATTCAAATAAGTTACTAAAAAAGTTTTAAATGAATGATTATAAGATAATTTCAACCCCAATAGTAGTTGAAACTATAGTTAAGAAGTATGAATTCTTAAACTCTATAGATCCAACTCTGTATCATAGAGTGATTATAATCATTCTTTACGTGAGATCAAAAAGTTTGATTTTTTTTAACAAGTATGGGTGTAAGGTTTTAAAAAAATCTTAAATAAGAGTATGTAAAAGCTATTAAATAATATCAAGGTATGTACAAAGTAGCCTTGATTATTTATTGGTATTTTATATAATAAATTATAAATTTTTAATGGAATATTCTGATTAATATAGAGAGGAGGTGTTTTGGATAGAAAATACACAAGTTTTGGATCATTCTTTATTGAAAAAATATATTGGATAGATTAGAATGAAGATAGAAATAAATTTATTATAAACAATGAAATATGATTATATTTTTGTGATAAAGTTGTGTTCTTAAATTTTATGGATAATAAAAATGGTAGGATCTTGGTGATTAAGTAAAAGTGCATATAGTTATATGTTTCAATAAAAAAAGTTTTATTAAACTAAAAGGGGAACCAATACTACATTATTATAAATAATAAATTGAAATGTAATATAATTTAAACAGAAAAGTGTAACTAAAATTTATTAAGGTGGAAAATATTTACACTAATCTAAAAGTGGTGGATATATTTAAAAAAACATTTATCCACCACTATATTTAAGAAAAATTGACTGAATATTGGCATTAAACCACCTCCTAAAACATAATGTTGACTTTAGTATTTAAGTTAATTGTCAAAGGTGTAGAAATTAGAGAATGAAGAAGAAAAAATTATTTTAAATTAATAACTATAATGATAGGATCCTTATTAAGTGCATAATCACTCATATAAAAAGGTATATGAATTAACTTTACTATTGAGGGTATGTTTTTTAGTATACAAAAATAATATGTTACTTATTACTTTTAATTTTTTACAAGTGGTTGATTAGAGTTGAAGTCTATATATAATATTTAAGCATAGAATTATCACTTTAAATATTTTTTATACCATAAATTTCTAACACAGACCTAGAGTAATAGTTGATATCTTTTATTCATAGCTAGAATTAATAGAACTTATGTTTTATTGTATTTTACTTAGTATTTACAAAAAACCAAGATGAGGAGAATATTATAACTTTTTTTATTTAAGAAGGGAGTGATAGACCAAATTATGAGTTTAGTGAATCATAACCTAAATTTTTTTTGGGTTTAAAATATTTTATACTTGATAAATTATGTCATTGGTGAGGAATACATGATGTTTAGTGATGTTTGGAGGACTTTTGGATTAGATTTGAATTTTTTTTGAAAATCATACAATAATGATATGGGCCATTCCTTAATTATTATTGTTGTATTTCATAATGTGATAAGTCAAGTGTTGATCCATGGAAGGATAATACTATTCTTGATAAATTTTAAGGTTTTGAAATGTTGAAACACTAAATTATTTGGATAAATTGTCACACTATAATTAGTAGCTAAAATAGAGAGGATTTTTTTGATTGAGGTGAAATTATGTTACAATATATGAAGACTATTTCGTGATTTTTGGTAAGCTGGAAAGTTATATTGGGTCATATTTTTTTCAATAATTCTCACACCATAGGGATTGGTTAGAAATTTAGATTTATTTAGAGTAATTGGTTACTATTAAGAAATATGTTATGAAAGACCCTATGATTTGTGAAGGAGAATTATTTCCAAAAGTGTGTTTAGTATTATGGAATGTTTCACACAAGAACATAATAATGGAGGGATTTAATATAATGAAATACTGAGGTTCAACCTATAATAATTACTATAATGAATGGTGGTTTTTTTTGAGAAAATATATGATATATTTACCAAGTAATTTGTAGGATTCAAATGTTACATGAGGTCGTGTTTTTTAAAAATATTTGGTAATAAAAATACATTACAAAAATAATTTCCTTGTTATTATATGACTTTGAAGATAATAGATAACTATTAAAGATAGAATATTTCTTAATTATGGAATATTAGCATATAATTTTAGTGTTTTAATTCAATCATAGAGGATAATTATAATCTCTAATTAGATAATGAAAATTTGAATTCAGAGAATGATAATTTTAGAATAAAGATTAAATATGTTTAAGATGAAATATTTGAGATTTTTGGTGGTATTACATAGAAAAAGAGAGGACACAAATCATACATCTTGTATTTTTTGAGTGTTTATATTGAGATTATTATTGAAGATCTATATTTTATAAGATATTTTAAGAGAAACACACTCATTATTATAATGTTTTGAATATTTCTTCTGATATTAATTATGAGTGACCTATGAGTGGACTATTATTATGAATCTAATTAAAATAATTAGTGGATAGGTAGAAGGACGGAGTAACCATTTGTTTCGGTAGTGATATTAACTAAAATGTTATAATCATAATAGTGAATAATTATTTTCATGGTGCATCACCACATCATTGGTGTATACTCCATGGATGTATTTATTTTTGGTGAACCAAGAAAAATTATTATTTCACTACATTTAGTTTTTATGTTTTGGAAACATTATTATTATTTAAATAATTAGTTTTTTCTTTCTAGTTTTAAGAAAATATCCATTTTAAAATAATGTTTTATAACCCCAATTCACCCCATATTAGGGTGTTTTGGTTTACAGGGTTTCAATAATAATTGAGTTACAAAAGAATATTGAAACCACATCCACACTTTTGAAGTGAAGTGATGATCATCATATAGGATGATCATCCATGGAACTCTATAAAGTCTTACCACTTCCATGATGTAAATAATTGTAAATAAATCCCATGATATTCATTACTTAATCTATAAAATGTATTATATTTATCAATCAACCCACAAAAACACATATGTGAGAATATCCTCCCAAAAAATTTGTAAATACTATCATAAAATCTATGGATTTATCCTATTATTTCTTTTATATAATATCTAGATTTTGTATCAAAATAGTTTCATATCAATTATCTAGTTTAAATCACCTACACAAAATGAATCAAGATGCAGAGTTCTATATAAAACACTTCATATTGAGAAACAATAGTTATTCCTTGAAAGTATGGTATATCTTGTACTCACCAGGATGTTTGAATAAAGATGATCTATGTAACTCATGAAAAACAATCTCTCATATTTACAGAAAAAAATAGGTCCCCATGAAATAAAACCCAGTATTCACCATATATTATCAATCCATTATGAGAATCAAATTTAATGATATGATCTATACACACCTCCACCTTAAGATATCAAAATAGAGACTACTTCACCTATTAAAAAATGGATAATGCACCATCATTTGGGGAAGATAGACTCCACTAATTTTTTTCAAGGTCTTTAAATCCCAAAAGTTTCTCTATAATGATCCATTCATCACAATCCTATTGAGAAGAATCACTATAAGTCAAAATGATTATGACATTTAATACCACATTAACTTTACATAGAGTATATGGGTACCCTAATCTATAATATTGTAAATAATTAATCCATCTCTACTATCAACTTCTGATCTATTTGGGAAAAACATATTAAATATTTCTATTAACCATGAGGACTACCAAGTTATCATTGATAATTTAATGTATATATATATTTAATGAAAATAATTCCACCACATGATCTATTTATTGAGTGGTGTGGTTTTACAAATGAGAACATACCTTCTAAAACCTATATAATAACACCATATTATATTGTATTAACACACAACCCAATTCAATATGGGAAGTGTAGAAATAAGGCTAAAAATTGAAACATTACTCATACATGAAATTGATAGGAACATCAATTATCAAATCCTCTATGATATCATATAATTTTTCAGTTAACCATTTGTAATAACATTCTGTATTAGTAAAATTTCACACATCTATAACATTCCTAGGTACTCTCATAGAAATAACCACAAAAATTTTCTATTGATCAATGTTTAAACCGTTTTAATATATTACATTCCTCGTAAGTTTAATTTGCATTTATAAAGATGAAAATTATGCAATTGGATTCACTAAATAATTTCTAATTTTTTTTTAAAATTCTTAGAATTCTCCTATTCTATTTTCAAATACAGCTAGATAATAGTTTAAGAGATCAAAAAACAATGAGTTCACCATCCTCATAAAGATATTCAGAAGGTTTGTGACTCTTATGTCCATCTCTATAAAATCATAATTCCAATATTGACACCAAAATGTTTTTATATATGCATCAAATTCCATTATCTATATCTCATGAAAACCTTGCTACAAATAAATATGGAATCCCTCCTTTTTATTACATAAATTTTTCATTACAGTGTACAAATAGATGATCTTTTAATGTTTTGTTTCTTGAAAATCAGGAAAAATAATACATAAAATTTTCTATTAATAAACTTTAAAAGATTATTCATGGGTTCATCTTATGTACACCTATTGGATCTTATAACCTTGTGATATACATCGATGGAACGAGGTGTGCATGTGGCCTAGTAAGGGAATTTTCTTACAAGAATATCAATAAGAACAAGAGGAATATAATTATGGTATGATTAAGGGAAAATGATAAATATCAAAATAGGAACATGAATCATAACATGTAAATGTAGCTACAATGTTTAATTTATACATCCATAATCATATCAACAAGGTTAATCACTAGGGTTCCCTAAAGGAAAATTACCAAGGTTATTCACTAAGGTATTGTAAAACATGTCATCTTAAGAGATTAAATTCTTTATTCAATGTAATGGAGTGATATCAGGATGTAAAATTCTTATGTCTTAATTTCATTTGAGCCATATAGATTCTAATAAATCATTTCATTAATAACCCCTTGATATTATATAATGATTTTCTTATCAAAATCATGGAATACAAAAGTTCTTAAAGATACGACCATTATGTCATTTTTAGCCCAAGAAAAGGGAAAGTGAGTTTCTTAGGTGTAAATAAAAAAAGAAAAATAAATCATAACTAAAAATAGGTTAATAAACCTAGAAAATAAAGGGGTTCTGGTCTTCACAAAAATAAAATAAAGGTGAATTTATTAAGGAGAAGATAGAAATTTTGAGAAGTAAATTCAACAGTATAACTGGTATGAAAAGTGGCATTATAAAATGGTAAAATGTGAGGGGAAAGGGTAAAACATTGATAAAAAATAATTTTTCAGTAATATTATTAATAATATTTTAATTAAATATAGTGAAAATAACATTTAAAATATATATATACCAAAATAGGTTCTTGAATTGAAGATAAAGGAATGACAATTAAGTTACCTTGAAGAGTTAATGTTAAATATTAAGGAATGAAACCATGGGGGGCTTGACGTAACCTTGGGGGGGCTAATTGGGATGAAAAAATACTAGAGATTTATGGTTGATGGATTTTTAGTGAAATTAAATGGATAAATTGTTGTGTATTTATAGAAAAAGTGGAGGGTTTGTTTAATAATTTCCAATTACATGCCTTTGTAATCTAGGTTCTGAAAAAATAAAATCCCTTATCTTTCCCATGTATTTTACCCATGGTTTAGTAATTTGGGTTAAATATTAAGTTATTTTATCCCACAAGAACCGAGCGTCATATTAAATTTCTTCTTTTAGCATGTAAGAGTAAAGTTTTCACAAATTAATGTTTTTAAAGTTAATGTTTTCACTTTAGACATTGGAAAGTAAATTATAGGTTTGGAAATATATTAAAATATATTAAAAATAATTTATATTAATAAAATAATATATTATAGTTCATTTATTGTGGTTAATTAATTATTACATCATCATTACAAAACAATGAAATCAGTAAACATACCAAAAAACCCAAAATGTATTTTTACTTTTTACAGAAAAATAAAGTATATTAGAAAATACTCATAAATTCACTATAACATAATTTATAAGTGATGATATAAAAAAAGATTTTTATTTTATTATAAAAATTAAATAAATTTGATAATTTTAACATTTAACAGTAAAAGACCTTATTTATCAAAAAAAATATTTGGTTAAAATGAACTGTAAAATTTCTGACACTTAAAAAATTTCAAGGACATAATAAAATTATATTATTCTTTATATTTCAATGAGAGTGTATTTATAATACAATAAAATTAAAATAAAAATTATTCATAATAACATAGTTTTTATAAAAATATATATCAATTATAAAAAGTATATTTCATGTCTGAAAAATCAAATTATCAAATTTCATCTCAATTAAACATATATTTTTTAAGAAAAACTATTATTAAAATAGTAATGATTAAAAAAAATTATTTATAAAAAGGAATTAAACTTCAAGTAACTAAGGCTATGTCACACAACCCCTTATAACACCCAAATACGACTTAAGGGTAATGTGTGCGATGGTGATAGATGTAGGACCTCATGACACCCTGAGAGGGGAGGGGTGAAACAAGGTGTCAAAGTTTTCTTCTAATATGATGGATATTGTTCCCACATTAGTAGAAAATAATTAAACATGTATGATGGATATGACAAAAGTCATATATTCACATGAAAATAGACAACACACAACAATTTCACTTGGTTCACCACTAAAGGCTGCATCCAAAAAACATACACCGATAGTGTGTCGATGATACAAAGATATTCTAATCGTAACTAGTTTATGGATTACATGAGTTTAGGCATAGTCATTCTATGCTAGGAATAATTCCTTTATATGAATTTAGGGATCACACACTATGCCCCTCAAAACACATCCTCTAGCTCACTACTCTGAGACAATTCAAACTCAGTTTATTGATATGAAGGTCACTTCAATAGATTTTCATTAAAATATTTTTCCCTAACAAATAAAAAGACTTTGATTACACCATATACCTATGTTTTTGCACAATGAAAGCATTGTTCACTTAAAAACAAATGTTAAACACTTACATTTGTAAAGCTCCTTCACGAAGCCCCCTCGTGAAGATCCCTTTCCATTGAGAAATAAATAAGACGCCTTCATGAAGCTTACTGAGTTAACACAGAACACCCATAATTATGAAGTACCCCATAAAAAAATAATTGATCTTCAGTTAAGATTTATTTACTTTTTGTTATGCTCAAGCTTGCATAGAAAGCAAGATTCGCAAAGCTACCTTACCTTCATGAAATCAGAGCATTTCTGGATTTTCCTTCAAAACTTCATCTTGAGTGAAGAGGTTTATTCTTTTATTTATAGTCTTGGCCTTTTTCAAAGCTCCGCCTCATCCAGCACATTTTCTGGATTCATAAAAAAATCTTTGTGACACACCTATATTCAGGAAACATTATGGAAATTATTTGTTCACATAACATAACATAACCATGGAGATTTCTATCAAAAACCTTCACGGTGCATGTTGTAACAACAAAAATTTCTGTCACCGACTACGATAATCCAATTCTCATAATCACGAATAACAACACCTCCAATTGTGAAGCTCGTCATAATCATAGAGAACACGGTCAGAGCCCTTGAATCCATCACAAAACACAAATCACATTTCCCATTTTCATGAAAATCATTAATTTTTCATATATTCATAAGACCTTCAAGAAACACCACTTATCACATTGGAATCCATACCCTAAATTTTGAACCCCAAACATTTGGAAAACACTGGGAAACTGCACTACCTTCAATACTATTGTGTGCTTAAACTATAAGACCCTTTTCCTTGAAAACTCCATGATCCTCCCTATTAGGATTGAAAAAAACAAAAAACACACTTCATTTATAGAAAATAACATCCAAGGTTCCAACAATATATTCATTGGGTAGATCAAATTACAGTGATCAAGTGGTAATTTCCACTAACTTGAACTTCTATCATAGGAATTTTTATTATAGATTCACTTGTCGATGCTCATCTTTTTCTTGGTCAAGGATGAACCCCAGAGAGTATACCTCCCTACCATGTTTCAATATATGGGCTTTATATGGAAAGAATCTACTAGTTTAGGTCATCACTTCTCCATTATGAATTAATCATCCTTTGTTATTTCTATTTATAAACCTAAATTATTACGTTAAAATCATTACCATGAGTATAGTTTCCAATTCTATTATTAACCAACGATCATATTTGACCAACGGTCATATAAAAGTCAAATCCTGATGGCCAAATTTCCCTTTATAATCACAACATTATTAAATAGATATGGTTTTGTTTCATATAATATAACACACATTTTATATAGAAACAAAAATATCATTTAATAGTCTGTGTCATTACATTCTTACCCACTTAAGAAATTTTATCCCTAAAATTTTAAATTATTCTCTCAGTTAAGAAAATTTATGAGTAGTTTTTTCTCATTTTTTCTTATAGTTCTAGCATTTCTTCTTCATATTTATAGTTCCTCCACAAGAATTTGATGAGGTGGGTTATCCTGTTGTATAGAATATTGTATCTTTAGTCCAAGATCTCCATCAGCTACTCCTCATAAGAGAGGTCATGTTCCAATTGTACCACCTCTAGATTCAATGCATGTGAAGGATTAGGTATATACATTTTCTAGAGAGATACGTGGAATCCATCATGAACATGAGATTGATTTGGAGGATTTGTAACATGATAGGGAGATACTCCTATCTGATTAAGGATTTCATAAGGTCCAATATACATGAGGTTAAGCTTCTCTTTCTTCCCAAACCACATGAATCTCTTCCATGGTGATATTCAATGGAAAAATTTGTCACCAACATTAAACTCCAATTCCCTTCAATGGTTGTCAGCATAGATATTCTAGTGACCCTGAGAAACCTTAATGTGATGTTGGATGGAATAATCCATATTTGTAATATCTTATATAGGGTCTGGCTCAAACACCTTTCTCTCACCAACTTCATCCCAACAAAAAGGAGTTCTACATCGCTTGCCTTATAGATCCTCATAGGGTGCCATTTGAATTCTTGGGTGGAAACTACTTTTGTATGAGAACTCAACTAATGGTAGGTTTTGATTCCAACCACAGTTAAATTACATTGAGCATGTTCTCAAAAAGTCCTTGAGTTTATAAATATTAGTTTCTAATTGACCATATGTTTTTGGGTGATAGGCCGTACTAAAATAAAATTCATACTCAAATAATGTTGAATACTTCTCTAGAATTTTGATGAGAACATTAGATCATGATCAGAAACATTAGAAAATGGAAACCCATGAAACTTAACCACTTCATTTTAAAAAATATAGGAAATTTTTTCAAGATATAAATCTTCTTGAAGAGAAATGAAATGGGAAGTCATTGTGATTGGGTCCACTATAACACATATGATATTGTTTACATTAGATATTCTTTTAAGATTAGTGAAAAAGACCGTAATGATAATGTCCCACTTTCATGTTGGTATAGGTAGTTTTTTAATACCCTTTAGTAACTTGTCTCTCTACCTTCACATTTTGACACTCCAAGAACCTTTTCATGTAGCCAGAAATCTCCCTTTTCATATTATCCCACCAATAACGATCATGCATGTCTGTAAACATTTTATTGCTTCCAGGATGTATAGAAAATGAAGTGATATGAGATTCCTCCATCATCTCCTTATTTAACTCTAGAATATACTGAACACATAGCCTTGTACAAAATTTCAGTACATGTTTTTGATCAATATTTTACTCAGGAAACATCCCATTATTTGCAACCTCTATATTCTTTTTTTAAAAAAAGGATCTTTTCTTTGAGAATTTCTTATATTCTCTAGTAATGATGGTTGATAAATAATTTCGTATAGGATTAATGATGTACCTTACCTAATGATTACAATGTCCAACCTTACAAGGTTATTGATCAATATATCTCCCTAAATATTCATTACTTCTAATATAAGAGTGTATTTCCTACATAATTCATCAGAAACTTTATTTAATCTTCCAGGGTGATAATTAATTGAATAGTCATAGTCTTTAATAAGCTCCAACCATATTTTTTGTCTCATGTTAAATTCCTTTTGTGTGAATATATAATTAAATTTTTTTGGTCTATGTATATATTACATTTATCCCCATAAAGATATTGCTTCTATATTTATAGAGTAAAAATAACCATAGCTATCTCCAGGTCATGTGTAGGATAATTATGGTTATGATTCTTTAATTATTGAGATACATAATAAATAAACTTTTCATTTTACATGATAACACACCGAATCCATTTTAGGGACGCATCACGAAAAAAATAAATCCTTCTCTGGTAGAGGGTTGAGTTAACATAGGTGTTGTAACCAATCTCTAATTTAGTTTTTGGAAATGTTATTCAGAGTTCATATTCCTAATGAACATAACCCCTTTTCATGTTAACATGATTAATGGATTATAAAGTCCGGATTTTTTTCCACAAACCCCCTATAATATCCTACTAAACTAAGGAAACTACGAATCTCAGTTACTGTTTTAGGATGAGGACACTCCTCTAAAACCTTTTTCTTGGTAGATTAAACTGAGATTCCTTCATTATTTATAATTTTCCCCAAGATTCATACATATGTTATGAAATCGTCGGAAGTCACAACAATAGAAACTAGAAAAACGAAAGAATGAATTCAACAAGAACACAACGATTTATGTGGTCTGGGAATAACACCTACATCCACAGGAGAGGTAGAATTTCACTATACAAAAGCACAAAATTATATGGGATTTTTCAATAGTAACCCTAGCCCAAAAATGGGCTATAAAACAATGTAGAAGATGATCACTATTCTAAAAGTGAGTCCGCGTCAGTATAGTGAACAGTGGCCAGCTTTGTCAAAAGTGCTACAGTGGCTACCGACTGGAAGTCAAAAGTGCTACAGTGTAGTTAACCCTGAAGTCTGCACTGCTACAGTGCATGTTGGTGTCAGTCGATTAGCTACACTACAGTAGTCATAGATGCTACAGTGCCGACAAGCATTCAGCCCAACCGAATTGGGCCACACCAATCAAACAACTTATTCTAACAAAATTAACATTTTCTTAATTTTCCAAGATATCCTCCCCTTCATCATAGTTTTTAATATAACCCTTATATAACCCTTATATGATCTAATTGATCCAAACGACTTTTGGAATATATCATAATTTCATAACAAATTAAAACACATTAATCAAGGTAGTCCTTAAATATTTTATTCATTAATTACATAAATATATAAGTATAATTATTCAAGCCAAAGGTCATAAAAAAATTTATAATGCCATATCTTGATCAGAAGGTTGATATTGGAATGTCTTATTTCCTCACCCTTAATTGATGATTACTAGATCAAAGATCAAACTTAGAGAAAAATTGAGCCCCATGAAGCTAGTAAGATAAATCATCAATCCTTGGGAAAGTGTACTTGTTATTCATTATGATCCCATTATGTTCTCTATAATACATGAATAGTCTCATTGATACATCCTTTTTATTTAAAATGATAATAAGTTCTCTCCAATGAGACATACTTGGTTGAATAAATCTTTTATCCAAAAGAAAATGAAGTTGTTTCTTTAATTCCACTAGCTCAATATTTTTTATTCTATATGGGATCATTGACATCGGCTTGGATCGAGGTATGTGTTCAATGGAGAAATATAACTCTATTTATGGGGGAGGTTTAGGTAAAAAATGAGGAAATATATCAATGTATTTTTAAATTAAGAAGACATATTATATTTTTGTACATTCATTTTTTTCTCCATATTCTCATATTATTTCAATAAATTAGGATATGGGAGTTTTGTCTAGAAAAAAATCAGGTTAGTATATCAATACATTTAAATTAAATTTAGGTTTTCCATTAAATACTTCTATGATTTCCTTGCTTCTACAATTTATCTTAGCTTTATAATTTTATATCAAGTACATCCCTAGTATAGTGTTGAATTCGATAATGGGAATGACTACTTGATTTCTGATGAGATTTGTCAAGCCAAATTAAAAAAAAACAAAGTAATTTCTAGATTTGAGAGAATAATGAGAGTACCTACCACCGCATCATTTGGATATTCTACTTTATCAACCATGATATAAAATTACCAACATTTCTCCCATGGTCTATGTTGTGGTTGATAGTGATTTCCTTCCATTTTATTCTTATTTGGATAGTGATTGGAAAAGTTCCCAAGTTTTCCACACTTAAATTGTTCAACCAAAAGTTAGGTATTAACCATATTTTATTTTTCAATAGTGTTGAGAAGTTAAGGATTCAACTCACTATGATGTCTTTGAGCTATATGGATATCTATTCTACAATTTTAACATTTTCTGCCTCTAAAAAAGTATTTACCTGAATGATTCTTCCCACATTTTTTCCACATGGGAAGGTTCAATTTCTTTCTTCCTATTCCATGATCAAAGTTTCCCCTATGTTTGTCTCTAATTTAATCTTCTTTTCATTCAATTTATATGACCACTGCATCTCTTCAAACATCAGTTCATCCTTTATGGAATTCCACACTATTTTCTAATAGCTGTCACAGTATTTATTGGTTATATTCCTATTTATATGATATATTTTTTCATCGAATAATCTATTAGACTTTCCATTATGAACAATAAAACATCTATAGTCATAATGATAAAGTCTTGTAAAGTTAATCTCTTATATTCCCACTAATTCATTTTCCTTCTACTTCAGCTCTAGTAATTCCTTCTCCATTGTAGTTCACATCAAATAAAGGAAATATTTAATGAAAAATGATCCACTGAAATCTTTAAACTCTATAGAATTAATTTACCTTTTTGTCGTTATGTTTTTTTCCATTTCTACTACTGATCAGCTTCTCCCTATAAGGGGTACATAGCCAAGGTGCCTTTCTCTTGTTCGAAACAACGAACTACATAAAATATATTTTTTATAAGGATTATTCAGTGATCATTATTAAATTGGTTGTTAGATCCACTAAAAGAAAGTGGTTGTTTATCCATAAAGGACTCAATAGAAGTTTTTTCCATTTTAGGTGAATTTGATATCTTGGATTGATTCAATTTATTTTTCATAACACAAGTTAGTTGATAAATCATTCTCATTATGTTTCTATTCTAGCTTCCATTAGAGGGTTGTGGGTGCATGGTCCATTACGCTCATAATTTACATGGTTCCTCGTATTTTCCACCATTTTCTAAAAAGAATAAAACCATAGTGGGGAACAATTTAATTTTAAAAAACAAATAAATCTAAAGGAACTTTATGTCTTAAAAATCATTCTTTAATATGTTATTCTTTAAAAACTAATACATTTTCTATAAATCATTCATATTGGTTCATAAAAAGATTATGATTAACCAAACATATCCTCTAGGAGTGTCCAAAAAAGATTAAATAAAGTCCCATTTTCATGCACTAGTTTATGTTTGAGTCTATCTCAATGTAATATTTTTAGGTATTACCCCTGGATATATATGTGTCAGAACCACATCTAGTTGTTCATATCCAGAAAGATATTTCATTTCGCATAAAACTCTCACATAATATTTCACCAAAATATAAATATTTTCTACTATATGTAACTATTTATATAGGGTTCATACTAAGGATTTATATTTCTTATTCCTCCAAATAACTAAACCATATATTGATACAAATTATGGAATCCCACCTTTTTATTACCTAACTTTTCATTACATGGTATAAACATAGGATCTTTTAAAGTTTAGTTTCTTTTAAACTAGGAACAATAATACATAAAAAATCTTTTAATATAGTTGAAATTATTCTTCATGGGTTCATCCTATGTACAATTACTACATCTCATCACCTAGGGACATACATCAAAGGAAATGGGTGATCATTAGGCCTAGTAAGGGAAAACTATTTATATGATATCTTGAGGAATATTAATAAGAACACGAGGAATATCATTATGGAATGAGAAAGAGAACATGAGTAATAAAAAAAATAAAATGGTTCATAACATGTAAATTTGGATAAATAATTTAATTTAGACATTAATAAGAATATCACCTAGGTTAATCACCATTGTTTCGTAAATGAAAATTACCAAGGTTATTTTCCAAGCTATAGTAAAACATGTCATTTCAAGAGATTAAATTTTTTACCCAAAGCATTGGAGTGTTGTGAGGGAAAAAACTTCATATGTATTAATTTCATGTGAGACATATAAATCATAATAAATAATTTCATTAATAACCAATGGAGATTAAAGAATGAGTTTCTTATCAAAATAATAGCATAAAAAAGTTCTTGAAGACATGATTATTACATCATTTTTAACCTAGGAAAAGGGAATGTTGGGTTCTTAGGTGTAAATCCACAAATAAAATAGATTATAATTAAACTAATGTGAATAACCTTGTAAAATAAAGTGGTTTTTATTCAAAAAATATAATAAAATATTTTTTAAGGATAATGGTGAAATTTTGAGATGTAAATTCGGCAACATAACAGGTATAAAACGTGGTTTTAGAAAAAAGAAAAACGAGAGGGAAAAAGTATGAAAAACTGATAAAACATAATTTTTTAATAATTGTATGAATAAAATGGTAATAAAATAGAGTAGCCATAACATTTAGAAGACATATACCAAAAGTGTTTCTTGAATTGAAGATAAAGGAATGACATCTACCTTACCTTAAGAGTTACTCCTAAATATTGAAGAAAGGAACCTTGGTGGATTTAGAAAACCTTGGGGGGGAATCCTTGGGAAACAAATTCTATAGAACCATGGAGTATGGATTTTCAGTGAATGTAAATGAAGGAATGTGTTGGTATCTATTTCAAAATTGGAGCATTTGTTTAATAATCTACAAATATAGGCCACATAAATCTATGTTGTGGAAAAAGAAAAACGATTGTCTTAACCATATTTTTTCCCATGGTTTGGAAATATGGGTCATAGTTTATTCATTTTAACCCAAAATTACTAATCATCATATTATATCACTTCTTTTTCCATGAAAATGTATATTTTTTTATAAAAATATGTTTTTAAAGTCAATGTTTCTATTTTAGACTATAGAAAGTAAACTATAGGTATAGAAATTGATTAAAATATCTTAAAGTACTTTATATTGATAATATAAAATATTTTATGTTGTGTAAAATGGTTAATTAATTATTAAATCATTATGAAATAATTATGAAGTCATTAAATATACACAAAAACTCAAATTGTATTTTTACTATTCAAAGAAAAAAAAATTTAGAAACTTATCATACATTAATCCTATCATAATTTTAAAATGATGATTTAAATAAATATGTTTTTTTATTAGAAGAATTATCTAAATATTCTAATTTTAATTTTTATCTATAAAATTTTTATTTATTAAAAAAATAATGGATTGAAATGCACAGTAAAATTTCTGACATTTAAAAATTTTCAAGAACATAATAATATTATTTTATACTTTATATTTGAATGAGAGGTTTTTAGAATACTATTTCATTAAAATAAATATTATTTATTATTTCATATTTTATAATACTATTTTTTATCTTTTTTGAAATGAACAACTTTTGTCTGAAAAATCAATTTATCTAAATCCATCTCAATTAAACCTATATTTTTACTAAGAAAAACGATTCTTAAAGATGAATTCATGGAAGAAAAATTTTATTTATAAAAAGTAATTACACTTAATTAAATATGTATGGGACACATAATCCCATATAACACCTAGAGATAACCTAAGGGTAAGTTGTGAAATAGTGATAGAATAATGTGGTGGATCGACTAAGATAGAATGAGTGGTAATTTCCACTAATTAGAAATTAAACCATATGATATTTTATTCTAGATTCACTTCTTGAATCATAGATTTTTATTGGTCAAGGATGAACCAAAATGCTGATACCTCCCACTCAAGTTCGGATAAATGGGCTTTATTCGACAAGACTTTACTGGTTGAGGCCATTACTTCTCCTTTATGCATTAATTATACTTTGTTATTTCTACTTATAAACACTAATTGTAATGTAAAGCTTATTACCATGAATATGGTTTCCAATGGTCATATTAACCAATTATTATATTTGATCGATAATCATATAATGGTTGAATACTGATGGTTACATTTCCCTCTATATTAACGTCATTATTAAAGAGATATGATTTTGTTAGGTATAATATGAAAAAAATAATCTCATGAAACAAAAGTATTTTTAAAAATTTTCAGTTAATATATTCTTTACCCCTTAATAAATTTCATCCCCAAAATTTCAAATTGTTCTCTTAGTTGAGAAAAGGTGTGGCCACTTTTTCCTCTTTGTTTTCTCGATTTCGTACACTGTTTCTTCATATTTATGGGTCTTCCACAAAAATTTGACATGTTGGGTAGTCTTGTTTTGTAGACCCTTATCTCTACAGTCCAATATCTCTACTAGCTACTCTTCATAAGAGAGGTCATGTTATAGTTTTACCACAAATGGATCTGGTATAAGTGAAGGATCATGTATTCACTTCCTCATGAGAGATACATGGAATTCATCATGAACATGAACTAGATTTGGTGGGAGTCAAAACTGGTAGACCATTGCTTCTATGCGATCATGGATTTCATAGGGTCCAATGTACCTAGGGATAAGCTTCTATTTCTTCCCAAACCGCATGACTCCATTCCATGGAGATATTTAAAATAAAACTTCATTGATAAAAATAAATTCCAAGTCACTTTGATAGTTGTAATCATAAATATATTACCGACTTTAACCAGCCTTAATGAGTTTTTGGATGAAATGAACATTTCCTGTCATCTATTGAAAAAGATATGGCCCAATAATCTTTCCCTCACCAAATTCATCCAAACAAGAAAGAGTTATACATGGCTTCCCATATAGATATTCATAGGGTTCCATTTGAAAACTTGAGTGAATTTTTTTTTGTATTTGAACACAACTAATTAGAGGGTTTGGTACCAACCACCATTAAATTCCAATAAGTATGTTCTCAACAGGTCCTTGAGTGTTTGGATATTCTTTTTAGATTGGAATTCAGTTTAGGGGTGATAGGCCATACTGAAATTCAAAATGGTACTCAAATAATATTTAAGAGTAAACTAAAATTTTTAGGTGAACCTCTTATCACATCAAAAAATGATATAAAGTGTCACCCCATTAAACCTCACCACTTATTTTACAAAAATCATGGAAAGTTGTACATGAGATAAATATTCCAAAATAGTGATGAAATGGGTGGTCTTGGTGAGTCAGTCCACTACAACCCATATCACATTATTTCTTCTGGAAGTTATTGGGAGACTAATGAAAAGGTATATAGCAATATTGTCCAACTTACATGTTGGTATTGGTTGTGGGTGTAATACCCATTTAGGAATATGTCGATTCGCCTTCACTTTTTGACACACCAACCACCTTTTAGCGTAGTCAAGAATATCCCTTTTCATATTATCCCACTAATAATTATCATGATGGTCCCTATAAATTTTAGTGATTCCATGATGTATAGAAAATATAGATCTATGATCTTTACCCATCAAATACTTCTTTACCTATAGAATAAATGAAACACATATCATTGTATGAAATTTTAGTATACCATCTTGATCTATATTGAACTCAGGAAGCTTACCATTATTCACATACTATATATTCTTTTGTAATGAAGGATCTTCTTTTTGATACTTTTTAATCTTCAATAGTAATTATGGTTGATAAATAACTTTTTACATGATTGATGATGTCCCTTACCACATGATTCCCATGTCTAACCTTAATAGGTCCTTGATCAATAGATCTCACTGAATCCTAATCCTTTCCAACACAATATATCCTTTCCTACATAATGCATCAATGGATTTGGTTTCTCTTACGAAGTGATAACGAATTGAATAGACATAGTATTTAATAAGTTCCAACCATCTTCTCTATCTCAAGTTCAATTACTTTTTTAGGAATATATACTTTAAACTTTGGTGTTCTGTCTATATATTACATTTCTCACCATAAATAAACTGCATCTATATTTTTATTGCAAAAATAACTGTAACTAGATCAAGGTCAAGTATAGGATAATTATGCTAATGAGTCTTTAAATATTGAGATTCATAAGAAATCACCTTGTCAATTTTCATTTGGATGCATCCAACCCATTTTAGAGATGAATCACTAAAAATAATGAATCCTTCTTCGATAGAGGGTAGAGTTAACATAGGTGCAATAACCAATATCTATTTTAGTTCATAGAAACTTTATTCACACTCTTTTGTCTAGATGAACTTATCCCCTTTTCAATTTAAATTGTTTAGTGGATTGATAAGTTAGGATTTTGTTTCACAAACATCCTATAATAACATACTAAACCATGGAAACTATGAATCTTAGTTACTATTATAGCACGATGCCACTCTTCTAAAACCTTTATCTTTGTAGGTTTAATTAATACTTCTTAATTGTTTACAATGTTCTGCAAGAATGAAACTTATTATTAATAAATTCACATTTTCATAATTTTCCATATAGTCTATCCTTCCTCAAAATTTTCAATATAACCCTTAATTGTCCTCTTTCTCATCACTAATTCTATAATATTTCACAACATCATTTATAAAAACTACCAAAAATATTCATGATAGTCCATAAAGACTCTATTTATAAAATCAATAAATATAAGAGGATTATTAATCATGATTATGGTAATAAAAATAAACACATAATGCCCACATATTGATCATAAGTTAGTATTTGGAATATCTTTTTTATTCACCCTCATTTGATGATAACCAGATCAAAGATCAACCCCAGAGAAGATTTAATCCCCATTAAGTTGTTCAAATAAATCATCAATCCTTAGGAGATGGTATATATTATTCACTATTATACCATTAATTTATCAATAATAAGCACATAGACTCATTGATCTATCATTATTCTTCTTCACAAATAGGATATCTTCTCTCTAAGGTGAAACACTTGGTCAGATAAATTACTTCTGCAAAATATCTTCAAGTTATTTCTTTTATTACTCTTGCTCCAAATTTTCCATTCTATATGAGTTCTTTGATATCAAATTGGATCTAGGTATGAGTTCAATAGATATATATACCTCTCTTTCTAGTGGAGGTCTGGGATACTCATCTAGAACTACTTCAATGTATTACTAAAATATAGGGACATTTTCTATTATTATCATTTCATTTCCTTCTCCCTATTCACCATTCATATCCCTAAAGAAGGATATGGGAGGTTATTATTGACAAATATCAGGTTGGGATACCTCTCATATAAAAATAAATGTAGTTTTTCAATTTAACACTACTATGATTTCCATACTTCTGCAGTTTATCTTATCATTATATTTTTAGAGTCTGTCCACCACTAATATAGTGTTAAATCCATGTATGTGAATGACTACTAGATTTTTGATGAGATTTATCTTTACAAAGTCAATATTATAGTTTATATATACTATTTTTTCTTATATAATCACTCCAAAAGTCTTGAATAATAACTCAACTTCTAGAGGTTCATAGATTGATTATATATTCTCTGAAAACATGAATGAAATAAAGGAAAGCATTGAATTTGAATCAATAATGTACTTTATATCCTTATGAGAACAATGAGTGTACTTTCCACCACATCATTTGAAGATTATAATTCATCCTTCATGGTATACAATTTCAGACTTTTCTCCCCTGGCCGAGTGCTAAGGTCAATGGTAATTTCCATCCACTGTCTTCTATTTTGGAAAGTAATTATAAAAGTTCCCAAGCAGTCCAAACATAAAGCATTAGACATCAGGCTGGGCCTACACCAAATTCCCTTATTCATTATTGTTTAGAATATGATCTTTACCTCACTATGATAGTTCCGAGCTATATGGCCATCTCTTCCACACTTGTAACATTTTCCACTTCCAAGCCGGCAGTTCCCTGAATGCTTATTCCCAAATTTGTTTCACATGGTAAATTTCACATTCTTTCTTCATCTTCAATGATCAAAGTTCCTCCCAATGTTTAGCTCCATATATATCTTATTTCCATTAAATTTATGTGACCACTATGTCTCTATGAACTCTATTTAAACCATAATTTCACTCTGTACTAACTCCTCAAAGATTTCATAGTCTCCATTAGATATATTCCTCCATAGATATTGTAACTCCCCGAACCTAGAATCCCAGATCCAGTGCATTGTTTTATTACCTTGGTGTGATTACAAGGAATAAAATCCCTAAGGATCGATCAGTTTAGCATTGTTTGAAAGTAATATTAAATAAATGATACTGATAATGAATTGTGAAAAAGAAAACAATAAACATGATATATAATAAAATGAAATAAAAAACATCCTTGAATACTTATTCATATATTTTTTCTTTATAACTAGGGGAAATGAAACATAATAAGGGTGGGCTCAAATTCTCACTATGTGTTTGTAAACCAGAATAAATGATGAAAAATGATGAATAAATTAACATAGAAATATAGATAACTAATAAAACATTCCATTCAAATAACTAGATATGTAAATATCAATATGGAAAGGTTTGATGCTGAAAACACATCCCATTTAATCAATGATCTGAAAATGAAATGAGTCCATAGATATGCCGACCCAAAATATCATGGATAAATAATAATAAACAAATTCTAAATAAAAAAATTCTTAATTATCAGATTCCATGTTTCCATGGAAAATGATAAATTTATTATCAAGATAATGTTTAAACTTCTTTGATTTGGCATACTAATTCATCCCATGATACTACCGATGCATCGAGGGGCATTCACTAATCGGTCCCTAACACATTGGGATTTCCTTAAACGGTCCCCAACTCATGTATTTCATGTCCAAAGAATTATCTATATATTGAATAAAAAACATTCCTTATAAAATATCAATATTTAATAAATAATATGAATTTATCAATAATACCTCAAAAGAGGATAAATAATAATAAGGGTTGCTGACATTAAAACATTCATGAGGATAAATAATCTTTAAACATTCCAATGTTTCCCATACCAATTTGAAAAAATTAAATCATAATTCCAAATGAATTGAATCAATATTAGAATATAGTAATAATAATAATATTCATGGTATAACATGTCAAGTTAAGTATATAATACATATAAGAGTGAGTTTTTGAATAATAATAAACAAGTCTCAAAGGAATGTAAATTGAGACGAAATCCGTTACCTTAAGCTTACATTTGTGGAGTGATATTTATCCTCTTATATAGTTTTTTAAAATATGATAATAAATTATAACAGAACCATAATAATATTTATAATATCATATATTAATTTTTTATAATATTTTATCAGATTTTTATTAACACTCTTTGTTTTATCTTTTTCAAGTGTTAATTGCCAAGTTTCTCATATATGTTTTGAATTTTTATTTTTTTCCCTATTAAATATATAATGATTACATCATATTAAGAATTAAAACCATGATTAAATTATAAAAAAATAGTTATTACATATTTATTTAAGATAATCTGTAATGTTTGGTAATAAAAAATGAAATGCACTGCTCATGGAGATGGTAGACCGTACGTACGGATGAACGCTACATTCATTTCATTGTTGTATTAAAAGAATTAAAAGTAAATGATATATTTATTTTATAATTATAGTATCATATCTATGTTATATATGTTACATAGTTTTATTAATACCATTTTTTTATACATTCCATGTATGGGATGAATGAATCACATCGCTTTGAGGGGGCAATAGTCCACACTTCCACAAATGAAATTTTCGTATTTATACAAGATGGAAAGAATAAAGGAATGTTTTAAATATAAATTACAGAATAATAAATACATTATAAATATCATTTATAAATGGAGTTTATATCATAATGGACTCTGTGAAAAGTTTTGAAGGAAAAAATAACAATAATCGTTTAGTGAGGCAGTATTCCGCCGTACATGGAAAAAATATGTTCATTACCCATTAGATAGAGGTTTGTGTAAATGTAGATAAAAATAATAACATAAAAAAATCATAGTATATCTAGGATACTATTATTTATGTAATAATGTAATATGAATAGTATAAGGAGTGGATAAAAAAATGAATGAAAATGTGCATTGGAAAATGTTATCTTAAAATCAGGCAACTTCTTTTGGTTTATAATAATGGGCTTTCTTAAAAGACTTTATACACTAAGAGATTATTCATGAAATATGGGAGGGATTTTGGGAAGCTAGTTTTTCATATATTGAATGAAAATAAGTGGTTTTATAGGTGTGAGGAATTGGGAGAAGTGGTGGCCTTTTATTGTGGAAGAGGAGTGGCACTCCTGTAATATTTTGAAAAAAATTATCCCCACATTTTCATTATTTAAAGTGGATCCAATAATAGACCTAATTATATACATGATAATAGAGGGTCAAGAAATGTACATAAACTAGATTTTGTACAAGTTTATAGGTTGTTTTGGGCCTTAAGGTTAAGGTTTAGTCCATTATTATTCTTAATTTATCCTTAATCGTTGTAATTAATTTTAATCACTTTCACTAATATTTTTGGTCAAAAAATAAGTTGAAATTACTATTAATAATAAATTATGATTCTTAAAAATATGAAATCCATTTTCAAAAATTCTAATCACATAAGTTGCAGAAATTAATTTAAAATTCACCCCACAAGCGGGGATGACAATGCATGTTTTTAAAGTAAAAACGTCTTAAATTTTGATAAGTTTTTATAATCAATTTTAAAGTGAAATTACTTATAATGACCTAAATTTTATTAATTTATAGAAATATTATTTAATTATACTTTAAAACCGATTAATAATATAATTTATATTTATAAATAAGTTTGACAAAAAGCCATTTTGAACTAAAATTCAATATTTTTAACTATTCATTAAAAAAATGAAATGCTTCAGAAAAATATAAAAATTAAAAATAAACTAATTATTATTTTCATATTTCAAATATGAAGTTTATTGTAACATATTAAATCAATTAAAGTGTTAAAATTAATATATAAAATGGGGTTTCCCTTAAAATACGGTAAAATTACCTTTAAAAAATTATAAGTTTGTATGTGTAAAATAGATTTTATTCTTATATTCTGCCTATAAAATCTAATTTATGATTATAAAAAATATTTTATTG
Source organism: Viscum album (assembly GCA_963277665.1). Lineage (NCBI taxonomy): Eukaryota > Viridiplantae > Streptophyta > Magnoliopsida > Santalales > Viscaceae > Viscum > Viscum album. The sequence continues at coordinate 2,000,634,759 of OY728147.1, read as the reverse complement.
AAAATATAACATATATATTTCATTAAAATCAATCACTAATTGTAATTAATTATGGTCATTTATATAAAAATCATTTGGAAGCATGAAAATAATAATATTTCATTTTATATCCAATTGGTTCATATTTTCAATTCTCATTAATTAGTATCACATTTATTCATTTAATATTTATATTAGCCATAAACTTTTACAATATATTTAATATTATTCATAACCACTAATATATCATCCATGTTATATCTTGTTATATTAAATAATAGTATTTTAATAATATATTTTTGTTCGGTAAAACATAGTCCTGTGTGTAACATAAACCATCAAAGAAGGTCTCTCTTACATGTAATGAATTCTAACTGAGTTTTTCATGAATTGAAACATATATAATATATTTTAAATATTAAATATATTATAAATTATCAGGATATTATATTCCCTTACATGCTTGGTGTCGTGTGTTATACACACTATGAAATAAAAGGGTCTTACTTTAGAACTTTAGTGTTTTAAAATAAGGTATTAGTCCACTGAATAATCTATCAACATTTCCAACAGGATTCATAAAAAATATATAGGTGTAGTTAATTTTTTTTAAATTTCATGTCGTAGCTTCCAACAGATTCATTTTCCTTCTTCTTTAGCTCTAGGAATTCCTTCCCCATTTTCATTTGTATCGAACAGGGGGTATTTATTGAAAAAAAGGAACCCTTTAATTCATCCTACTATTTTGAATCAATCTAACTTATTGGATTCACATTTTTAACTAGTTTTGACCAACGATCATCTTCTCCCTATAATTAATACATATCCAGGGTGACTTTCTCTTGTTCCAAACAATAAATTAACTAAAAGATATTTTCTGTTGAGATTATCCATTTTTATGCAATCAATGGGTAGGTAAATCCACTGAAAGAAGGTGGTTGTTTACACATAATTGAATTAATGGAAATTTGTTTAATTCATGGTGAATCTAGTCTCATGGATTTATTAAGGTTATTTTTCATAACTTGAGTTAGTTGATTCATTATTCTCATGATGTTTTATTTTTCGGATTCCATCAAGTATCCATCAATAATGGAATTTTGGAGTCATCATTTACACAGTTCCTCTTATTTCCAAAAAATTTTCTGAAAAAAGAAACCCTAAGTGAAATTTATTTTCTTTTATGAATCTTATAATTCTAAAGGTGTTTTATTTCTTGAAACATCATGCTTAAATATGTTATTATTTAAAAACTAATATATTTTCTATAAATACTTCATAATGGTTCATGAGAATCCTGAGATTAACCGAACATATCCTCTTGGACTATCAAAACTGGAGTGAATCATGGACCATTTTCATCCAACGGTCCCTATTCTAGTCTAGATCAAAGTTTTTTTTTAAAGTATTCCCCCTAGATACATCTGTTCCAGAGCCACATCTACTTGTTTATATCTAGATAGTGATTTCATTTCTCTAAAACCACTTACTTAACATTTCCCAAAAATACCAGGATGTTTACATATATTTAAACATTTTTGTTGGGTTCATACTATTTATTTAATTCCTAATTACCAAAAATGACTAAACCATCCTTTGATACCAACTATGGATTCATGACTTTTTATGACATAATTTTTCATTAAATAGTACAAAATGAGGGTTTTATAAAGTTTAGTTTCTTGAAAACCAGGAAATATAATACATAATACATTTTTATAGTCCGCATGATATTTTTGTTACTAGGTTCATCCTATATAAACTTACTAAAACTCATAAATTGGGTATATACATCAAATTAAAGGGATGAGTATAAGGCCCCTTAAGAGAAAACAATCTATATGGGATTTAGGGAAATATCAATAAGAACATAAGGAATATTATTATGGATTAAGAAAGGGAAAATGAGGCATATAATAAAAATAACATGAATCATAAAATGGAAATCTAGATACAAAATTTAATTTATACATTCATGAGAATATCACCAAGGTTAATCACCAAGGTTTTTTAAACTAAAATTGAAAAAGTTATTCACCAAGGTATCATAAAAAAGTCATATTTAGAGATTAAATTATATACACAAGGAATTGGATCTCAATTAGGGTGCACCCTAAATATGTATTAATTTCATTTGATCTACATAAATCATAATAAAAAGTGTGATTAATAACCCACGGAGATTAAATAATGGATTTCTTTTCAAAATAAAGGCGTAAAAAAGTGCTTGAAGACATGATCATTACATAATTTTTAGCCCATGAAAATAGAACATGGGTTTATTAGGTGCAACTCCATAAATAAAATAAATCATCATTAAATCTAGGTGAATACACTTGGAAAATAAATGGGTTTTCTTATTTATAAAAATAAAATAATAGATAATTTCTTTAGGATAAGAGATAAATATTGTGAAGTATATTTGGCAGCATAATGGGTATAAAATGTGGTTTTAGAAATGAGTAAAATCGGGGGGGAAACATGTCACCCATTGATAAATCATAATTTTAAATTAACTTTACGAACAAAATGGTAAGAAAATATAGTGACCAAAACATTTATAATACACATACCAAAATAGGTTATTGAACTGATGAGAATGAAATGAAAATTCCGTTACCTTGAAGAGTTAGTCAAAAATCTTGAATAATGGAACCTTGGAGGATGGAGGAAACCTTGGGGGGACTCTTTAGAAGGAAAAACTGCCAGATATTTTAGTAGAATGTATATTTAGTGAATAAAAATTGATAAATGGATGATTATTTATAGGAAAAGTGGAGGATTTGTTTAATAATTTTAAAATATAGTCCTTTAAAATCTTGGTCATGGAAAAATAAAAACCATGGGCTAAACCATGGTTTTGGAATTTTGGATCATATTTTAAGTTATTTTAACCCACAAGAACTGATAATAATATTATGTTACTTATTTTATCTTGGAAAATTGTAGTTTCCTCAAAATAATGTTTTAAAAGTCAAAGTGTCCTTTTTAGATTTTGGAATGTAAATTATAGGTTTAGAAATTGATAAAAATATATTAAAATACATAATATTTATAATGTAAAATATTTTTGGTCATGTATTGTGGTTATTTAATTATTATATCATTACAAAATAATTATGAAATCAATAAACATATAAAAAAACCAAACTGTATATTTTACTATTCAAAGAAATATAAAGTATTTTAGAAAATTCTCATAAATTGAACCTAATGTAATTTCAATGTGATGATTTAAAAAATGTTGTTTAATTATCTGAAAATTTATCTAAATATGATAATTTTTTCTTATAACTATATAAATTCATATTAAAAAAATTGTGTTGAAATGCATTGTAAAATTTTGAACACTTATCTTCAAGGACATAATAGAATTATTTTATAATTTATATTTAAATGAGAGTTTTTTTATCATACTATTTCATTTAAAAATATATTATTCATAATACCTCGGTTTATTATAAAAAATAGTATCATTTTTTGAAAAGTAAAATTTGTGACTCAAAAAACAATTTATCCCATTGGAACTCAATTAAACAAATATTTTTATTAAGCAGAACTATTCTGAAAATAGAATTAATAGAATAAAAATTTATTTATACAAAAGAATAAAACTTTATATACCTCAGTCTGGGATGTGTAACCCCTTATAAAACCTACAACGACCTAATGGTAAGGAGTCTGATGGTGATAGATTAAGGGGGGAGGCTCAGTTGAGATCAGCCGAGTGGTAATTTCCACTAACTTGAACTTATCCCATATATGATTTCATTAAATACTCACTTATTAAATCACATCTTGGGCTTGGTTAAGGGAAATCCCCAGGGATGATACATCCCCCACAAGTTCCAAAAAAATGGGCTTTATATAGCAAGACTCTAGGGGTTGAGGCTATCTCTTCTCATTTATTCATTAATTATCTTTTCTTATTTCAACTTATAAACAGTAACTGTAATGTTAAAATCATTACCAAGAGTATGGTTTCCAATGTTCATATTAAAAAATGGTACTATTTAACCAAAGATCATATAATGGTCAAATCCTAATGTTCAATTTTTTCCATTACACTCACCTCATTATTAAAGAGATATATTTTTTGTGTATAATATTACACAAAATTTCCAAGAGAAAAAATATCATTTTAAATTCTAGGTCATTACAATAAATATACAAGGACTGGATATCTCTATTTAATTGATTAAAAAAATCTTTCTATCCATGAGAGTAGATAAAATTTCTCCCCATTGCCTAGTTTATATAACTTTAATCCCCACAGAGACACAAATTACCTTATTCTTTCTTGTTAGATGAAATAAAATAACCTCAAGTAGAAATGTTGGGTTTAATAAAATCCATCTATAATAGATTTTTCAATATAGATCCCTAACTCTTGAAGCTCTAAATTTTATACCCTATAAGTTTAATTAGAAATAGGATAATCACTAAGATATAACTCTTCCCAAACTCAAACATGAATTGAGGGGGTAGTGTCACAAACCAAAACGAAAATATAATGAGAAAATAATATAAAAACCTCAAAAATTATTTTTCTCATATATTTTCCGAAATAAACATCAATACTACCAACTATAATGAAATATGATCAAAATATTTATGATATATCCGATGACCCTTCTCACCAATGAACTCTACATATTTATCTTTTATATTAGTGAAGATCACTCATCTCTAGTAAAAATCATTGACTTCCTAAACAGAGTAAACAAATCCACTATAAGAATGATATCATATGTTTTTATCATTAATAATAAGACCCCTTAATCGAATGATACAACACTATAATCTACTTAGACCCTAGACATGTATGCTCCAATTTATGCATCACTAGTTTCTATTATACAACATTCACAAATCATTACTTATCTATACATGCATATATTTTTATTCTTAGGAAACAATTCTATTTTTTAAATTAATCTCATATAACTATTATAAAACTTAGTTTACTCATACATGGTATTTTTATGGTCTTATCCTTCACATTAACATCAAAAACACTATATTTAAGGTATGGCCATTCAATTTTAACACAAAAAATTTAAATCAATAAAATATCAATATTATTTCATATTCATATAAAACTACAACATAAATTAATAAAGAAAAAAATATATTATGTACCATAAAATATAGAAATGGTGGAGTATTTAAATAATAAATTGTAGTTTTTTTTTGAAAATATGGGTTAAATAACTCCCCCACACTTATCTATTTTCACTCATGGGAAAATAATTTATACCAATGTTAAATCAAACTTATTAAAGAATAAATGATTTCATATTTAAATTATTATATCTTTATATATATATATATATATATGACAGAGACATTCCTTAAATATATATATACATATGATGTGTTTATGGTTATATCATATTGTATGATATGATGTATTCATATAGTATGACAGCCATGGTATAAAATTAATTTTATATGTCTTTAGGTATATCATTTAAAGCAAAATGGAGATATCATATAGCGTATTCCAAAGCTAATTTTATAGTATGATAGGGTATATCTTAAAGAATTATGAATCATAATGTATGATTGATATTTTGATTGATGAGGAAGATAAATGTTATAACATTCAACATTCTTCTATACATGGATATAATTATTTATAAATGTTTCATGAGATGAAATTTTGGGGGGAATGAAAATTATCCAAAGGTTAAAAGTGTGGTAACAAAACCCTATATTCAATTGTTTAATAATGTTTAAGTTTATTCCATAGAAGGCATATGATTATCCTGAGACCTATATAAGGATTTTGTTACCATGATAATGGTTTATGTCATAATTTACTAATCTCATTACAATTCTCCCAAAGATCTCTCTTCCTTCATTATTTTCCACTTGAGGTACTATAATACCATTATTACAAGGAGGGTCCTTCCAGGGATTTTGGGTGATTCAGATCAACCCAAGGATAAACCACAAAGGGATGAACCCATTGTTTTACCATTAGGAATCTTCATCAATCAATTATATTTAAGAAGTGGCTATCAATGTTTAAAAGTACACATTGTTCACTTATATTATACATTATTTTGGTTTTACATTTCAAGGTTACATTGGGAATAATATTTATATAGTCTTATATTACCTTGAAAAAGTTTTGTTCAATCAATAGAAATCCTTCAATGGTATTAGAGAAAAGGTCAAAGTGTTTACTATTTTTTGGGAACTCTCACACATGAAAAGAAATAAAGTATAAAAATATATATATGAACTCTATTTTCAATTTGAATAGGTGAATGAACTGAAGAGTTAGGGAAATAGAGTGTTTTTTAGGTTAATATGTATGACATGTTTGACATGTTTATATTTGTGATTTTATGTCACCTTCAGTGGTAGTATAGATTCACCATTCTTCTTAATTCTGAAATAATGCTTTAAAAATAAAGGAAATTTATATCATGTTCATACTGGATTACATATGATTAAATTTTTTTAAACTTTTATGCAACTAGCTATATTAAATGAGATTTTGTAAGCCCGAATTTAATTATGTCTTATGATATAGGATATCATTGGTGGTGACTTAGTTGGAATTAATTGTTTTTTGATATATTGTAGAGTATTATGTAAGAAATCATAATACTAAATAACATCGATCATTTTTTTTAACAATAACGTATCCTATTAATGTTATGATATATAAAATATCATAATATATCAAATATAGGCACTAACGAATGATTTTTTAATAAAAATATTTTTTATAGTAAAATATTTCAAATAATATGTTATACCATGGATTACGACATAGATATGTTGTTAAATATAATATATATATATATATATATATTACTTTTATAAATTTTAATTTTGAATTGAATTATATAATTTATGAATTATTTTTTAAATTACATGAAAATTTTATTGGGATTTATTTAACTTATAAAGTGATTATAAATTAATTAATTGTAAAAATTTTATTTTTATTTTTTAAAATATTATGAAACATTTATTAAAAAAATATTCATAATAATAAAAGTTAATGTTTAATAACTTTTTAAATTATACGAAATAAAATATAATTTACATATAAAATGTTTATATGAAAATTATAGGAGTAATTTGTAAAGTGTTTCAAAAATTATTTGAATAAGGAAAAATATAGTGGAGTTTATATTTTATATTAATAAATGTTTATAATATTTAATTTCAAATGTTCAAATTTAAGCATTATGTCAGACATTATTTAAATGATATTAAAATGAGTTTTTAAAATTGATATTATATGGGTTAAAATAATATTATATATATTATATTTAGATTATTTAAATTTTTTATAGAATAAAATTGGAATATAAATTGTTTATATTTAATTTAGCAACATATATTTATTTAAATAGTTGTATATAGGTTTTTTAGAAGAAGATTATGTTATAAGTAAATATAAAGTGTTTATATTTATTTAATTATGAAATTTACATAATGCATAGATAAATTAAAAAGTGTTTTTAATTGATATATTTATAAATAGTAAAAAATTGTGCATGTCATGTCTAACATTATGAATCAGTTATTTAATTATTTTATTCCCTAATTTATTCATGAATATAATTTTTATATTATTAATGGATATATTCTATAGTTTAAAGAGTTAATGTGATTTTATAAATTACGTTACATGCATATAAAGAGTTTTATGCTAGGTATAATAATTGACTTAGTTTTCTTCTACATTGACTTTATCTTGTATTGTCTTATAATCTTGATTTACGAAGTTAATTATAGTTTAATGATATAATATGTAATAATTGGGATGTAATAGTAGTCTCTATTGAGTATAGTAACCTAGGGTATATGGACTTCGGGTCAGGATCCTTATTGTCCTAGAGGCTTTTTCCTTGTCTAAAAATGTGGTGGTTATCAATTTTTCACTCCAATATTATTCTTTTAAAGATTATTCATTTCATATGATTCTAATAGTTTATATGAAAGGGTTTCATGTAACTTATAAATGATATGAAATTTTATATTTTTGAATATAGTTATCTTTTAATTAAGGTTACTAACACTATCTATGAGTTTTGAAAATTGTTAGACATCAATATAGCTAGAACATATTGATTGTGTGGAAGGAGAAAAGATTCAAGATAATTAATTTTATGAATAAAAACATAAAAGGGGATAAATGAGATAATATGTATAGGTTTAAATAAAATAAAAATAATATGTGTCAGATTCCTTCCTAAGTGAACATTTATAATGTCCTTGATCCTTTATCTAGGTAGGTTCCTCCAAATCAGGGTGTCCCTAAATTATTGTATATAAGGTTTGTAAGTAATGAGGTGACCCAAAGATTTAGGTTCCTTGAAATTTTTGTTTTATTTTGGTTATACATATTCTAAAACCCTTAAGAGTTAGGAAAACAAAGAAATACTATTGAGTTTTTCTAGATGGTTAATTGTGAAATGAGTGGTCCACTCCAATACCCAAGATTTATATATGACATAATTTGAAAGATGAACTGCTTAAATATAAAAATGGTGAGAGTAATTAAAATTTATAATTTTCTCTTAGTGAAAAATGGTTCTTGGACCAGTAAGGGATAACATGAAATTTAAAAGAGATCATTATTTTTTATGGATCAAATTTCACAAAATTCCTTTTAAAATGAATGTAAAACATGATAATAATCTAATAAAATCTCGAGTTAGAGATATCAAATCAGCATCATAAAACATTAATTTAATATAAATATTATAATATGAAGAGATTAATTTAATAAAATTTTTATATTAGTATAAAACATAAGAATTATGATTGATTATGGAAGAAAAAATCCTATGTGTTAGAGTAACCCCTTACAAAGTAACATGTTGTTAAGGTAGTTTAAAAGGCGGATCAAATAAATGATTATGAGAAACATGAATAGAGTAAAATAATTTTTTAAATGAATTCGATGAAAAATGTCCCATAGAAATTTAGTCTCATACAGTCAATGTGATTTAGTAAGTTTATGACCTTGAGGGACTTTAGGTTTCCTTTAAATATTGATCAAGATATAGAATTCATTATGAAATAATCATTATAAATTACCCAAAAATGTGATGTCTTTTGATAAATTTTTATGTTATTTTCATAAATTTTTTAGGATAGCTAAACTAGGCATGTGTTTTGAATGGTTTTGGTGTTGTGTAGATAAATAAAGTGGATAAAATTTCAAACTTAAAGAATAAAAATTACTTAAAAAGTCCAAAAATTATTCTTAAAATTGAAAATCAAGGACATTGAAACCTAAAATTAGTTTAATAAAATAAATAAGTTTTTTTCGTATTATGATATTGTCTGGGATACCTGAAGGAAGTTTGAAACTATATTGAAATTATATGTCATGTATTTGTGTTATAGAAATCAAATCTTTGATTTTTATGAGTATATGTGTAAACATTTTTATTTTAATAGGTTTTTAAACATGTAATAGTTGAAAATCAATGTAATGAGTGATAAATCTTATATTTTTCATTCAAATTATAAATCAAGGAGTCACTATATCAAATATTTAAATGAACGAAAATATTGAAATCTCATATGGATTTAAATAATGGATTAGTATTTTCATCTTAATTATCTAATATTATAAGATAAGTTGTTTATTAAGAAATATTTATTATTAAAATTATGAGATAATGGTTTTAATATACATGGACTATGATTCATTGTATTTTATAACATACTTGAGAAAATCATTACGAAAGAAATATTTTACCTAGGATAAAGGGTTTTAACTTGATGTTTTTTAATATATGATGATTTGAGATTCTATCACTTATCAGTGGTATGTTTTAAAGAATAAAATTTTATTTTTAATATAATGCTCTAAAAAGATATATGATCACATAATATGTGGCTGGAAATAATTTATTTGTTAAAAATTCCTAGAAAATAATATATATGTTATTTCTTACCACAAAAGTGTTTGCGTATCTTAGAAAGATATTATGAAAATAATATACCATATAAGAGGCTAGTGAAAGTATATGTTGACTTAGAGAAGTTAAAATTAAATATATAAAATATTATTCCATAAAAAATAAAAATTGATTTTAACATTATATCCTAAATGATTTTAAGATGTGATGGTAGTAGAATAATTTAGAGTGTTTAATTTTTTTACTAAAATTTTATCAAGAAAATGTTTGATCAAATAGGATAAAAAAATATTGATAAACACAGATAAGGTACTATGTATAAAATAGATGTTATTAACATCATAACATTATATGTTGTAAAGTAAATAAATCTAAATACTTGTTCAATGAGTTGAACATTAACTATATTATTCATAAGTCTCACTATTATTCAAATAATATTTCTTCTTAAATTAAACTCACAAAAAAATTATGTAGAATTATTTTATTAGGTGGTCACATATATATACTAAAGAAATTATATATAGTTGTAATGATATTAACAAAAATCTAAAAGTGTTGAAAACATAAGGTTGTTCTAGTGATCTATCATATGGGTTATGATTATATAGGTTTCTTGTGTGGTTTGTTTTTCATTCTCAAAAATAATTATAAGAATATAAATCATATCCTGTTTTAAAAATATAGTATCCACTTTATCATTCTTTCATATCGGGTGTATATATCACATAATGTTAAATGATAACTGACATTTAAATATATGTATTTGAGTTATCCCTAATTAATGCTTATCATGGATTTTTATAGGATGTGATGAAAGGGTATGGTTAATATGGGTAAGATTTCATATTGAGATATAAAATATATTCATGAAGCTTAAAACTATTATTTATTCTGGAAGATGAGCCAATTATACCACATTAAGTGTCACAAACTTCGTATTTAGTATACTAGGTGTGTATGTTTAATATTTATATTTACCTAATACCTATAGTTATAAGGTCTCTTACCATGAGAGCCTTCATAATTTGATACCTTATAAAATCCTTGATTCATAGCTAATTATTGGGTTGTTGGATATGTTTCATATTATTGTTTTGATTGAGGCTTAAACAAGGTAGGATTTTTCATATTTTATGATGTGTATGAATTCTAGGACCTTTATTGAGATAGAGTAAAAGAGTGTAAGAATAAAAATAGATAATATATATAATGTAATTATCAATTTGGGTGAGGGGTATGGGATGTGATCATCCACTTAGATTAATGACATGTGAGGTATTTTTAAACCTAGTTACTCTATACTCTGAGAATTGAGATTGTATGAGTAGCTATATGAGATATATGTACTTTATGTTTTGTATTTAATCAATGTATTATACAAAGGGATCATATAAAAATGAATTCTAATATATGATTGAACTGGTGGAAACTACTATAAGATATATGTGTTTAATGGAAATAACAGTAGATCACTTGGTTTTATTAGCACTGATTCTTTGCTAGTGGCTAATATTTTATTACATTAATGAATTAAAGAATTAATATTTTTTTAAACACTATAAATTCCAATGGGGTAACACTTTTTGGTGGACTATATATAGTGACTAATTATTTTTTACATAGATATTACATCTTAGTAGATGAGTATTCAATATATTTTATGAATATACACTTGAGGACCACAAAGGTTTAGCATATTTGGAGGCTATATACCCAATGTTATTATTTCATGAAATATATTCAACATATCACAAACATATCTCCCCATATAGTACAATTTTTAGACAATCCATACTTGAAACTTTTTTTCATAACCTGGTTAAAGGAAACATTAGAAAGGGTTATCTTAGATACTTAGTAAGGGTAAATAAGAGAAATATAAATGGTAATGTAAGAATAACATGATAGTAAGGATTTGAGAATAGGATATTAAAATTTTTAAAACCATACCTAGCATATCAAAGATAATAATATTTAGTCATGGAATAAATTTAGACAATTAATAGGACATAAATCATAAAGGAATCAAAGAACATGAACTATGAGAGCATAAAATTGGAATAAGACATAAGTTTTTGAAATATAAATAATGATATAAAACAATTCCCTTAGTCAGGGATCACTTCCAAGACTATCATAGTGGATTGGATTCACTCACAATTTTTTTAATATATTTAGTAAATTTTTACTCCCAATACTATTATAGTGGATAGATACCTTACTTAATTGGGTTCACTCCCCATATCAGTCTTTATTATCTCATGAGATATCCATATTTTCCCAATGCATTAGAGGGATATATAATTTCATCTCCACCAATCACATAATAAATATCCATTTATATGTGTTCTAAATTATTATTAAACATTCATAATATACAATAACCCATGGAAAGGAAATGAGTTTAAAAAACGTTTTAGCATTTCATCATAGAATTGTCCATTGAAAACAAATAGGATTAATAAACATATAATCATAATAATCATAATAATAAAATATCTATACATATAATAAGGATAACTTCATTGGATTATATCCCTAGTAAATCTTAAGTTACATAAATGGATGTCATCTTAGATGAAATATTCCATTACAAGATCACTTGAATATTTTTTTGATTAAAATAAATTTTTCACTTTGAAAAAACTTATTTAAAATTAAAATATTTCCTAAATATTATAGGAATTTTTTTATTTGAATATAATTATGTAGAATTTTAAATTTGGATTTATATCATTTAATTTTCATGAAATTTGGAAATTACTTTCATTCCATGCATGTGAAAACATAGATTCCTTTTACATTTTTTATAAAGAAATCAAAATTACCATATTTAAGAAAACAAAAAAATATTTTTTTAATTCTTTTTGTAAAAATAAAAATGTGGGTAAATATTAATTGTAATTTATTTTAAATAACATTTGAATTTTTTTAGAAAATATGGATATTGAATAAAAGGTATTCCCGGTCAAAGAGGAAATAAAGCCTATTTTTCATAAAATGTTTTCCAAATCATTTTATGTACAAAATAGTGGAAAATGGAACTATTAAATGAAAATTATATAAATAAAACACAGGATTAAAAAATGATGATATTAATAATAATTATATCATGAAATTACTTCTTCAAAAACTCAATTAAAATCATTCCTGATAAATAATGAGATTTTAACATAAAACCCATACCACATTGGCAACTTTCAAATAAAAACCTCAAAAATGAGAGATATTTATAGGGATTTATATATAAACATAATTTTTATTATATTAATCATAAATTACATTTATGGGAAATGGTTATGCCATATAAAAGAGACAAGTGGTGAGTATGTCATGTATCTCAGAAAAATAAAAGTGAGATGATAATTCGTTACAACAAGTTTGAATTTATTCAAAATCACTATAACCTCATGTATAATAAATATAAATTTATTATAATTATATAAAATAATAATATAAATACTTATAATATCATATATTATCCACTTATAAAATTTCAAAACCCATTTATTAATAATTCTTTATGAAAATCAACATTTTTGAGTGTTAACAATTTAATTTTTATTTGAAGTTTCAGTTTGTAAGTTCCAATCCTTATAATTTGATCATGGTTATATAATATCAATAATTTTATTCCTGATATAAATATATTATATAATCATTTAAAATATATTTATAATCATACATAAAATTTATAATATAAAAATTATTTACATAGTTAATGGAGATTGTAGGTCCTACGTACTCATGAATAATGTTTTCATTTTCTATAGAGAAGAAGAAATGAAAGATAAATATTATATTATCATTATAGATACATAATGACATAATAAATAATATATATATATATTAATGATATATTCTTATTTCAACTTAAGTAAAGCAGAAATGTAAAACAAACCACATAGTTTCATGGAGGTGGTAGTTAACATGTACTTATGACTGGCATTATCATTTTACAAGGGATTGAAATATAATAATTTATATTTAATATTATAATTATGTAAGATTAATTATGTCTTAATTATTATATATAAACATTAAAACCATCAAAATAACCGTCCATAAAATATGGTTATGGAAAATGAATTGTATCACTCTGTAGTGTAAAGACCCGTAAAATTCAAGGGAAATTTTTTCTAAATTTTCTTTCGGATTTTACAAGAACGCGGTTTTTGACGGCGCCTGATTCCGAGGCCCGGTGTGCCCAGAATTTCTATCCGAAGTTTAGCTCGGGTACGTTCAGTGAACTAACGAGCGGGAATTTCTAACTTTTGAACCGGTGCCCGGAATCAAATTCTGAGGGCACCGATGGAACCGCAGCGCCGGTAATTTCTTAGGAACTCCTATTTCAGAGTTTCTTTTAAACGAGGGGAGTTATTAAATTTTTGTGGTAGTTGAAAATAAAAAATAACAATTTTTATTTTTTTCCCACTTGGTAGTTTTATCCTAAGTAAGGATGTTGGGGGTGGGACCCACTTGTGATAACCAACCTTGAGAGGATAAAGTAGGGTGGGACCCACAGGAGCCCAACCCCTCACTTTCATAACCCCTCTAAACCCCACCATTTAAGTTTTGCTAACTTATGTCCTCATTAATTTTATAACATCTTATGTTATAACTTAAGTGAGTTAAATGTGGGTTTTGAATTTTCAAACTCTTGAAATTAAAAAACCTATGTTGGGTTAATAAAATAAGTGGGAGGCTTATTTTATTTTGTTGTTAGAGTTTTGTCGTTGAGAGCTTTTGGGAAGAACACCTTCTTCTTCAACGAAGAACGCGAAGAACACCGTCCTTAGCAAAGAACATCTCCGCCGAAGAACGCAGAGAACTTCTTCCACGACGTTCTTCTTCCGTGACGGTTTTCCAGGACGAAATCTCCGTCAACGTCTTCGAATCCTCGCTTTGCGACATCGACGTTCTTTTTCCGCGACGCTCGACCTCCGCAACGCTCGTCTTCCGTGGCTCGTTGACGTGCACCATTCTTGAAACTGAGGTAGGGGTTTTATTTATTTATCTATTCGTGAATACCAACTTGAAGATCTTCGTGGTTTTAAACCATTTGTTATCGAATAACGGGAGGGGGTTGGACTGCACAAACACGGACAACCCTCCTCCTTATTTTTTCATGTTGGTTCCTTTGTGGTTGGTACGGGAGAGTGTGGTGTCGTCACACCACATGGTTTCATGCGGAAGGATATGCGCGGCGTCGTCGCGTCGTGCAGTGGAAAGAAGTTTAAGAATGCGACGTCGTCGCGCCGCGTTGAAGAAAACCGAAGACTTCGCGGCCGGAGCGGGGCCGCGGTGGAGGGGCGCGGTACCGTCGCACCATGCCAGACAAGGGCCGCGGCCAGTTCCGGGCCACGGCGGAGCAAGGTGACCGGCAGCCGGACCGGGCCGCCGGTGTCGGAGCTGGAAGGGGACCGGCCACCGCCGGTCCCGTTGAGCAGGAACCGGCCGACCAGGTCGGGCCGGCCGAACAGGGAGGAGCCGGGGGAAATAAATTCCCCCGGTTGTCTTCAAACGACCCCCTTACTTGAGGGGGGGCCGCGGTTACACAGGGGGGCAGGCGCCCCCCCCCCCCCTGCTGAAACGGCTCGGCCAAAGGCCGGGCCAGACAGCGCGCTGGGCGTGCTGTGCCCAGTCGGGTCGGGCTGAGCCCAGCCGGGTCGGGCCGCACCGGGCCGGGTCGACCCGGTTCGGGCCGACCGGGGGGGTCTCGGGCCGGGTCGGTCCGGGCCCGAAACCCCCGTTTTCGGACCGTTTGGGTTCATTTGCCCATAACTCAGGCTACGGACCTCCGATCGATGCACTGTCAGTTGCGATGTGATCCTTGAATCGAGACGGTCGTTTCGGTATATTGCAGTCAAGGTTTCGGAATACTTTGAGTTCAGCCGAGTTGGTTCGTGAACGAAACCAATCGGGCCCTCGGAGCGGAAACGCTCGTAACTTGAGCTCCGGACGTCCGATTGATGTGCCGTCGACTTTGTTGGATTCCTCTTAGTGAGAAGGAACTTTTGGCTTTCTCCGATCGAGGTTTGGATGCCGTCGGAGTGCGGTCGGGTTGGTTCACTCATGAAACCAACCGGGCCCCTGGAATGAAAAGGCCAATAACTCACAGACCGAGCGTCAGATTGACGTGTCGTCTGTCTCGTTGCTTTCCACTTGATGAGATGGAACTTTTGGCATACTTAGCTTGAGTTTTGGTTGTTGTTGGATAGTGGCCGGGTTGGATTGTACCTGAAATCCAACCGGGCCCCTGGAATAGAAAAGCTGATATCTTTCAGACCAGACGTCCGTTTGACGAACCGTCATCGGCGTTGGTGATCACGTTGAGAAACGGTCCCTATGAGTATACCCTATGAGTGTTCGGGGAATAGTTGAGTTACGGCCGGATTGGTTCGCACACGAAACCAACCGGGCCCTGGGGACGAAAAGGCTAGTAATTCATAGACCGGGCGTCCGATTGACGCACCGACTATTGCGTTGAGACCCCTATGATGAGGCGGTCCTTTGAGATACTTCTTCATGGGACTTAGTGATAATTGGAGTATCAACCTATAGCTCGTGGAGCGGACCCTCCCGGAGATGAACGTACGGAGTACGGAGACCGTGTAGACGGCTGAGTCCTGACAACTGCTTGACCGACTCGACTTGGAGTGAGTTGACTAGCCCAGTGGACGGAGTGCCTGGTATTTGGAGACAGACCCACAACGGACGGAGTGCCCGGTAGTTGGCCGTAGACCCGCGGTACTCGACAGGAGGAGTACCTTTGTAGGTTATTAGGGGGAGCGCCCGATATTTGGCGACAGACCCTCAGTGGACGGAGCGCTCGGTAGTTGGCCGCAGACCCGCGGTACTTGACAGGAGGAGTACCTCAGCAATCATAGGTTAGTGAGCAGTACCTCGGAGTCCTGACAGGACCACTGTACACTCCAGAGACGGGGCTCTTCAGCAGTTACGTTTTCGATAATGAAAATCCTGGTTTGAGCTGAGACTTTTGACCTTTTTGTTTACCTCATGATTGAGATGGGTCACTTGATAACTTAGGTATATGTATGGGCATATACCTGGGTAGTGGTTATCTGTTTATTTCATGATCCTTGTGTTTCCTCATGATTGAGATTGGTTACTTGATAACTTTGGTATATGTATGGGAATATACCTAAGTAGAGGTTATCTGTTGAGATCTTTTATGTGGTTATCCTTGATGGTTTTAGTGAGACCTTGAGGGTCTCGGGGTCCCTACTGAGTATCGTTATACTCACCCCTGCACGGGCTATGCCCGCACCTCGTTGTGTTGGTTGCAGACGACGGGCAATGCTGACAGAGGCCGAGTGTTCGAGGACTAGATGGTACCCGGAGGTGGACTACACAACGAGTCAGTATCCAGAGGTGGAATTCATGGCGAGACGACACACTGTGGAGGTTGACGGACGAGAGCATTGAGGAGGCTATCAGTACCTACCCTTCAGGTAGGATCCGTGGGGGACGATCCAGGAGCTGCGCTATCTGTACCTACCCTTCAGGTAGGATCCGAGGAGGACGACCCAGGATCTGCTTCCTTCATCCAGTTGTTTGTCTTTTTCTGTTGTACTTTCGTTCAGTTGTAGCTGCACTTTCAGTTGGGTTTGTATTCTGGCCCATTTACTTTTCAGCACTCTCTTTTGTACTTAGTGTTTTTCTTCTGCTTGTACTCTGTGGTGTTTTGTTTACTTTTATAAAGGAAATGCCTTCCCAGTTATCGGGATTTATGCTTTTGGTGCTAGTCGCCAGCCCCTGGCCTATGGAAGGCGAGCTTGGGGTAGTCACGGCTTGGGCCCTGAGGACGGGTCGTGAAAAATTGGTATCAGAGGAGTCGGTTCTACCGCAGAACTTATAACTCTGATATTTTCTTTATATGAAGCAACAGTGTTAAGGGTACTGAGTGTGGTCTTCAGTTCAGGGAGTCCAGTGTTGGTGCAGGCAGCCGACGTATCCATACACCAGGACCCTGACAACTGATTTCCGACTTTGTGCACGAAAACACTGATTGCGTGTGTGTTTCCAGAAGTTTTTTTTAAATATCATCTCAAACCAGGTCAGCTCACCAGGTATAATCGTTTGACCGTGTCATGTTTGTTTCTTTCAGGATGCCTCCCCGTGGACGACCAGCTAGAGCCCCGAGAGTGGTATGTACTGACAGCCCGCCGAGCGACGTGGCCTCAGTACAGGGCCCTATCATAGTTGAGGCACCAGTGGAGGCACCAACGGTACTACTACCCGTTGGGCCACCGATGACACCAGCCCCAACAGTAGAGGGTGCACGTAGCTTGAGTGCACTGCACGAGTTCCAGCGCCAGAGACCACCCAGGTTCTAGGGAGGGATGGACCCACAGGCGGTTGAGGATTGGATGGAGGCTGTGGTGAGAGTCTTCAGGCTAGTGGGGACGCCGACAGACTTCATGGTGATCCTTGCTTCCAGCCTTCTTCAGGAAGCAGCATGCAGATGGTGGAGCCTGATGCTCCAGATGCATGACGAGGTGACACTTCTTTGGACAGACTTCGAGAGCCTGTTTCAGGCAGAGTTTTTACCAACCACCCTTCGAGCGGTGCGTATACAGGAGCTACTTCAGCTGCGGCAGGGCAGCATGACAATGGCACAATATTCAGCGAGGTTCACAGACCTCTCGCACTACTCCACAGATATGGTACATGACCCATTCTTCAGGGCCCGAACCTTCGAGCAGGGGCTCAGACGAGAGATTAGAGCTTCTATTGTTTCTCACAGCATTCTGACCTAGACAGGGGTGTTGGAGAGAGCCCTCTTAGTGGAGAGTTTCCTTGCTGAGCATTCTCCAGCAGCACGACCCACCACTAGCCGGCTTGCGTCAGAGTCTTCTGTAGCAGACATTAGACAGATGACGCAGAGGTCCAAGAGGATCAGACCTACCGGTGGCCGACTGCACGACTCAGGTTCAGTTGTGCGGGGGAACCGGGGTGGATTCAGAGCCAGTCGTGCCGAGAGTGGACAGTGTTACTCCTGCGGTGGGATTGGTCACATGGCACGTGACTGTCTGACCCGCCATGCAGATGACCAGTGGTTAAATGAAGAACCTCCCAGCCAAAGGTAGAGTTCGATCAGGGAAGACTGCAAGGAGCAGGCGGCCATGGAAGAGGAGCTGGTCGTGCAGCTGGAGGTGGACTACGCTTCGGGGTGTTGCCACCCCCACCACCAGGAGGCCCACCCCGACTGCAGGGGACATGAGGAAATGGGAGAGCTCAGCTTCAGGCAGATGAGGCCTATGGTCATGGAGCTCCGGAAGCAGATGGAGAGGAGCGGGACTAGCTTTCGACCTGGAGGCTATTGATCATGTTGCTTCTAGTTTTGTTGATGTTTGTCTGTAGTTTCTTTGTGTCTTTGTACTATGAGCTACAATAATGAAAATACACTTATCTTTGTAAAGTTTTCTTTCCTGTCCTTTTTGTTTTGTTGATACTGAGTGGTCCCGGTTAAGACTGTTGACTTGACCATCACTTTCGAGATTTCTACTGGAGGAGACCTAGTGACCTCACACTGATGTCGACAGTGTGACTCGACCCTTGGAGGTGAGAGTGATAGTTAGATCTCTTGGTAGTTATGTTGAGGCCTTACGACGTCATCCATGGAATGAATGCATCATTCGTGTCAGGATTGACTGTATTAGGCAATGAATGTGGTTCATCCAGGGGATGAGACCAGATTTCTCTTATCGGCAAAGAAGAAATCATAGCATCACTTGTTAGACTAGAGAAGGTACAGGTCATCCAAGAGCGGATGAGGACATCACAAGGCCTACAGAAGCCTTATGCTGACAGGACTTGGAGGCCTCTAGAGTTCGAGGATGACGATCACGTCCTTATACGGGTCTCACCTCGACGAGGTTTACGAAGATGTGGCCAGGGAGGCAAGTTATCTCCGAGGTTCAATGGACCTTTCTAGGTCCTCAGCTGGGTAGGCGAGGTGGTTTACTGCTTGACCCATCCACCTCAGTTGCACTAGGTGCACGATGTTTTCCAGGTATCTCAACTGAGGAGATACATGCTCGACCCTTCGCACATCATCAACCATGAGGAGCAGGACAATAGCGATGGGGTTACTTCCACGGAGGTTCTAGTGGGGATGAAGGATCGACAGGAGCAGATCCTACGAGGACGATCGATTCCTCGGGTGCACTTTATCTGGCAGTACGAGAACCTCCGGGTGAGAACATAGAGCGAAATGCTCAGATGCATGCTCTGTACCGCTTTTGTAACCCTAGTCTGTGTTAAAGCTTTATGAGGACGTAAAGCCCTGAGGAGGGAGTAATGTAAAGAACCGTAAAATTCAAGGGAAATTTTTTCTAAATTTTCTTTGGTATTTTAAAAGAACGCAGTTTTTGACGGCGCCTGATTCTGAGGCCCGATGTGCCCGGAATTTCTATCCGAAGTTTAGCTCGGGTACGTTCAGTGAAGGAACGAGCGGGAATTTCTAACTTTTGAACCGGTGCCCGGAATCAAATTTCGATGGCACCGATGGAACCGCAACACCGGTAATTGCTTAGGAACTCCTGTTTTGGAGTTGTGTTTACACGAGGGGAGTTATTAATTTTTGTGGTAGTTGAAAATAAAAATTAACAATTTTTATTTTTTTCCCACTTGGTAGTTTTATCCTAAGTAAGGATGTTGGGGGTGGGACCCACTTGTGATAACCATCCTTGAGAGGATAAAGTAGGGTAGGACCCACACGAGCCCAACCCCTCACTTTCCTAACCCCTCTAAACCCCCCCATTTAAGTTTTTCTAACTTATGTCCTCGTTAATTTTATAACATGTTATGTTATAACTTAAGTGAGTTAAATGTGAGTTTTGAATTTTCAAACTCTTGAAATTCAAAAACCTATGTTGGGTTAATAAAATAAGTGGGAGGCTTATTTTATTTTGTTGTTAGAGTTTTGTCGTTGAGAGATTTTGGGAAGAACACCTTCTTCTTCGATGAAGAACGTGAAGAACACCATCCTTAGCAAAGAACATCTCCGCCGAAGAACGCGGAGAACTTCTTCCATGACGTTCTTCTTCCGCGACGGTTTTCCGCAACGAAATCTCCGTCAACGTCTTCCAATCCTCACTTCATGACGTCGACGTTCTTTTTCCACGACGCCCGACATCCGCGACGATCGTCTTCCGCGGCTCGTTGACGTGCACCGTTATTGAAACCGAGGTAGGGGATTTATTTATTTATCTATTCGTGAATACCAACTTGACGATCTTCATGGTTTTAAACCATTTGTTATCGAATAACGCGAGGGGTTCGGACTGCACAAACACGGCCGACCGTCCTCCTTAATTTTTCATGTTGGTTCTTTTGTGGTTGGTACGGGAGAGCATGGTGTCGTCGCACCACGTGGTTTCATGCGGAAGGATATGCGCGGCGTCGTCGCGCCGCGCCATGGAAAGAAGTTTAAGAACGCGATGTCGTCGCGTCGCGTCAAAGAAAACCGAAGACGTTGCGGCCGGAGTGGGGCCGCGGTGGAGGGGCGCGGTACCGTCGCACCGCGCCGGACGACAAGGGCCGCGGCCGGTTCCGGTCCGCGGCGGAGCAAGGTGACCGGCAGCCGGACCGGGCCGCCGGTGTCGGAGGTGGAAGGGGACCGGCCACCGCTGGTCCCGTTGAGCAGGAACCGGCCGGCCAGGTCGGGCCGGCCGGACAGGGAGGAGCCGAGGGAAATAAATTCCCCCAGCCGGCTTCAAACGGCCCCCTTAATTGAGGGGGGTCCGCGGTTACATAGGGGGGCACCCCCCCCCCCCCCCTGCCGAAAAGGCTCGGCCAAAGGTCGTGCCAGACAACACGCTGGGCGCGCTGTGCCCCGCCGGGAAGGGCCGAGCCCAACCGAGCCGGGCCGCACCGGGCCGGGCCGCCCGGACTCGGGGCGGGTCGACCCGGTTCGGGCCGACCGGGGGGGGGGGTCTCGGGCCGGGTCGGTCCGGGCCCGAAACCCCTGTTTTCGGACCGTTTGGGTCATTTGCCCATAACTCGGGCTACGGACCTCCGATCGATGCACCGTTAGTTGCGATGCGTTCCTTGAATCGAGACGGTAGTTTCGGTATATCGCACTCAAGGTTTCGGAATACTTTGAGTTCGGCCGGGTTGGTTCGTACACGAAACCAACCGGGCCCTCGGAGCGGAAATGCTCGTAGCTTGAGCTCCGGACGTCCGATTGACGTGTCGTCGACTTTGTTTGATTCCTATTAGTGATAAGGATATTTTGGATTACTCCGCTCGAGGTTTGGATGTCGTTGGAGTGCGATCGGGTTGGTTCGCTCACGAAACCAACCAGGCCCCAGGAACGAAAAAGCCAATAACTCACAGACTGGGAGTCCGATTGACGCGCCATCTGTCTCCTTACTTTCCTCTTGATGAGACGAAACTTTTGGCATACTTCGCCCGAGTTTTGGTTGTTGTTGGATAGTGGCCGGGTTGGATTGTACCCGAAATCCAACCGGGCCCCTGGAACGGAAAAGCTGATATCTTTCTGACCAGACGTCTGTTTGACGAACCGTCAGCGACGTTGGTGATCACGTTGAGAAACGGTCCCTATGAGTATACCCTATGAGTGTTCGGGGTATAGTTGAGTTACGGCCGGATTGGTTCGCACACGAAACCAACCGGGCCCCGGGGACGAAAAGGCCAGTAACTCACAGACCGGGCGTCCGATTGACGCGCCGACTGTTGCGTTGAGAACCCTATGATGAGGCGGTCCTTTGAGATACTTCTTCGTGGGACTTAGTGATAATTGGAGTATCGACCTATAGCTCGTGGAGCGGACCCTCCCGGAGACGAGCGTACGGAGTACGGAGACCGTGTAGACGGCTGAGACCTGACGACTGCTTGACTGACTCGACTTGAAGTGAGTCGACTAGCCCAGTGGACGGAGCGCCCGGTATTTGGCGACAGACCCACAACGGACGGAGCACCCGGTAGTTGGCTGCAGACCCGCGGTACTCGACAGGAGGAGTACCTCTGTAGGCTATTAGGGGGAGCGCCCGTTATTTGGCGATAGACCCTCAGCGGACGGAGCGCCCGGTAGTTGGCCACAGACCCGCGGTACTTGACAGGAGGAGTACCTCAGCAGTCTTAGGTTAGTGAGCAGTACCTCAGAGTCGTGACAGGACCACTCTACACTCCAGAGACGGGGCTCTTCAGTAGTTACGTTTTCGATAATGAAAATCCTGGTTTGAGCTGAGACTTTTGACCTTTGTGTTTACCTCATGATTGATATGGGTCACTTGATAACTTAGGTATATGTATGGGCATATACCTGGGTAGTGGTTATCCGTTTATTTCATGATCCTTGTGTTTCCTCATGATTGAGATGGGTTATTTGATAACTTAGGTATATGTATGGGCATATACTTAAGTATAGGTTATCTGTTGAGATCTTCTATGTGGTTATCCTTGATGGTTTTAGTGAGACCTTGAGGGTCTCGGGGTCCCTACTGAGTATCGTTATACTAACCCCTACACGGGCTATGCCCGCACCTCGTTGTGTTGGTTGCAGACGATGGGCAGTGCTGACAGAGGCAGAGTGTTCGAGGACTGGATGGTACCCGGAGGTGGACTACACGACGAGTCAGTATTCGGAGGTGGACTTCACGGTGAGACGACACATGGTGGAGGTTGACGGGCGAGAGCATTGAAGAGGCTATCTGTACCTACCCTTCAGGTAGGATCCGTGGTGGACGATCCAGGAGTTGCGCTATCTGTACCTATCCTTCAGGTAGGATCCGAGGAGGACGACCCAGGAGCTGCTTCCTTCATCCAGTAGTTTGTCTTTTTATGTTGTACTTTCATTCAGTTGTAGCTGCACATTCAGTTGGGTTTGTATTCTGGCCCATTTACTTTTCATCACTTTCTTTTGTACTTACTGTTTTGCTTCCGCTTGTACTCTATGGTGTTTTTTTACTTTTATAAAGGCAATGCCTTCCCAGTTATCAGGATTTATGCCTTTGGTGCTAGTCACCAGCCCCTGGCCTATGGAAGGCGGGCATGGGTTAGTCACGACTCGGGCCCCGAGGACGGGTCGTGACATGTAGAGGCAGTAGTCCACACAAATGCTTAAGTGATAATTTCACATACCACATGATAAAAAATAGGGAAAATAATGGTTGTTCTATAATATTAATAATATTTATGTATATTTAAAATACATAGTTTATTATTTTATAATGAATATCATAGATTTAGAGGTGGTATAAAAAGTAATATTCTAAAAGAGGTTAGGTAATATGATTATTTCTTCTTTGGTATGTCTCATTTAGGTCCCTTATTAAGTACCCTTGGAGTGGTATTTCAAAAATGTGATATACTATAATTCATGTATATGTATGTTCAGATTATATTGTGTTTTTGTTTTTTTGATCTAGATGGATTGATGTGGTGTAATGGTGAGAAAATAGGGGCCTCCTTTTTTTAGTGAGGGAATAAACTCATAGTGAATTTCTTAGAAGATTTAAATATAATAATTTAATACTGAAGAAAAATGATCCCAATTGGAAATATATTAAAATTTGGGATATGATGAGTTTAAATTATTTTCATAAAATATGATTTAGAAAAGTTAAATTTGAAAACTCACCCATATCTCTTGGTTTAACACGCAATAAATACATTTTAACCATAACTGTAGTAACCAATTTGTCAATATTAAAGGGGTATAATTTTAATTATAATGTAAATATTTAATCATAAATTTCCAAGGTAGAAATTTTACACCATTTCTCATCCCACTTGCCCTATCTCGATATTTTTATAATTTTTAAATATTTTAAATAAAATATTTTTCATAATATATCATTAATATAATTTTGAAACTATTAATTTAATTTGAATTTAAATAAATCATGAAGATAAAGGGATTAAAATATAAAATCATTAATTCTATATTATTATTTACCCAAAAATTCTTGTGTGTGACATTTCAACACATCTTCCACTCAAAGGTTCCCCATATCCAGATGGCCACATGGTGTCAAGCATGCCTTCTAGTATTGTAGTGGTTGTCAACTAGTCTTTAGGGCCTAGGGTGTGTTCGTAGTTTGACTATTCCATCATGTTATAGTGGAGAATAGTAGATATAATAAAATATGATAAAAAGATGTATAATAATATTGTAAAATTTATAATAAAAAACAAGAAAAGAAGTGGAATGTAAGAATAAACATCCATTAATAATAATTGTCACAAAATCTTAACAGAATTAAATAAAATGTAATGTGATATACTTATGTGTCTCTATAAAAAATGATAACATGTATACATGGAAGCAATATTACACTACAATACTTTCTATAGAAAATTAAAAAATTCCAAAAAACTATCCAAGCATCCTGAGCATAGGCCCGATCATTTGGTACCAAGATCCATCCTAAGAAAGCAAGAAATAAAGTCAGGTGTCCAAGGCAAGATGCTTCCCATTTTCCATACCTATAATCATATAATATGCATGTGTACCAATGATTTCTTAGATAGTATGTGATATAAATATTAGTGGGTCGTAACCAACATTGTCTACATAATACAACCCAGGAATATAAACTGAGTAGTGTGTAGGTATATATAAACATACAGAAATTCCAAAATAGTTACTCACACCTACTTTAACCTCAACTGGTAATGTATTGTAACATGAGACCATTTAATTTATTCATTTATGTTTAGTTTATATTGACAAATCATGCGAAAGCATCATCAACACTGAAATAGATCATAATAATAGTGAAATAGGATCCAAGGTATAACCGAGGAATACTTGAACATTGGGGTAAACCAACTAATATTAGTAACTCACACAATCTTGAAATAAAGGGGCCTGAGTACAATACAATGGGAAATACCCATGGCATTACGTTGTAAATGATTATAATAGAGTCCAATGATCTCATCCATGGTAAAAACATGCTAAACATGACTGGGACCAATTGGGCGAATCCATGTCACCACATGTATGAAGAAATCAAGATGGATCCAAGAAGTGTATTTGAGGAATCTTAATATATGTATAGATGGTGAAGGTATCATGTGATGTCATTTTATTCCTCTGTTAGTATACATGGAAAATGTTATAAGGTGGGTATCTCCCTTGTAAATTGGAACCTTGAATAGAAATGGTTTCCTCTGAGTACTCAAGGCATTACCTCATGAATCCAAGGCTGGATCAAGTCTGAACACAAATATAAAGATGAAGAGGTCCATTTCCAATAGTCACCTTATACATACATTACTATTTATTTTAAGGCCATATAATACTTATTCCATTTAATATGTCCTTAGGGTCATTCCACTAACTTTAATAAACATGACTAGGTTAATCAAGGACATGCAAGAATTTATTACTTTAATTACATAATCATTTAATATGCTCATTCCATTTATGTTCAATAATCATGAAAAGGCAAATATTGAAATGAAACCAAAGGTATTTAATTTATAATTAAATTTTCCTTGTGATATATATAAATATATTTTCCATTCAACAAATTAGGAATAATAAGTTAAATTTTAACACTTTAAAAAAAATAATGTGATAATTGTATGCAATATACATATTTAAACCATTTCCAATTCATAGTTAATTTTAAATAAAAGGGACATACCGTTAGAATGGTCAATATATCACACCCAAAAAATGTCTCAAATAATATATCTTGGGTAAAAAATTCATAATAAGGAAAACACTCTACTAGGGGTGTCTATGGCTGAGGCCTCAACCTACAATGGTATGAATAAAATGTTTGTAAAAGTCTATAGGACATGAATATAACAACTATAATGAAGAAAAATAAATTTTAGGTGCATTGCCTAGTGAAACTGGGGTGTGTATAATGACATAAATTTATAAAATACAAGTCTTTTAGGTAAAAGTCATATACAACCTACCTTTTTCATGTGGTACTATCATCGTACACTATTAACCACTATTTTTGCATGGATTGGAAGAAAATGGAAGAACATGTGAACCCCCTAAAAATAGGACATATGCACCTACATGAAAATAACATTGCTGATAGGATGAAAAATTAGAAACGGAGATAAAGTAAATAAGTACATACTAGAATGAATCCAACATGATAGATTGACATGAAATTGGAGGTTAGATTTATATAATGGTATCAAATCCTTTCTTTAGGCTTGAAGAAATATTCATGAGTGGCTCTCCAATGTGGGAGAGGTTAGGGATTCTATCAAAATGAGTCCCTACCTCTTATTTTAAAAACTGAACTTGGGAATTTGCATGATTTTTTATGCTTTACTTGTTGTGTAATTATTGGGCTTTATCTTTTGGGTAAAGTTAATTGCATGATGTGAGCCTATAATTCCTAGGATAATACACGTAATGTATTTAATACACATTATTTATTCCAAATACACATCATGTATTGGTCCAGTAGGCAACCTTCAACCCTAATTACTTCTTTCTTTCAAAAAACAACCCAACCATCCAAAAGGCCCAGATTTAGGGTCTAAGACAAAAAAAATGATATTTTAATTAGAACTAAAAGGATCCATACCTAATTGAAGAATTGGGTTCTTACAATTGACATCATATATCGTCAATGAAATTTTAAGATCAATGTCTTTAAAATAATTTACATGGATTTTTCTACTTCTTTCACAAACACCGTGTTAGCATTGTGTAAACATTTAAGATAATTATATCATTTCTAAAAATATTAAATAAATTCTTATCTTAAAAATAAATTAATAATTTTTATAATAAAATTTTACATACTTTCATAACATCTTCCATCCTTATGTGAACATTTAATAGGAAATAAAAAATAAGAGAGTGACATTTTGGATTTTTATTTACTTAAAATATTATAAATTTCATTATTATGTGAAAATGGAACTAAAATGACATATATTAAAATTTATTATGGGTATTCTAGAATTAATATCATCCAATGGAATAAAGGTAAGTCTTGCGTTTATTTTGAGACCTTATCTCATTTTTTTAATCATATTTCACCCATTTTACCCTTACTGAGGTGACAAATATTTACCACAGTTACTATTTAAAATGAAAAAGGGACATATTTACCAAATTTGAACAACATAATTCCAAATATGGTATCAATGTTTCCTGATTTAGTCTCTATAAGTAGAATAAATTAATATTAACATAAATGCATAAAATATAATGAAACAAGTTTTTATAAAATTATGTTTTTAAGCATAAAAATTAACTTATATCAAAAGCATGTATATTTCCAATTAAAATAAAATTAATACGATTATTTTATTTTAAATGGATCACATGTAAATTTATGACCAATTGAAAAATATAATGATACTTAAAAATTACTTAATTTATTAAAATGGAATAGAAGTATTTGAAAAGTCAGTAACTTTCACAATTCACTCAAAAATCAATCATTATAGGAAAAGTCACAAAAATAGCAATAAAGTAATTTTTATATAGTAATTTTTTTTATAAAATTAAATTTATGAACTTGGAATAAATTAATTATAATATTAAAAAAATTAAATAAATATAATTATTGAAGAAAATTCATTTTTGAAGCATAAAATGACTTCACTAAAAATTGAGTTCATTTTATTGATTAATTAATAAATAATTTTTTATTTATTCGGACCATTGTAAATATATTAAATAATAAATTGTATCATATTCATACCCACCAATTGAATGGATAAGTTATAATGGAAACATTTAAATAATAATATTTTTAAAATATATCTTAATTCACTTAATGATCGGGGTTGCATGTTAATCAATCTATTGAGTTTAATATTTTTTTAATCAAAAAATTTGGGGTGTTACATTCTCCCCCTCTAGATAAATTTCACCCTCACAATTTTATATCGACCATTAAAGGTTAAATATTTTTAAATAAATCATGGAATACCCAAATCATACATTGGGATAATAAAACTTCCTTTGAAAATGATAAGTGGGAAACCTAAAGGTTACATGAAATAACACAACATTAGGTTCCTAGATAAAGATAACAATGGTAGAAAGATAAAAAGCAGATATATAGAAGAAACCTAACATCCAAGGTCTAATAGAAAGTGATTGATAACATAATTATGTGAAAGTTAATAACCAAAAAATCATAAACCATGGAGGGGTGAAAAGACAATAAATTCATCAGAAATAAAGGTAAAAAATATAAAAAAATATTTCAAGATATATTTCATAAATTTTATGGATTATTTTTCTATCAAGATAGTGAAAATTTGAAAAATTAATTTCTTGATTTATTTCCATTTCATAATCATAATTTAATCCTTTGGTTATGATTTTATAAATTTCATATTTATCTCCTAATCCAATAAATGAATATTCAAGATAAATATTTCATACCCAAAGCACTAAAATTAGCTCTAAATAGATAATAAGATTTAAAAAATAATGAAAATTCATTCCATATATCTCTAATTATTTTTCCAAAACCAATGGTTATCACACGTTATCAAATATAGATAAATATAATACATTAATCTATAAAACATCAATTATAAAATAGAATGTTCAATATAATTCATTCCATAAATAGTTAAACTTAAGACTCCTCTAATTTATGTCTAAAAAATTTCAAAAAAACAAAAATACGAAAGATTCAATGACATATTTTTTTAAGATCAACATTAACATTTATTCACATACAACATAATGTAACTTATATTGTCACATATATAACACATGAATACAATGATATTATATTCTTTTAAAATATGTTAAGAGTTTCCCAAAATAACCCAAATCACCATTATTTTTTTTAAAAAACATATATTATTCCAAAAAATAACCATATACTTATTCCAAAAATAAAATTATAGACTATTTAATACATTCCATAATTCAAAAAATATAATAAAATCTATCAAAGATAACATAATCCAATTTTCCATTAACTAACTAATCACTTACAAGCTCACCAATACTATCCCATTTCCTCTATCAATATAAATCATCTCTTTGTATCAACTAAACATTATTATCTTGACATAAAGCACATATTAAGGGTCATATTTCCATTAATCATGAGTTTTCCATAATATATAACATTACCAATAAATAATTTTTCTAGGTTACTATTACCATTAAAAATATTCATTCAAAAGATTAATGCACAACTTCTATGTAATAATCCTTATATGCTTCATGATTCTTATTACGAAAACATCATTGATAAAAAAAGTTCTATAATGTAATTCTTGAATCAAAATACATAATCAATTAAATGATTCAACTTTAATGATTAATATAACATTGGACCTTTCTAGGTCTAGGAGTTAGCTCTTGGATTAGGGAATTGAATTAGATACTTCGCATGTTCCCCAAAGATAAGAAATTGAACTATAAATTGTATATTAAGAGGAAATTCATATTCCTCTATCAAAGTATTTATTTTTACTAGGTAATCACTTAAAATATGTGCTTATTTTCAATACCCAAAACACCTTACCATTCACATAAAAAAATTCTCTATTTTATTCTTCCCACATTCTTGATATATTGGAAGATAAATCATACTCCCTACAGGGTGTTTAAGAAATTCAATTTTTTCTCATTAGGAATGTCAGAAAACTCATCCATATTGAGATTGTTAACCATATAATGAGACAGATGATTATGCCTGTTCACAATGTTTCACATTCTGAAACCCATTTAATTTGGTTTATCATTAGTGAAATCATTCCAATTTTCATCACATTTAGTATTAACATGATTCTTATTTGTTCTATTTATTATACAAAACCAAAAAACTATAGTGTGAGAAACAATAAGTATAGTAATTGATTGTGAAAAATAACTTATAGAATATATAAATTATGACACCTTGTTTTCAATCTATGAAACCTTAGGTCTAATCTAGGTTATAATTAGTTATAATCTGTTCAAATTCTTTATAATTATTCATAAAAAATGTGTGTTCACCCATGCATATCCCCTGAGAGTGTGAAACTAGGTGTGTCATATGGGAACACTCTTCGAGAAGTGGAATGATGGTCGAGATATACTCAACCAACTCTTTTGGGGTAATTACGGCTAGATTAATCTATTCCAAAACCACATCCACTTGTAGTATACATGCATTGATGTATTTATAGAAAAACCACATACTATATACCTTACTAAAACATTAGGTTTTTCCCATACATACCCTTATGCGGAAGGTTTTCAGTAAAGTTATCTGATCTTAATATCTAAATAGTGACGAAACCATCCCTTTAATACTAACTATAGAAACCAATACATTTCATATATAAATATTGAATCCTAATAGATTAATATTCAATATATTTTAGGAATACATATTTTAGGACCATAATGGTTTAGTTTTTTTAGACTAGATAAAAAATATTTTTATTTCATGAAATTTCATCATCATTACCCATATCTTCCATAAAACACTCTTCCTAAACAAACCATAATTAAAACCTTTATTTATATATTAGGGAAAGGAAACATAAGAAATTCCGAGTTTAAATATTGAGTAGGGTAAAAAAGTTAGATATCAATTATAACTTAAGAGTAATATGGGAATAAGTGTATGAGAATAAGAGATTAACATTTGAAAACCATACTTAGGATATGTTAGATCATAATATCGAGTTATGATATAAATCATGTTAGTTCATAAGACATGAATATGAAACGAATTGAAAAACATGAAAAAGGAAAGAATAATAATGGAATAAGACAAAAGTTTGTTCCATACACATAATTATAGGAACTTATTTCCTTAGTAATGTCCCACTTCCTATAATATCATAGTGGATTTGGTGAACTCTATATTCTGTCATATCCTTAGACAAGGTTCACTTATAATACTACCATGGTGGGCAGAGTCCCTTACAAAACTGGGTTCACTCCACAATTTAGTATTTAATATCTTATGAGATATCTATATTTAACCAATTAATTAGAGGGGTATATAATTATGGTCCATATATCACATTATAATAATCCATTCATGCATGTTCCAAAATATCACAGGTAATTAATTATATATCATAACTACTGGGAATGAAAAAAGTTTCATAAATATTTCAACATTTAATTATAGGATAACCCGTAGAAAATAAATGGGATTCATAAACATATCATAATAAAAATAATAAAACACCCATATAAATAATAAGGATGGTATCACTATATCATACCCTAAGTAAAGTTTAAGTAATGTCAAATGAAGTAACATTCGATAATGAATTTCATTAAAGGATCACTGTAATATTTCATGATGAAAATAACTTTTCACATTGATATCACTTATTTAAAATAAAATTATATACAAAATATTTAGGATTTTTTTAAATATACATGGAAACAGGTTAAGTAATCTTCAAATCATTAATTGTTCATGATGTTGGGAAATTTCTTTCATTATATGTACATTAAAACAAATAATCCTTTCATATTTTTGATAAAAAAATAAAAATTATGTTATTAATAAAATGACAAGAAGATTTATTTTAAACAGTTTTTAAATAGTTAAACATCGGTAAAAATGACATTTAAAATCATTGGTGATTAGAAAAACCATTCTAGAAAATATTTTAGTAAACCAAGACATAAAAGAACTTCTCACTAAAGAGAAAATAAACTCTATTTTTCTAGAACTCATTTTATCAATACATTTAATTAAAAAAAATGGTGAAAATAGTACTATTAATTTAAAATTACATGAATAACCATAGGAAAATAAGATGAATGAAATTATTTATAGGTAGATCAGGAAAATTTAAAATTAATAAAATTAATTATAAACAATCCTGGTAAAAAATAATATTATAACCATAAACCCCTAACATTTTGTTTAATTTTGAAAAAAAGTGATCGTGTGATAGAGGAAAACTTAGGAGCCCTATAGAGCTTGACCTCGGCGGTGATACCCTAGAAGTGATGGCCATAGATCTCCCCCCTCCTCCCTGGTGGGGGGATGGGGCATGCCCTCCCCTCCTCCTTGTTGTCCTGGCCCTTCATCCCTTTCACAAACCTGATTCTCCTTCCCCCCTTTCCCTCGACCTCACTCTGACCGATGGTTCTTGATCTCCACAACGGCTTGCCTAATCTTGTGATCTCTATAATAGAGTTCAACGAGGCCTCAGATATTCTTTGGTAGACACTCATATCCCATTTCATGGGTCTCTATCCCTCTATCGATGCCTTTGATTAGTTCGTCTTTGACTCATGGTATCTCCAATAATGTGTGATGGTGGGTCACCACAATTGGTGTCACCTAATGATTCGTTTCACCTCAGAGGATGATCTGATTTCTACCTGGTCGAGAGCCCCGCGGGAAATCAAGGGATGAAACTTTTTTCTTCTTCGCTGGTTTTTGAATTCAACATGAATCACAATGAGCCTTCATCCTTGGTTTGGGTTTTCCTTCCCAATCTTCCTCTCCCTTTACAGAACCCTTCAATTATCTGAATGTTAGGAAATATGGCTGATACCTTTGTTCTTCTAGACAGATGTTTGCGGTCTATCACCCAATCTCCCCTTGTGTATGCATTGAGGTGGATGTTTCAAAGGCTCCCAAAGAATGGATATGGATTTTGGTTAGAGAAGATTTTTGCGTGTGGCAATATCTACCAATGATGATACATATTTGGACATATGGTCTCAATATGTTTCTATGGGCACAGGGTTTTGCACACTGAGATCATTGAAATCAAGGGGCATGTGGTGAAGGTTGATCATGTTGTGTACCAGAATGTTTGAGTTTTTGATGGTATGGATGAGAAAATAGAGGGGCACATATTTTCTCTAGATGGGTCGGATCACGCCAAACCAGGTGTGGAGGCCAGTACACAGGAGGTTCACCAGAAATGGCTTCCCATGGCTCCTACAGTGGTAGTGAATTTTGTGAAATAGAAGAATGATGACCCACAGGTTATGGATCCATTACAGTGTAAGGAAATAAGGTCATGTGGGAACAAGAAGGTTGCAACTGTGTTCAATCATCTGAAACAGGACCTCGACATGCCGTCATAGGATCTATGTGCTAATGTGGAGCAGTTCATTGGACAACATGATTGTATTGAGCTTGACCAGACAATCTCAGTCAGTGCTCCTGTGGAGATGAAGGAGATCACTCAAGGGGCCCCATGAAGTGATTCTAAAGGGGTTGACAATATTGTAGTGGCCAAGTCTCAGAGAAAATCAGTTCATAAGATGTCTTTGATAAATGATGAAGCTTTTTAACCAGACCATATAAGGCCTAATGAGGAGAGGTAGGCTGAGCATCATGGAAGGAAGATCCCCCTCAAGCGGTCGGACTCTACTACTACAAGGGCTGGTTAGGATGAGAGGGTAGTCAGCTTGGCTATTCCACTGATATTACAAATGGAACCTTTAATTACAACCAATGGAGCTATGTCGGCTGAGGCTATCTGTGCAGATCAAGACACTGGAGAGGTTTCCCAGTGTCTGGACCTAGAGGAAAACTCAGTAGTATTTTAATTCATGAGTTGTGGATTTGAATAGGCAGAAGATTCAGAAAAACCAAAGCAGGTCATGCATGCTAGAATTTATTATGCCAAGAAGCTTAAATCTGGGGATTTGACTATGTTTTCTAAAAATCATTTTATAGTTTTAGGGGAAGAGGTTTTCCAGGTTAGAAAGGTTATAGGAAGGATGGATAATGGATAGTACCTCCCACTTTGATATGGAATCATATCCAGAGGAAATGGATGTGGCCTTAGATTCCACTGAGTCCAAGGAATGAGTCATAGAGGAGGACAACATTAGATCCTCCTCGTGGAAGGGAATGAAAACAATTATGGATTCTGACGACTTCATTATGAACAAATGGAGGGTGTGAAATAGGATGGACTACTCTAATCTTTCTAGTCCTCCAGTTACTAGATCCGTATACAAGGGTACATTGCAACCGAAGGATCCTATAATGGGCGACTCCATCCCCTCGAACAAACACAAAGATTCTGACAAGCATGATGTGGCCAACACCTCTAAGGACCTGGTGGATGCAGTATATAAGGATGTTGCTGATGTCATTCCCTTAGGGGATAAGGGGATGCTTTATCTTGGGTAGCAGCATGATTCAAATTTCAACGAAGACCCTCAACGACAGGTGTCATCATTATTGGACCACTTGGACCTTCAAATTCATTCAGATGAAATGGTAAAGGATGATCAGGATATTATGGTGTCAAAGAATATGAGACCGCTATAGGTGAACACTAAAAAAGACCAAAGTGAGTGAATAGATATGTAGGTCCATATTTTTCATAGAGGAATCAACATAGAGAAGATCAACAAGGAGGAATACAAAAAATCATGGGACAACCTAGCTCATCTTTATGAAGGCACCGTAAAGGACTACCCTGACTTCCAGGTTCATTCTATCCCCTGTATATTATTTTGGGAGATTACATCCAACCAAATCAAATTTTCTTTAAAATAATATAGTGTTTTATTTGGTGCTGAAATTGGCAAGATTAAGGGTTCTCACTTCTCCCTTAAATGTGTTTGAAAATAAAATTTAACATTGGATGGATGGTAACTCTTGATCCAAAAACTCGTGAAATATAGAACTTCATATTGATATGTACATCCCTATAATATGGATGTGAATAATAATAAAATAAATTCATGGGAATTAAATACACTAAATAAATAAAAATGTGGTGAATATGGCATGTGTCTCAAAAAAATTAAAGTGAGATGAAAATCCCTTACCTCAAGCTTGACATGCTTTGAAAGTGATCCGACATTAAGTATAATAAATTAAAATTTATTATAATTAGATAATATAATCATTTAAATACATATAATATCATTTATTATTCAATTATAAATTTTAACACCGATTTATTAATAATTCTTCATTTAAATCGTTGTTTCTGGGTGTTAACTATTTCATTTTTCATTAATGTTTTTGTTTGGAAGTTACAGTCCTTATACTTTTATAGTAGTTAAATAATATCCAAAAATTTATTCATGATATAAATATCTGATATATTTTTTATATTTATATTTATAATCATCAATAATTGTATAGAAATAAAAATTATTTACACCATTAATGGAGAGGTAAGTCGTACACACATGAACTCTGTTTCATTTTTTCAAAGAAAAGATGGAATGAAGGACAAATTTCATTTTATCATTAAATAACCATAATTATATTATAAATAAAACACATGCACACATAGATATATATACATATACATATATATATATAAAATATCTCCCGAATACATTCTTATTAAAGAAAATATGAGAAACAAATCACGTCATTTCATGGGGCAGTTGTCCACACGTACACATGAATTATATTATCATTTTCCAAAGGATTGGAAGGTCAGAAGGTAGATATGATACTATTATTATATTATAATAATTATGATATAATTATAATATATAAACATTTAACCCATCATAATAACCATCCATGAAATATGACGATGGAAAATGGATTGTATTGCTATTTGGAGGTGGTAGTCCACACTTACCTATGAGTGATATTTTCACTTCCCATTTGATAGAAAATATGGTAAATAATGGTGGTTATATAATATTAATAAAATCTAATTATATTGAGTGTAATTAATTTATAATTTTATGATTAATAGAATATATTTATAGAAATTATAATAAGAAATAAATTGAAAGAGGTCGGGTAAGACTATTACCTCTTCTTCATTATGCCTCATTTAGATCCCGCTTTAAGGACCCTTGGAATGGTATTTTAAAAATAAAAACAACTCTAATTGATGTAAATGAAATATTTTAAGACAATTATGTAGGGTTTTTGTGGAGCTATATGGATCTAAGTGGTGTAAATGATAGAAGGGATGGATTTCCTTACATAAGTGAGGGAAAATGCATATGGAATTTCTTAAAAATTTAAAATATAATAATGTGATACTCAAGAAAAATGATTCCAAATGGAAATATATTCTAATTTGGGATAGTATTTGGTCTATATATGGCCATAAAATTGGATTTTGACATGTTTATTTGGAAAAAATAGATTTATATATTAGTTTAACCCCCAATAAACACATTTTAACATTAACCACAGTAATGGATTTTTCAATATTAAAGGGATATAATTTAACATATAAGCTTAAAATTTGATAATAAATGGAAAGTGGATGAAAATTTAGAAAATTTATCATCCAAATTGTCCTCTTATAATATTTTTATGATTCTTAAATTATTATTATTTTTTATTTTTTTTAAATATCATTAATTTCATTTTTAACAGTATTCATTTAATTTGAATTTAAATACATCAAGATAAAAATTGAATTTGAATCTAAAATATTTAATTATAAATTATTATTAACCATATATTTATTTTGAAACCATATTCCTCCAAAAAATATGTCTTTTTTATGTTTTTTATGTCATTTACTTGGATTTTTCTACTTCTTACAAATGCTCTCTCTCAGCGCTGTGTAAAAATTTAAGGTTGTTATATCGTTAATAAAAATATAAAAATAATTTAACTTCATCAAAAAATTAAAAAATTTCAGAATAATTTTTTTATTTGATCATAAAATCTTCTTACCCTATATAAATATATAATATAAAATAAAATACCAGAGAGTGACATTTTTTATTTTCTCTACCTAAAATTATATAATTATAACTATCAAGGGTAAATTTCACTAAAATGATAGATATAATATTTTAGGATGGATATTTTCTAATTAATATCATCTAAAGTAAATAAATTAATGTTTTTATGGATTTTGAGACCTTATCTCATAGTTTAACCATGTTTTACCCATTTTACCCATACCGAGGTGATAAATATTTATCATGGTTACTATTTATAATCAAAAAACATTAAATGGAATTATTTACTGATTTTTTAATACTAATTAAAAATATGGTATAAATTTTTTTGAATCAATCCCTAGAATTTTTATAAATAAATTTTATTATAAATTTATAAAAAATAATGTAATCTATTTTTAGAGAAATGTTTTTTTAAGAATAGAAATTAACACATATAAAAATCATGAATATTTTTGATTAAAATGTAATTAATTAGATTATTATACATAACATTGATAATACTTCAATTTAATAAAAAATAAAAAATAATTATATTTTAAAATACTTTATATAATGAAGTTAAATTATAATATTTGAAGAATTAGTTTTTTCACTATTTACTAAAAAATTGATAATTTTAGAAAAATCAAAAAATTTCACCCTCAGTTAATTTTAATTTGATTATTTGAAAATTTATATTTATTTTATAAATATATTTTTTAAATTTTAAACAAATCAATTCTACTTTCTATACAAAAAATTCAATAAAAATTATACTTGAAAAAATACATTTATGAAGAATAAAATAGATTCACTAAAAATTTAGTTCTTATTTCCTAAAAATTAATCAATTCATTTGTATTGATTAAGAAAATAAATAATACATAAAATAATTCATTTTGTCATATTCATACCCATATATTCAATTGATAGGTTATAACAATCAGTTTTAAATAATAATATTTTTGAAATGAATTTTAATTCTATTCAAGCATAGTGTTCCATGTAAAGCAATATATCAAGCTTATTATTCTTTTAAAATAAAATTTTGAGGTGATATAATTAATATTAATTAATTTTTATTTGACATTTGGAGATTCATTAAATGAAGTTATAGTTGATTCAAATGGGTTTTGGGTGAATGTTTATAAGATGTTATTGTTCGATCATAGAAAAGGTGATATACATAGAGGTAGTGGGTGGGGATAATTAGTGTGTAGAGATTCTAAAATCAAATAAAACTATTGTTATTATTCAACAAAATTCTATCAAGATACTAAATCATTAAAAAAAATACATAACTCATTTTTCAATGAGGTTTTCATCCTTTACGGTTGACTACATACCTAGTGTGTAATGGTTATTATATCATCCACGGAACTCCGTTATTATTATCAAAAAGGAAATAATGAAAAGGTATATAATTGAAATAACTATAATGTCTATATTCAACCATTTACAATCTCACATTAAATAGAACATAATGATTCTCCATGAATAATGATCACTAATAACGATTCAAGCTACCACATGGACTCAACAGATGATGATGTTCTACAACTTATTTCCAAAAAAACTATTCTGTAATTATTGTTAATACTCATAAAAATATTCTTTCAATAAAATTAAACATTCATTTATAAACTAACTTCCATCTCTTTTTTTCATGTATTCAAAAAATATCATGTGAATATTATTTCTTTAATATTTATGAAAACTCACAAATTCTCAATCACATAGATATTATCATAAAAATTAATTTATTACCAAGTCAATGTCTTAAATAAAAAATTAGAAATACAAGGTTTCATTCCATACACATGTAATTTTAATTTTAATTTTATCTTATCTAAAAAATATACATATGTGAATTTATTTATATTTCTGGTACATGTGTATGTGAGACCATGAATAGTGTTGTAGAATATTCTTCCAACACATGGAACACATCTCAGCACCAGATTATTCCTCAATTTTCTTCAACCTATTGTTATACTTGAATCGCAATCCACTTAAGTTGATTATGATTCTTTAATCATTGAATATCAATATAAGAATTTTCCCATTTAATTCATCAATCATCAAAATATTTGAATTCTGGTTGCTCAACCATTTCAAAAGACCTGGAATTTCATAAAAAATACTTTAATATATAATGTGGTCTTCAATAGATTCATATGGATTAAATTGAAATAATAATAACATGACTTATTAAATTGTTACTCTAGTAGAATAATTTATTTCTCATCTTTAAAGTCTTATATTGTAGTATAAATTCTGAATAGATCTTCATTGAATGTTATATGTGCACTTTCCAAGTATGAAGTGTTCTGAGAATGTTGTATGAAGCTTAAAAAAACTCAAATATTCCATAAATAACCATATTTTTATAACATTATATCCTGCATTAAAATTAATTCGGAACCACTTTAACTCATCATAAGGTATTTTCAACCACTAAAAAACAAATCAAATGAGCGTGAAGCCTTATCAACATATTCTGTCGTCACAGGTATATTCCTCCTGATTTCATTAAAATTTTCCGTATCAATCATGAAATTCAATATCAAGTCATCAAAAATATATAAACTTTAAACTTCCAATAAATTTTTTTTTAAAAGTTCCACATTCATTAATTTTATTTTTTCATAAATATTTTCTCACAAATATCCACAAAAATAAACTAGTATTTACAAGAAACATAACATCATCCACTTGAGGTTTTAACAATCCACTCCTTTGGATTTTTTTTCAATACTATTCATCTCATCCATTTTATTAATAAAAAAACCAAAGTGATTACATGAGAGGGACAAAAGCAAGTACTTGAGATAAATTATTCATAAATTAACCAACAATAAGTATACATATGGTACCTATGTATATCTAAAGGGTTACTAATATAGAAATCAATACCATACTTAGAACAAATTATATAATACCTATAAATAACATAATTCCCCTACAAGAGTAAAAACATTAAATTTATTTGAAAACACTTTCCTAAAACATAGAACACACTTATTAAAATAGATCATAAGAAAGGAAACTTTTTTTATCCTACCATAAAAATATATCCTCAATATATTAATCATGAAATAAGAGAGTAAAATCAAATACTATTCATACCTCAGTGCTAGATATTGTGATTCACTCCAATCTGAAACCATAACTTCTCAAATGACTCATTGGGATTGGTTTCGTAAGAATATCATAAAATTATTTATTAGAAGTAATAAAATCCAATTTCAAGATACCCTCAAAACTTTATCTTTTATATATTGATACTTTATGTTAATATTATTTGACATGAATTCTACACATTTTTATTAGATAGATTTATTATACTCTGGTTGTCACAAACTATATCTAAAGGATAACCTGAATTCAATTTAATGTTTGGTATATATGTTCTAATCAATATAATATATTTAGATTCCTACTATTAAACCACATACTTATCCTCAGTTTAATTCATATAAAATAATGTTTTTTCTATTAATACAATTAAACATCGCTCCTACCAATGAGAAACAATTCAACTTTTAAATATTTTTTATCGTCCACTACTCCATCCAAGCCTATATTAGTGTACCCTTTCCTATAGTCATATTCATTACTATTTTACATAATTACTGAGGATTGTATTGAAGCATGGAATAAAGAGTGATAATATATACAATATTGGGTTTGGTGGATTTAAAATACATAATATCCCCAATTAAGTTTGAAAACCACCTATCATTAACTGTGTTTTCTTTATCAACCATTCATAATGGTGTGGACACACCATTGGATTCCTATATATAAAACTTATTAATGATCCCTCTAGAATAACTTTCTTTTGATATATAAATGTAGTCAAATTTAAAGTAATTTTTAAACCTAATAAAAACGTTATTTCTCCATGTATTGACATTTTAAATATCTCTTTCATGTTCCAAAAGAACTCCTCACATAGACTTTAATCATTTATAGTAAAAAATATTTCATAAACATACATAATATAAAAAGTGATATGGTGTTGGTCTTCTTTACATACCAAATATTATCCACCTTCCCGTTCTCTAACTTCATAATCTTGAAAAAATCATCTAGCATAAAATACCATGAATAAATCCTATTTTAATCCATAAAATTACTTCTTAAACTTACCCATGTTTCTATTGTTAGAATATTACATAAATCCTTTGGGTTGTTCCATGTATACTTCCTTGTAAATATCACTATTTCGGAAAGTAGATGTAACATCCATCTAAAATAATTGGAAGATTCTATGAGCTATTGCGACTAGAAATATTCTGACGGAATTAAGTTCAGCCATTGGAGAAAGTTGTAATCAAATTAAAACCCTTTTCATTTATTAGTATCCCGTGAATTATAGTGCAACTTTATTTCAAGAATATCAAATATTCTTATGTAGATTATTATTGAAAACCTATTTAACACCAATCTAATAAATTTTAGTGGTTCTTCAAATAAGTTCCCAAGATATATCATTTTCTTTCTAATCTAGATCTTATTGTGGCATAAACCCACCCATTACACTCAAAATATTATTCAGTAGAATTTCTCAACTTTTCACAACAAACTATTTTCACTAGAGACTATAATTTTTCTCTTATATTTCACACCATAATTATGGACACAAATTATTTTATCAACTTTTAAAAAATTTCTTGTTCATGAAAATATAGTAAGAGAAATTTTATGTTCTCTTTTATTAAATGTGTTAAACTATTTTGACTCTTGAGTCTCATCATCATAATTGGAAACATCAATACCTACTCAATTTTATTAAATCTATATGCTTTAAACTAGTTATATTATAGGTTTAGACATAGCAACATCATCCCCACTATCTTTAAAAATAGTTCATTTGATTTTATATTCATCCCTATGAACTATTACATTATCACATTCCAATATTAATTGATATTTCATGGTATGACACATGTAGGAACTTACATTTTAGATATAACCTAGATAAATTCTTTCTTAATCCTTTTAATAAAATTTCCTTCAATTATATCCTTTTTATTTATTAGACATGTAAATATAAATACTATAATTTTTTAAACATTTTATTTTATTTCAAATCACATTTCCTAATGATTCATGTAAAAATTTATCCACATGAGACACCTATTCATGATGATCCCAATAGTTTTTTTGGCTTCTAGCCAGAAAAATCTAGATATTCCATTATCTGTCAACATTATTATAGCCATGTCAACCTAATGTATTTTATTCATTTTAGTCATTCCATTTTTTTGAGGAGTATATGTATCACTAAATTAATTTGTTATTTAATGTTTTTCAAGTCATCCATTGATTTCTTTTTGTTTACAAACTTCCATTATCTGATCTAAACTTCTTCAAAGTTAACCAGGTCTAATTATCATAATGGAATAAAATACTCTTGAATTTTTTTAAGTTCTATGATGTGTGGGACATAAACATAATAACATTAATCCTTTTTATGTCCATGATAAATTATATATTGTGTAGATATTCCTTAGTTTACTTCTTGGTTATAGGGCCACACACTTCAGAATGAATCATCTCCAGCTATTTTGATGTAAGAATCTCATATAC
This sequence comes from Viscum album, assembly GCA_963277665.1. Taxonomy (NCBI): domain Eukaryota; kingdom Viridiplantae; phylum Streptophyta; class Magnoliopsida; order Santalales; family Viscaceae; genus Viscum; species Viscum album. The sequence goes on along the minus strand of OY728147.1, from coordinate 2,000,591,700 downwards.
TTTGTGAAATTTGTTCACCATTTTTTAAATTTTAGAATCTTTTAGAAATTGATGTTTATTCTTATACTAGGATGGGATTATTTAACATATTTACTTTTTTAGTGATCTTCATCATATTATTCTAGATAACATATAAAATATTTATATATCTTAAGCTACTTTATACTTGTTAACTTAGATAGCAGGTACTATTTTCTAATTCATCTTGAAATAAATTACATGGGGGTTGTTAACCCATTTTCACCCAAACAAAAACTTTAAAAGTTTTTAAAATGAATCAATTTTCAAGAAAATAACCTTATTTACATCATTAAATAGTTTTTATACAATCAAAAAATTATTCCTTAATCCATAAAAAAAGACATTTTGAGGCTTGATTTGATTCTTACAAATATTTTCATTTCTAAAACCTAATATTTTTAGAGACCTATAATTTAAAGATGTAATTTCTCCTCCAAAATATTTATAAATATTTTTTAGGTTTTTAATATCATATTTCTTATAAAATTGATACACATTCTCCATGATATGATGTTTTTTAGATTTTCATGTGTTAAATGAAACGTCAAAAACATTATCTTATTACATAATATGATTTGGATTTTTCTAATATTATTATTTAATTTAAATTATATTGGAATGAATATAACATATATATTTAATTTAATCTATTCTTTATCAAATCATCCATATACTTCTTGAAATATTTCAATGTTTTTCTAAACTATAATATTTTTGTATCAACGCATTGGTGCTTTTTATATGTTTTCACTTATGATTGATGTCTCCCACTAGATTCCTTCTCTCTTATCAAGATAGATAGAGACATATTATGCCAGTATATGAATTATTTATGACTATATATCTCTAAAGACTATAAATAACCTAGTAACTTTATTATTCGATAGAAAATGGTGTTGGAGATTTGATTTTTCGATATAATTATTATTTATTCCTGACTTTTTATTAAATTTTTTATTTTATAAACACTTTATTGATAAATTATGAATGTTTTAGTATTTTTTTCCTAAATCCTTCTCCATTTAAACATAGGGATATTTTTCTTCATCTTTTTTTGTTACACCAATTCCCTCACTATTTCTCAATCTTCTATAATTATATTCATTATGTTAATAAAGCCTTTTCTTTGACATATTAATTTTCTTAGATAGCTCCCACTTTTTTAATATGAAATTTTTAGGATTTACTATGTTCTATAATTTCTATATTTAAGTTATTATTGATCTTTTATTTTAGTTTTTTATTATAAAAAAAATCCATTTCATCTACATATTTAATTCCACGTCTCCATGAATAATATTGGAAGTCATCTATTGAATTGTTTTCCATATTTATAATAATTATATGGTTTAGTATTTTAATTTCCTTGAAAAGACTTTCATTTTCAATGTATATTTCATTCTTCTTATCTGACCCCTATTTGATCCCACTATTTCCTTCTCTTATCCTTCAAATTTCTTTCAGAAACATTTTAAACTCTAGCCTTAAAGTGTATTATTTAAATGTCTCAAGTTCTTCTAAAAAATAATCACTTTCTTATTGAGTAAAAGTTTCTAATAAATCCCCCTTTTATTCTTTTACTATGAGAAATCTATATGGGTAATATTGGAATTTGTTACCATTATCTATTTCCTCAATATCAGATACACTTTATTTAACTGAAAGATAATTACTTCTCAAATACGTAAGATAAATATGAATTTTTCCTATTTTACTAGTTCATATTGTTGATTTCCTTTTAGGTACCTTTACTATATTTACTTTCTCCTTTGATATTTTAGGGAAAATTAGTAATGAAATTTTCATCCATTCTATAATTGATGGACTTTAATGGAATATTACTTTGATACATACATTTCCCAAATGTAATGATCCATGACATAAAGGGAATTTTTTCAAAAAACGCTTTCATACTTTGATCTTTATCTCAATAGTCTATCTATTTTTCTATTTTTATTTCATGTAAGGATTTAAGGGATTTATAATTTTTCATTTTTCACTTTCATTTTATAGATTCTCCACTTCTCTTATCATAAATTATTATAGTGCTATTAAGTTCAACAATAAAGTAGTCATCAAGGTATCCATGTTCACATTTAGAGATCTTCACATAAAATTTATTTGGTAAAATTATCATAATATTTTTCACTATTGTTGAATCTTTAAGAGTTTTTTTAAACTCTATAATAGATATGAACATTTCATTAACCATGGTTAATAATTTTTTGATTATTTCTTCTTCTTACATCCTGAAATATTTAAACTAATTTCTCCTGATCTCTATTTTAGATTCTTACACATTTCTATTTATATTATAAATACTAAGAATATTTTTAAAAATATTATTATGAGTTTTAAAGACTGTAAATTTTTTCAAATATTTCATTGCTTAATAATATAATTAATCATCCCATTTTTTCCATCATTTACAATATTTTTCATTACCACTTGAGACCATAAAGAGGTCTGGGTTGGTTCTGTGTAACTATAATGAATAATTTAGATCACACAAAGAATAAGATAATGAAGGTAAGGGTACCAATATCAATTTAAAAATATTAATTCCTTTATCATCAAACATTGGGATTCCTTTTATTTTATTGGATTTTTGTTTATCCATATTAGATTATTCAAAGAAACACCAGAGAGTTGAACTGGGCTCTAATACCAGTTTTAATATCATATGAAGTGTGATGAACATTTAGAGGGAGGGGTGAATTAGTGTGTAGTGATTAAAAAAACCCTCTTAACTCTCATTCTTATTTAATATATTTTTCTCAAGATAGTCATTTATTCTAAAAGAAAATAAAAAAATTGTTTTTTTAATGTTCACCTCCTTTAAGGGTATCAATATCCCTAGTGTGTAATGGTTATTTTCTCACAAAAAAATTCTTAATATTATCAAAATGAACTCTAGAAGTGGTATAGAATTGAACTCATTAAAAGGATAGATTTAAAATGTAAAAATTTCACATCAACATAACATAATGATTCTATTTGTATAGTGATCCACCATATGGACTATGGAGATGATGAGATTTTTATTTTTATTTTTTTACATCAATAATTTATAGATATTGTCTATGCTTATAAAAATATTCACTTAATCAAATAAAAAATTCATCAATATAATTTTATCCCTCTATTTTTTCACATGTATACATATAAAATCATGTGCATATTATTTCTATAATGGTTATGGAAACTCCCTGATTCTCAGTGAAATATATTTTCTCATTAAAATTAATCTATGACCAAGTAAAAGACTCAAATAAAATCTTCCATACACATAGATTCATTGCTTCATCATGTAATTTAAAATATCATAGAACCTTCTACAAAAAATCCAAATATAATAATTTATTCAAATTTGTCATCAACTTGTACATGAGATTATTCACTCTAATGTGAAATCTTCTTCAATGTTATAGAACTAATCTCAGCACCGATTCTTGTTCGGTAAGATTCTACATAATTAGTTTCCTTAATTACAATTTACTTAGATTGATCATTATGTTTTAATCCTTAAAGATAAAAATAAAAATTTTCAGATTTAGATCCTCAATATTTAGAATATTTGACTTCTGGAAGCTCAGTCAATTTATAAGAGTTGGAATGTCATATAATGTTCTAAAATTCATACGGTATCTACTATAAATTCACATTTACTAAAATTAATTCATACACATATTATTTATCTAATTATTTCTCCATTGAAATATTAAAATCCAGTAAAACTTATTTTGAGATCATGAGTAGAAGTACTACATTCACATTTAATGTTTGGATTGCCTAGAGAAATTTGCATGAAAATCAGCACAAGTTATACAATGAAGACATGCAATAATTTTCAGATATTTATATTTCCTTTAGATTCCTTAAACACTAATTTATTTAATTATAATTATTTTAAAATGAATAAAACACAACTAATTTGAACATAAAACATAATCCAAATATTCTCTTATCACATTCTTAGTGTTCTCATTTTCATTAATAGTTATATTATCAGGAATGATATCCAATGATAACTCATCCATAAGTTAGAAAATTCCAGATTTTAAAAAAAAATTAAGAAATAAATCCCATATTTAGTTCTTGTATTTTATCATTAATATCTTCTCCCCAACAATAATAACATGTAGTCTAGTATTTAAGACAAATACATCATCATATTATATAGGTTTTAACAGTAGTATATGATATCATACATGTTGAAGTTGATGATAGCTTTACAAAAATTAATTGTAAGTATCCAAAAGGAGTTTTGGATATGGTTTTATAAAATATTGTAGGCAATATAATATTAGGTTAAAATATACATGGATTATGTGGATTTAGTTCAAGTGGGAGTTTTATTGTGATATTCTCGAAATCCATAGATACATAAGATGCATTTAAAGATATATTTTACTATATTATATAATTATGTTGTATGGTATAAAATATTTGGTATAAAATTCAATTCAGGTGACTTTGGTTATATAATTTAATATGATATAGAGATATCATATAGCCATTTACTAAGCCAATTATACTCTATGACGGTCTATATCATAAGGCATTTTGAATCATAATGTAAAATTTATGTTATAATTAGAGAGGTGGAAGAATGTTATAACATGATGGAATATTACACTGATGGGTATCATTATTATAAAATGTTTCATTTTATAAAACATTGGGGAGAATACATATTATCTGAAGGTTATAAGTGTTTTAATCAAATTATTTACACAAACATTTTAAAATGTTTGAGTAAATGTCATAGAGGGATCGGGAGTGTCCAGGGACCTATATAAGGAGGCATTTACCATGATATTGGTTCTTTCCATTATTTCCCAAGATTATGCCAATCCCCCTTGATTCTCTCTTCACCTTCATACTTTTTCTCCCAAGGTACTAGACAACTATGGTTTTGAATAGAGTCATTCCCAAGCCGTTAGGTTAATTAGATATGCATATAGATGCTTCATGGAGTGTGGAACCCATTGGCATTTCCATAGGGATCTAAATTAAAAACATTTATTAAATAACTGGTTTACTAACTATTAATGTACAAATTTATGTGTATTTAATCTATATTTTACATGGTTTTGTTTTTAGATAGCATACTAATCTTGGGAATTTTTTGTCTAATGTATTTTGTTACCTTAAACAAGTATTTTTTGATGATTATAAATATTTTTTCAGTATCACAAAAAAGTATAAATAGTTAAAATATTTTTACTACCCCGAACCAAGTTATCCAGAACCAGTGATTTATTTTAATACATTTTCATGATTACAATGAATTAAGTCCTGAAGGACCAATCAGTTTAACAGTATTGAAAAATAGATTATGTATATGAACAATAAATTAAACTTTCTAACATAAAACACGACATAAATATTCCTTTGAGAATGCCATTAATTCCCTAGCTTACCCCTTCATATGAATCATAGTACACTTCTTGGAATAATTTTAAAATAAAACATAAGAAAAGGGCGATCTCAGATGCTCAGTAAGGGTAAATAATTTAGCGAATGCTATAAAATCTTAAGGCAGGATTTGTAATAAAAAACTACCTTTTAAACATTAACATGAACATAATATATAAAAAATAAATCAAAAATTATCATATAAACAAGCATATAGATATTCTACTAGTTTAATAATCACATGTAATAACAAATTTCATAATTAGGGAATGCATAATACTGTATATCATAACTGCATAGTCGAGGCCTAGTTCCAAGACTAAATATAAAAATTTTGTTAAGGCCTTGTGCCAAGACACTAATTTGTCTCATTAGACCTATTGATGCATTGAGGGGATATAGTAGGCCCTACCCATCACATACTAAGTCCAATTTATTTCTCATATAAAAATGTTCAAACATAACATAAACATTCGTATTAAAAATAACATACGAAATGTAAATACTTTAACCATAAACCATAAATGGAATAAAAATATCACATCCATAGTCAAACACATCATAACTCATTAAATACAATATGGAAGATTTTATTATAATAAATCAACATCAATCATGAATAATATCCAATAAAGGATGTTAACATTGTTGAAAATAATTTGTAAAACTATTTGAGGGAAATATCCCTTTTCATGAAATCATTTAAAAGTCACACAATTTATAAAATATTTTATTTAAAAGAAATGATTGAATTAATGTGTACCATTCCAATTTTAAACTTTTTAAAGGAATTAACATTTGAAAATATTCATGTCCATATAAATAAATCCATAAAATCATTTTTAAAACATGGAAATTAATTAAAAATATTTAGAAAAATAAATCATTAAAACATTAAATATAATGATCATGTTAAAGAGTCCCTTCCAAAAAACCGTAAAATATTCCATTAATTTTTATTGAAACATGTACATGGATTATAAATGTGTCCCAATAAATACTTACACATAATCAATCTCGGATAATAACGAGATAGAGGAATTAACCCTTACATTGTACATTCCTTTGGTTGAGGGTAAATTTAACCTCCAATATAATGACCATAGTATGTTATTAATTTATAAAAGAACCATATTTATATTTATTATATCATAATTTATTCATTTATTACTTTATACTACTTATTTAAAAATAATTTCTCTGATTAAATAACATTTCTGGTAATAATCGCTTTCTTTATCGTACGTGTTTTAACTTGTTATTCTAGATCGTATCACTTATATAATGATTTAATTGCTTCCAGAATATATAACATTATTTATTTATCATATATATTCAGAATATAAATATGTATAATACATAGATATATGAAATGGAAACCACCATTTATGGAGATGGTAGACCGTACGTACACATAAAATATATTTCCATTTTCATATCATATTGAACAGAAGTAAGTGAATGAGATATATGTAAACACACACTCACAAAAAAATATTTACAGTAGAATTATTAAGTCATATATTACATACTTATTAATAATATATATTTTTATAATCATTGTTAAATGGTGAAGGTGGAAATGAATCTCATCGCGTTCTGGAGACAGTAAGCTGTATGTACGCACGTGTGACAAGATCATTCTATTGATGGTGAAATTGTAGGTAATTGGATGGTATATTATATATACATAATCATTAACATGTTAAATTTATTATTTACCTAAATTATACTCATTATTATACTCATCCAAATAATTAAGTTTTGAATAACAAACTACACCACAACGTTGAGACGGTAAGCCGTACGTACCCACGTATGGTGACTTTTTCATTCATAGGATGGATAGAATAATAAATATGGTTGTACAATATTTATAATAACATATCAGTATGTAGAAGGTACTGTATTTATTATTTTTTTATGGAAAAAACCAAGAAAGAGGTAGTGGAAGAAGAAAAGAACTTTGAAAGAGTTGATGAAGTAGTTACCTCTTTTTCGGGATCTTCCCTTTAATTTGAACAAAATGGATCCTTAGGTTGGATTTATGATAAAATGAAGGCCTATTGGGTGAACTGAGGTTAGTTGGAATGAGATTTTATTACGTTTTGGCTGATCCAAATGGATTTGGAGGTGTGAATTCAAGATAAGGGGAAGTACACTTTTATAAGGGAGGTGAGGGGTACTTTAGGAAATGTTTAAAATATTAATTTATTCTAAAATCAGTTTCGGTTTCTAATAGCTCAAAATGGATTTATTTATAGTATAAGGTGGTTATGTGTTGAAATAATCTCAACCAATATGTTTTGGACAAGTTTAGGTCACCATATTAACCTTATCTTTCATATTTAATTCTTAGTTAAATAGTTTAACATTTACCACGTCTTCTTGTATTTTTATATTACATGGTTAATAAACATACTATAAAATTAAAAGATAACTTAAAGTGGTTCATTAATGAAATATGTAACCTTATATATGTCCTTTGGAATAATATCATATTTTTAAGAATATTATATCATTTAATAATGTAGTATTTATTTTTAAAACTCATTTATGTCAATTTTTAAACTATTTTGGTATTTGGTTTTTTTCAAAAGTCATAACATATTTATTACTTCTAAAAAAATACATTTAATCAACAATAATATTTCATATTAACCTAGAAAATTCTTTTATGGCATCAAAACTTTAAAATTATATTTATTTTAAAATTTATAATATCATTTATTTGATTCCTTCATTAATAAGGAAAATAAAACATCATTATTGTGTCATAAATAAATATATTTATATTATGTCTAAAAAATATAAATAAAATAAAATTATGTAGGAAATATTTTTATATTTTTAATTATTATTTATAGTAAAAAATATCACTTATAAAATCTGATATAACGTTTTTTACTAAAAGATATAGGTTAATGTTACATTTTCCATAACTTTAAATTAATTTTTATAGTGTGATTTTCACTTAAAAGTGGATCCATTGGATCAAAAAATCGACCTAAAGATGTCCATGGTCAGAAATTTATCATCAAATAGGGTTTGTACATGTGTTAGGGTATTTTAGTATTATTATAATAATATTTTTTACCCTTATTTAACGGATTTACCCTTTAACCATGGTAAATGAAATATTTACTGAAGTTACTATTCATAATGTCTAAAAATAAAAGTTACCTATTTACAAAATGTGGACCTCATGATTCTAAATATGGAATTCATTTTTCAAAATTCAAAACACAGAAGGTGCTTAAATTAATTTAAAATTAATTCTAGTTATCAAAACCAAAAGGCGGGGTTTTAAGAAGTAAAAACTATCAAAATATTGACATGTGTTTATGTAAAATTTATATGTGAAATTACATCCAATGACATAAATTATATTAAATGATAAAAATATAATCTAATAGTACTTTAAAACCACTCGAATGCATAATTTATCACTCTAAATTGTTTCAATTGTTATTTTTTAAATTAAAATTTATTATTTTTTATTATTCATCAAAATTTGAAAGTTATCATAGAAGTACAAAAAATTTACCCTAAGCTACTTTTGATTTTCCAAAATAAAAAATTAAGTCTATTTTACCAAATTATATTTTATTGAGTGTCTAAGATTAATTTTATTATTGTTCAAAAATGACATAAACAGTAGTTCTTTTAAAAAAATAGTTTTTCTAAATAACTATTTTAACAAAACTTATAAATTTCATTATAAATATGTTTTATTTATGTGAAAACATTAAAAATAACATTTAAAATTTATTTGTTACTATTTGTATTAAAATATTTAATTGATAAATAAATATATCATTTAAGTAATTATAATACTAATGTGTTGTTTCGCATATACTCAATCTTACGTATAATGCAAACCAATATGGTGATGCATGCAATATAGGCTATTAAATTACTCTAAAGAAATAACGTACTATAAAATATTTTAGTGTTATATTCTCCCATCCTTCAATAAATTGTTTCCTCGTAATTTGAAACTGTTATTTGAAAATAAATGGTTAAAAATAGAAAATACCTTTGTGGAAAACCCACATCAGAATTAGGGTTAATAAAATTTAGTCTTAATAAGAGAAAAATGGAAATGAAAAAGTCACCACCAAATTAGGATTTAAAATATAAGAACATTGGTGGAAATTAGAGAAAAATTATTTGAGGAAAAACATTATAGGGAGTGATTGAGGTCATCAATCACAAACAAGTGAATAATAATCGTAAAATTGAAGGCCTCAAAGCCATAAATCTAGGATGATTTAAAATATCATCTATTCAACATAACTTAAGGAATTAGGAAAAAAAATCGGTTTTAGGATCCTTTCCATAATGTTTAAGAATTAATTTCTTCATAGAATAAGAAAGAAAAAGAATACTTGACAAGTATATTTCCATCCTTTAGACTTATCTAAAATACTTCTGTCCAAACTCACGGTTCAAAATTTATAAGGAAGGTCACCTAACATACATGTGAATACCTTTATCGTGTATTCTCTTAAAACATGGTTATTAAATAAATTACCAAAGAACCATATTGAATAGGACCATTCTTCTTTATTCCTTATGTAAGACATATAATTCTGGATATACATCTTAAATTCAAAAATGTTGAAAACTCCTAAAAATGATGGTATAAACCTCTTTTTAAAGAAACCATTATCAGTTCCAAGGAGGTCGATAGTACCCAATTTACTTTATCCAAATCAATTATCTCAGTATCAGGACCATATTATGGTTTATCTTTCCCTCAACCATGTATTTTAAAAATATTTTAACTTGCTATTGAGTCTCTTTTCTTAGTACCAAAGAATTTTTAATCCCCAATGAAATAGTATTGTGGTACATTCCTTATTTATTTCCATATTTCATATAACCGGTACATCATTGATACAACACTGAAATGAAATAATTCTTCCATCCAGAAGCACAATTACATTAATTATTCCACGTTGACTAAAGTAACAGATTCTACTTGACCTTAATCCATTTGATTCTTCTAAGCTAGATTTCCTTGATGCTTAGGTCATTTATTTTTTTAATGCCCTATTTCAATATAGTTTAAAAACTGAATAATAGTATTTTTTTCTTCCCATTCAATTATTTTTCCCAATGAACCTTTTCTCTATACTTATAACAAAATCCCATTCCCTTTAAGAATTTAACAAGGTGATTCTTTCCATAGTTATCACATGTGGGAAAATACTTCTTTCCCATATTCCCTTTATCAATATTTTTCTCTGACATCCTCTTCTTCTCTTAATTTAACTTTATTTCTATAGGACTCAGATAATTCATTACTTATCTTATTAACATGAGATACTATTTCATAATATGATGATAATATGTGGTCGACTATTTCCTTTCTAAATGTTGGATTAAGACCAAGAAATATACGATCCTTCTTACTCTTTGGATCATGTGTATTTCTGGAGTTCTCATTCCTTCTACTGAATGCCATATCTAAATGACAACAAAAACTAGGTCATATCATATCACAATGCATAATCCAAAAACTATAAAAATTATCAACATTAATTGAATATTTTCAAACATCTAGTCTCATAGTCATAAAAATGGTTTCTTTGCTGACATATTTACTCATAAATATTTCATAATTGTTTGTAAAGAAAATGTGAATTATCTTATGCATATCCCACAAGAGTTTCAAACTAGGTGAGCAGTAAGCCCCATTGTCCTGTACCATGATACCCTAGGTCAAGACCCAAAGCTCTTTGTTATATTTTTCACTCTTATTTACAACTTTTCCAGAACCACATCCACTTGTACTTTCCAGACATGGATGTACTTCTAGTAAAACCCACATAATATCTACAATACCAAAAATTTTGGATGTTATTCTATATTAATCCTCAAATTCTATCTTAGGGTAATGTTTCATAATCAGAGTTTATCTAAATCTATTTCCAAGGTTGTTTCTAAACATCCTCTAATACCAACTGTAACACCCCAACCCTAGTTACCCAGAGCCGCCGAATAATTTTAATAAATTGTCATGATTACAAAGAATCACGTCCCAAAGGACTGATCATCTTAGTAGTCTTGGAAAATATATTACAAACATGAACATTACGTTAAACATTATAACATTAAAAAAACATAAATAATACTTTTAGAATGCCATTAATCTCTTAGATTAACCCTACATATCAATCATAATACACTTCTTGGAATGCTAGAAAAAAAATAATAAAGAGGAGAGCTCAAGTGCTCAATAAGGGTAAATAATTTAGCGAAATCTATAAACATTTAAGGAAATATGTGTAATAAAAACAACGGCCTTTTAATCATAAACATGAACATAATATGGAAAAAATAAATGAAACATTTCCATATAAACATGCACATGGATATTATACAAGTTGAATGATCACATGTAATAACTAATTTAGTAATGAGGGAATGCATAATGTCGGATATCATAACCACATAGTTAAGGCCTTATGCCAAGACTAAAAATAATTTTTCTTTCAAGCACTTATGCCAAGACACTAATTTTTCTCATGAGACCTACAGATTCATCAATGGGCTATAGCAGGCCCTGCCTATCAATTACAAAGTCTAATACATTACACATATGAAAATGTTGAAAAATAACATAAACATTCATATTAAAATAAGCATACAAAATGTCAATACTTTAACCATAAACCATGAATGGTATAAAAGTAGCACATAAAGAGTCAAACATATCATAACTCATTCAATACAGTATGGAAAATTGTATTATAATAAATCAACCTCAATCATGAATAATATCCAATAAATGATGTTGACAAAGTTGAAAATAATCAGTAGAACTCTTTGAGGGAAATGTCCATTTTTCATGAAATCTTTTAAAAGTCACACAATTCAAAAAAGATTTGATTTAAAAGATATTTTTTGAATCAAAGTGTCCCATTACACTTTGAAACTTTTAAAATAAATTAACATTTAAAAACAACCATGTCCATATATATAAATCCTTAAAATCATTTTTAAAACATGGGCATTAATTAAAGAGATTTAGAAAAAAAATCATTAAAACGTGTAAAATGAAGATCTTGAAAAATATTGCCTTCCAAAATACCTTAAAATATTCCTTTTGAAAACATTTTTATGAAACTTGGACATTGATGATAAATATGTCCCACTAAAAAATTACACATAAACAATCTTAGATAACAATGATATTGTTGAATTAACCCTTACCTAGTAATTTTTTTTAATCGAGGGTATGGTTAACCTCCTATATAATAAAAATAGTATATTATTAATTAATAACAAAACCATATTAATATTTATGATATCATAATTGACTCATTTATGAATTTATACTATTATTTAATAATAATTTCCAAGTTAAAATAACATTTTTGGTAATAATCGCTTTCTTTAGCATACATGTTTTAACTTGTTATTCTTGATCGCATCACTTATATCATGATTTTATTGCATACAGAATATAAAAAATTATTTATGTATCATATATATTCATAATATAAATATTCATAATATATAGGTATATGAAATTGGAGACACTGTTTATGGAGATGGTAGGTCGTACAAACGCATAAACATTGTTTATGTTTTCGTATCGTACTGAACAAAAGTAAGTGAATGAGATATATGTAAATACATAATATATATATATATATATATCCAGTAAAATTATTATGTCATATAATACATACTTATTAATAATATATATTTATATAATCATCATTGAATGGTGAATGTGGAAATGAATCTCATCGCGTCGTGGAGATGGTAAGCCATACGTATGCATGAGCGACAATATCATTATATTTATGGTGAAATTGTATGTAATTGGATGGTATATTATATGTAAAAATAATTAACATGTTATATTATTTATTTGAAAAAATTATAATCATTATTATTCCGATCCAAATAATGAAGCGTTGAATAACAAACTAAGCCACAATATTGACACAGTAAGCCGTATGTACGCATGCATGGTGACTTTGTAATTCATAGGATGAATAGAATAATGAATATGGTTGTACCAAATTTATAATAACATCTTAGTATGTAGAAGTTACTAGAGTTATTATTTTTTGTGGAAACATCCAAGGAAGAGGAAGAAGAAGAAGAAGAGAACTTTGAAAGAGGTGATTAAGTAATTACCTCTTCTTCATGTTCTTCCTTTTGATTTGAATAAAAGGGCTCCTTATGTTGGATTTATGATAAATTTAAGACCTATAGGGTTAAGGGATGGTAGTTTGGAGGATATTTGATTAGGGTTTGTCTGATCCAAATGGCTTTAGAGGTGTGAATTTAAGAGAAGGGGAAGTACCCTTTTATAAGGGAGGTGAGGGGCACTTTAGGAAAAGTTTGAAATATTAATTTATTATAAAATAAATTTCGGTTTCTAAAAGATAAAAATGGATTTATTTATAGTTTAAGGTGGGTATGAGTTGAATTCATTTCAACCAATAAGTTTTGGACAAGTTACGTCACCATATTAACCTTATCTTTTATATTTAACTCTTAGTAAAATAGTTTAACATTTACCATGTCTTCTTTTTTTTATATTACATGGTTAATAAACATACTATAAAATTTAAAGATAAACTAAAGTGGTAAATTAATGACATATATAACCTTAGCTAAGTCCTTTGTAAGAATATTAGTTTTTTAGGAATCTTATATCATTAAATAATATAGTATTTATTTTAAAAACTCATTTATGTCAATTTTTACACAATTTAGTATTTGGTTTTTGTGAAAGTAATAACATATTTATTACTTCATAAAAATAAATTTCATAAACCCTATATGTAATATTCACCTATAAAATTCTTTTATGGAGTTAAAAAATTAAATTATATTTATTTTAAAATTTATAATATCATTTATTTGATTCCTTCATTATTCAGGAAAATATTATCTCATTATTGGGGCGTACATAAATATATTTATTTAATTTCTAAAAATTATAAATAAAATACTATGATGTAGGAAATCTATGAATATTTGTAATTACTATTAATAGTTGAAAATATAACTTATAAAACCCCATATAACATTTTTTTACTAAAAGATATATGTTTATGTTACATTTCCTTAACATTAAATTAATTTTTATAAATTGTCATTTTCACTTACAAGTGGCTCCATGGAGTCCCCAAATCGACCCAGGGATTCCCATGGTCATACATGAATCATCCAATAGTGTTTGGACACATGTAATGGTAATTTAATATTATTATAATATTATATTTTACCTTATTTACCGGATTTACCCATAAACATGGTAAATAAATTTTTTACAGATGTTACTATTCATAATGTCTAATATTTTTACCAATTTACACAATTTGTATTTCCTGATTCCAAATATGGAATCCATTTTTTAAAATTAAAGACACATAATTTTTAGAAATTAATTTAAAATTAATTTTTGTTGTCAAAACCAAAAAGCAGGTTTTTAAGAAGTATAAACTATCAAAAGAATGACATGTGTTTATGTACAATTTAAATAAAACATTACCAAAAATAACCGAAATTATATTAAATGATAAAAATATAATCTAATTTTACTTTAAAACCACTCGAACATATAATTTTCCACTATAAATTATTTCAATTGAAAAAATGGTTTTTAATTAAAACTAGTACTCCGCCCATGCATTCGCACGACACTATAACAAAATTAATATTATCAAAAATAGAATACTAATTTTGAAACATAATTAATCATATTAAAATTGGACATGTTTTAAAAAAAATGAGTAGTACATATAATGCAAAAGAAGGTACAATAGGAACTCATTTATTGAGATAGAAATCATAGAGTAACAAACAACATGTGATAATGAAAATCTCAAAATTTAGCTAGCAAAGAACACAAAAGTCACCAGAATAATGAATCAACGAATCCCATTTTAGGAATATATAGAGGATAGAAAAATCTCCTGTCACGGGATATGTGATAGTTGTTCTGGAGTGACATGATCCCAAAACCCATTACCACCGTTCATGTATCAAACCTAAAAAAATTTAAAACAATAACTTCAGTGAATGATAATTATGAAAAGCAGAGAGAAATAATAACATGTAACATAAATTATATATGAAATAGAATGAAAAGGAAAAAAGCTAATGCAATAAGAAAAAGTAAAGCGTGATGTAATAGGGTACCATAATATCATTGTCGATGTTGTTGGGGATCCCAATAACTGCAAATTTTAGACCGCTCCTAATTTCTTATTTGTTAATAGTTGAAACACAATGAACTCACAGAAAAATATTTCCTATAATAGAGAAAATGTTATGAATCTAAAATTGGAATACCTCAAAAATCCCAAAAGCTCCTCTCTGCTGATAGATCACCCACAATTATGTACACCTGGAATAAAACACACTTGTTAGACATATTACATGCTCAA
The DNA here is from genome assembly GCA_963277665.1 of Viscum album. NCBI lineage: Eukaryota > Viridiplantae > Streptophyta > Magnoliopsida > Santalales > Viscaceae > Viscum > Viscum album. The sequence continues at coordinate 2,000,575,831 of OY728147.1, read as the reverse complement.
ACTCTAAACTAATTGAACATACACATGCCCAAAAATAAGAAATGTTCACCTTGATGAATTAATGAAATTAAGAGAGAATGAAGAAAAATAATTAATACCTGAGTGGACTGAGTTGGTGTTCCCATACAAGTGAAGAAAAGAGAAGAACCTAGAATGTGTGAGTATTAGTAATAGATATTGAAGAAAAAAAAAGTTACATAATGGGCATCCTTATATATAAAGTACATATTTAAGAAATAAATATTCCAAAAATCCTGAATACTAGAAATATAATTTTAGAAATGGAGTATAGAAAGTTACATATTGAGCAGTTTCTATTGTGATAAGATGTGCAGACCCAAAAATAGAATGTGTATCAAGTATATAGAAATACAGGGTACCTATGAACCATTTTATGCTTCTATTCCTCCACTAGAACCATCATGAAGTACATAATGAAGACATATATGTAACAAAAATACTGAATGACTGGAACATAAGTTAAGAAATTGAGCATTGAAAGTTTCATCTTCAGCAGTTTCTACTGTTCTAAGAGGTTTCATATCCCAAAACTAGATTTTGTATCTAGTATATAGATATCCAGTGTGCCTAGGAACAACTATGGGCTTTTGTTCCTCTTTTTGAACCATCATTTCCTGCATCAAAACAGATTATAACAGAAAACATACCAGTTTTTTCCTTAAAGGTGTGTTTGTTTTCCCCATCATGGGTGCTGCCATAAGGCATGGTTGTCAAAACAAATTTTATTTTTTCATACTCTTGAAATAAGAATGTACTGTCATAGTTTGTATATAGTTTTATTTATAAATTAATCAAATTTTAAATTTTAGAACAAGTTTGTTTTAGATGTATGATTCATTGTAAGATAATTCATGTGTACTAAATCATCAAAAACCAAGATAATGGTGTTGAAAAAATCAGGAATCCGAAAGTAAATATTGAAGTTGAATAAATTTATATATAGTAATATAGGGTGACACTGAAATATGCCTCATAACCTCAAGCTACATGCATAAAAAGAGGAAGGATGAACGTGATGTCTATTGATCAAATATAGAAACAGTATTACCTTACAATAAATGCAATTTCAAGAAAAATGCAGTTGAGAAGCTGATCATCCCAAATATGAATCATTAATAGATAGAGGAAACTAAGGGGATATAATGATTCATTAAACTCTCAAATGATTGATATGATAAGAAAAGGATGGGTCATAACTACTTTCATATGTATAGCTGATAATATAAAGACTACACATACCATAAGTCAAATTATCTACAGCATTACTTGACTATTTCATTTATTGGTATACATTATTGTATGTTCATAGAATATGGATCCATGGTTTGGGAATATGCCAACTATACCTTCTTGAAAAGAGGCAGTAATACAGTCATTCAGTTGATCAATTTTAGAGGCAGTTGTAATGAGTGAAACCGAAAAATTCCTATCAACCTTCGGGACCCTGCATTACAAGAGGCATGAAGAATATATTATATTGGAATAGGTAACACATACTAGATGGTGTCATTACTCTGAAGAATTATCTAACCACACCTCATATGGTCTACAAACTAAAATGATGTCATTTTAATAGAGTTTCATCCACACTACTACCGTAACGAAAAGAGGAAATATAAAGCCATTAGTTGAGTGCATAGATAAGTTTTGTAAAAGTACATGGTCCAGTTCAGAAATACACGAAGGACATTTGAGAGGTAGTAAAGGTAGACGAAATTAAAAAATTAGACAATATAAAATGTTCCACAACTCATGCATTCTCTCCTATCTTGTCTATCCCAATAAGATGTTATCTCCAAATTGAAGTTATAGTAAACCCTTTCCCATTAAAATAATGAAAGAACCCCTAATTTAATGTTTATTACATTGAATATAATGAAAACATAAAATAATGGTAAATAGAATTACATCAAAAAGTGTACTTAGAAAACGAAAACAAAGAGATTCTGTACATCGTAGCTTATAGAAGAACAACAGATACAGTGGAGTAACAACAACAAAGATAATAAAATTTATCCAGCATAACTATTAGAACATATGGTTATGTTTGTGCATATAATGATTTTCCCAGTAATGAAGGAGAAACATGAAATACCAGAGGAACCTGAAAATATTTTCCAAAGATAATGGAGTGGACACATATGAGTCCACAATAAATGTCATACAAGAATGATTTAAATTTATGAAAATGAAAATTCCAAAACCAAATACTATAATTGAAGCTATTTTCTAATCTGGTAACATATAAGAAAACAATGGAATGAATTAAATGTTGTAGTGTTACCTCTCATATATGTAGAAAATATCAGTCATTTTTTTCAGTTTTGTCTCTTAATTTATCCTTCATTTGAATTTCCACAATTTCTACATGGCTTGTTTTACTACCACTATCTGGAGATAAATGATGAATTTTCTCAAAGACATCCTCAGTGACAAATTTAGTCGATAGGGTTTTCTACATACAAAATATAGTTAACAAAATTTGTTCTTTTCACTGTAACTTTAATCAAAAAATAAATTAAGGTACTAATAAACAACATGTATGGAAGATAACATATACACAATTATACTGCTGATAAAACTATTACAATTTCTCATTCTACCTTTATAATGCTTCCAAAATATTTAGCAGTCTGAAGATCCTACAATGGAAGGATGTAACCAATATTATAGTAATTTATGATTTACTTGCAGGGATAAGAATATGAATTGAATTACCTCATTCTGTTCAATCCCACTACTTAATCTTGAACAACCACTACTATGATGACCATGAATTATTTGTATAATAGAAATAATGCGTTTTCACTTTATGAAAAGAAATCAATTCTAGAATTTATAATATCCATTATCCCATTGCCTGCGAAGCTATGAATGAAATGGAGGATGTAGTTTTCATTGTCATTAATGAAATTAACCTTGTGTGTGTTTGGTTCTGCTGAATAGTGAGAATTTTGAATATTAAAATTTGGTACTTCAATGTACAGTAGAACCTTTTTTGATTTGAATGCATTTAATTCCGTAGGAAAACCGTACTCATCATTATCCTAATGTAGGAATGAGATATAAAGTTACATTAAATGGAGCGATTATTATATGTAATCATGTAAAAGGTCTACAATAATACCTGTATCAAAGAATTTATTAATTCTTTAGCTGCTTTATTTATATATGGCAGGAATTGTTTATCAAAAAGTACTAGTGAATAGGAGTTAGTGATATCAATCACAGGAAGTTTCACTCTATACAAGTTGTTTTATAAATGTGATTTCAAAGCGATTTATATGAAGTAATAAAAGTCGAGAATATCAAAATAAAAAATGACTCATAACTGCTGAACGAAAATAACAAATAATAACTTGGTAGTTGTGCAATTTGGAGAAATTTTTCAATTGTTGCACCAAATTTTTCCATTGAAACTGTGGTCCTTTTTCATGCAAGACTTGCATGATTCGTAGAATAAGTTGTTTGTGCTTTGAATTTTTTTAATTGTAACTGAAATTAAGAACTTTGTAGCTTATGGAACATTGATAATTTAGTAATGAATAGGAAGCATAATGTACTCATTTTTACAATACATTATAGTCCATAATGTAATATTTAATGTGACGATATATTATATACTTGTTCACACTTTTTGACTTCAGAAATGGTTTTTTTTATTATCACAATTAAGCATTGATGTTGAGGAATTAATTGGGTATGGTGGCGTTGGACTTCAATATGCTGATTCCATTACTAACCCACATCTGATTTTTTCAAAATAGAAGTCAGCATGTTGAATAGAATCTGTACAGTAAATATTTAGTGCACACTAGATAAGAGATAATAAATTCACAGTTAGACTTTGCATTTATAGCACCTGTTTATGAAATTATCTACATCTACAATATCATGGTTGAAAGGAATTTTTGTCACATTAATTGTATTTGTTACTATAACAAAGCCCGAAAGAAATTTGAAAATATAATTAGAGGGAAAGTTGTATAATTTTTTTTTAAAAATAGTAATAGAAAGGGATCGAAGGAATTGTCTGATCGGAAAGCATACTATTCAATTTCTTTACTCTTACATGTTGTAATATTAAAACAGTTTATGACCCAATTTTTTCTTCCATGTAATGCAACATTTGATTTGCATAGTCACCCCTAAACTGAACTTTAGTTGTAAACCACTGCACAAAAATATGAAAGAAATAAGGTAATCATTCCATTTTTGGTCAAATATATTAAGAAGACAACGACTCACCTTTCATACTCTAATACAATCTGTATCTTGAAATTGGAATTCCCCAAAGATTGAATAGGATATTAGCAACGTAAATTTCCAATTATCTCTAAAACAAATTACAAAGAACAAATTGTTTTGTAATGAAATTTTCATTTATTTTAATGACATCCATTATCTCTTATGATCGTGTAAAGAGTAACGTCGAAAACAAATTGAAACTGTTAAGAAAACAACAACAAAACTGCACCAATTAAATGTTCCTCTAGAACCCTTCTCTAAATTATGTCTCCAAAAGAAGTAAAATCAAAATAGAAATGTGGAAGTGATGCATCATATGGTCGGACATGTGTTGTAGATGTGAAAATTCTATGACAAGCATGTCTAGTTCCTAAGTAGATGGCTAGATTAGAAGTTATATGGAAGTTTTGTATGAAATAGCATAATCCTTCACACAGAGGATGTTTAAATTTAGAGATAATTTGATGACCTTGAATAGTATAGTGTATCTTAGTTCCCTGCATAATGAATTTATCAAAGAATGTGTAAAATTGAAAAAAAGGAAGATCAAGTTGACAATGTTGATGTATATTATATTATGAAAGCACATTAAAAGTATGGAAAATAGATTTAATTATAAATGTTAACTCACTTTTTGATATCCAAGAATAAAATAAATGGAAATAACATCATTGGAGTACATACACGATGTGTTGAACCAAAAATTTAAAATACGAATGTGTATCTTCAATGTCTAATCAGTATCAGGTGTTATCTCATTCAAAGGGGTAATTTATCACGACATGTTGGAAACTATGTACTGTTTGATTTTTTTCACAAAGAGAACATATTCAGAAACACTGACAATCATGAAATGACAGAGAAGTTAGCAAAAGAAAACCTGCATATATGTTTAAACAAATAAATGTAAATTATACATAACACAATTTATCAAATATTTCCTTATAGACAATATTATGCGTGGAGTCACAGTTTGTTGGATTACTTTCACCAAGTACTCTTTTCAAACCTAATGGTGTTGTGACTCTAGATACAGAAACATATAGTTGGCCATGACAGAACACCGGTTTTAGAAGATATAACCCAACAAAAGAGAATGATTGGACTTGACTTTTTTTAATAGTTATAGCATATGAAACAATCAAAGGATATTGTATTCTCTTTAGTTTTAAAGGCCATCAACAATCAGAGTGTGTCATATTTAATCTTGGAATAAATACAAGATATCCTGAATTATATCCACATAAAAGTTTAGCTTTAATGACATAGTAACCTATGTTTGTAACAATCAAGTGAGTGCCATTACATAATCCAACAGATTGATTCACATTTCGAAGCAACATGATGGGCATGCTGATTTTGAGTGTAATTTTGTGGGCAGGCATCCCCAAAACAGTAATACCATTTAACATATCAGATGTGTATATGTTTTCTGGCTTGTTCGTATCAAAACTTGCATCACATACTATATCTGAGTTGAAATAAAACTTTCCTTCAGAACATGTGAGAGATATCATGTAGTCATTTACTTCTTCAACAATATCAAGAGTTGGATCTAAGATGGCACAGTCTTTAAGATAACTGACTTCAGCATAGATACCCAAGAAATTTGGGTAAGTATGTTCTATAATCGCGGAAATAGGATTTTTAGTCCAAGAAAGAAGATATTATGAATGAATTTGAATGATTGTTTCACCGTCATACGAATCACCACTACGACCTTCACCAATATCTAATGTCCATTTAGCGAAGCCTTACACTTCATTTGAATTTGTGGAAGGATTATATTGCAGTCTCATATTCTTTGTCAATGATAGAACATGAAAATATTTCCACAAGTATGAAGACACTATAATTGAAAACACTATTTCATTTCTGTTACCACATGGCACGACAGGTAGTATTTTCCTGAAAGAACCACCCAACACAAGTTTTATACCACCGAACGGTAAGGTTTAAGCTTTTTCAATTTTTTATGACATGGAATCTTTTAAAGTATAATATAGAGCTTCAAAACAGTACTTATGAACCATCAGTGCCTCATCCCAAATAATAAGCTTTGTTCACTATATAAGCTTTGCAACATCACTTCCTTGCTGAATATTGCAAACAAAGTTATCAGAAATAGAAATTGGAATTCAAAATTTATAATGTGTTGTCCACCCCCCATGTAGGATTAATGATGCAATTCCACTAGGTGAAACTGCTAGAACGATATAACCTTGTGATCATACTAGAGATATCAAGTCTTTCCAAAGAAAATTATTGCCTGTTCCCCCATGTCCATGCAAGAAAAAGAAACCACTGACACCTAATGCTAATGAATACATACTGGTATTCATCGCATATTTTTTATCAATAGTAAGCTTAGTCTACTAAGTTATAAAGTCATTATGAAGGATTTCTCTATCATAATTGAGTTCATCTACTACTAACTGATTTATTAATGAATAAATTTCAGAATCTGAAACCAACATTGGTGGATACAAATTAAGAGATCAACCATTTATTTGAAGAAGATTCTCTATCTCAAACAAAGCATACATTTGTCTTTGATGATCCATGAGTGTCAAATCTATAAAATTTTAGAAATAGTGTTAGAGTGCTATTAGAATGTTTAACTATAGCATTTTTCACTAACTGAATGAAAAAAATCACATGTAAGACAGTAGATAATAAACAAATTAGAGAGAGTTCAATTTTAATTTTGTAAGGTAATAGGATAAAATCATGGACATAACTAAGTTAAATACTGTAATTATATACCAAGCATTTTCAGACTCTGTTGTTGCACATAAATAATGTCTTCACTGAGGATCTTCCAGGTTTCATTCCACACAATGTCTGGTGAAGACCTATTGTTTGCGAACAACATGCAGGCAAATAGTCTGTGCAGAAACTATCCCATCACCCAAATTTAGACCTCTTTTATTGCATTAATAAATTCCATGTCATCAGCAAGTAGTCCCATTGTAGAACACGCCTCCCGAAAAGTACCATGAGTAATGTTGTTCACAGTTTTAATATTCTCAAATGAAGCCGCACCTCTGATTTTTGTGAGCATTAACCGCAAGTAATATTATTCACTAGTTTTTGGTGGTACATAATAAAGTCTACCAATACATAAGCCCTGTTTTCTTGGATGAAATTTTTTTCTCGATGGTGGAATATAAATCTTTTTAGAAATTATGCATATGTCATACATTGACCTTCTGGATAAGCAAAATTTGCTTGAAACCAGGCTATAATAATAGATTATGAAATGTTACCCTTACCCAATATGTCACCAATATTATCATTTTCATTGTTGGTAATAGTATTTTGTCATGGTAAATTGAAATTCATTCTTTCTATTAGAGTATATCTATAGTGGATATCATAAGAATAAATCCTCCATGATGCCTCGCAAGGAGAGATGTACTGGAAATTATAATACATCTTAATCTCATCAACACCTTTGCTGGAAAAATATTCATTATTCGTCGCATACAATGTTGCTGTCACACGATCATTACATTTGATAATATACTTAAATAGATATTTGATATAAGTATATTGATTGCATATTTCAATATTGAGATTAACTTGATACTTTAATAGTAATATAGGATTATAAGGTACTACAAACCTATTATCCAAAGGAGCACCATTTTTCAAGACATTGTTTCCATCATTTCATCGTCGGTATAGAACGTACCCATCATCATCAATTGTGGTCTGATGAACAAATTTTTTTGGAAATAATTTAGTAAATTTTTCATTCTTTATACAATGAGACCTTCGATTCGCATCACCACATGGTCCATGAATCATAAATTTTTTAACAGCCACATGTAGATTTGGGAATTCCTCAGCACAAACATTGCTGTCAACGCACGCAATAGTATATATATTTTTTTCTCGACATAGAAACAACAAAATGTGTACGTGAGGAAAGCCACATTTTTGAAATTCTACTTTATGAACAACTACATTGAAATATTGATATTATTGACACATATCAGTATGAGATAAACAAAATAATAATATATACAAGACTATATGTAATTGCTATTAAGATAGTTACTGACCCATGACGTCCCAGAGAAACATCTATCCCACAAATATTTCATTAACTAGTCAACCTTAATATTGAAAACTCTTGATACAATATGCAGGAAATCTGTAGGTCGAAGATTGTAATGTGTAACAAATCTACTAATTTTTTGCCACAATGGATTGCATGTAAATGTTAAAAAAAAATCAGGATATCCTAACCAATTACATATTGACATAATGTCTTGGTAATTCTAAATCATATACCTGGGACTACCATTAAATTCTGAAGGTAAAATGATTTGTTTCCCACATGCATGTCAATCACGGTCACCATGAAGAAAAGAATCTTACAACCCATTGTACAATTCAACCCTCAAGCGTTTTTGATTGAAGAGAATGAAGGAAAGTGTCTGAGACTCTATAATTGTATAAGAATCAACAATAAATTGTTGCAACAACCTTCTTGAATGTTGTAATGTTGAAGCATCATTGAAACAGAACTGCAAGTGATTGGATAAGTACTCTCTCGTTATAACCTTTTGAATCTTTGAACATATAGTGAAAGATGTAGATCGATGTAATATGTTATATACATATCCATCTTGACCACCTGTTAAGATTAGTGGATACTTCAGCGGAAGATACAAAGGATGAAGCTCATCAATCTGATGTAACTGTCCACATTTTCTTTGAATTATAATATCTTTTTAGTAGTTCTGATCATTAATGTCACTGAAAATAAGCATGGAAATCTCAGAAGTAGTAGGCAAGTTGTATGTTGTCGCATCTGTTTGTCTTCTCTTAAGAAGTCACAACCTTAAATTTGGAATTTCCTGATGATCAAGAACATCCCTTGCACTAATAAAATGATGATCAAGAGCATTTGTTTCATGAAGCATATGTTGTAGGTTCTGAACAATATTAAAATCAATAGATGGGTTTTAATTTCAATCACCGTAAGTGCATGTTAAATTAAAATTAAATTGAAGTAAAAATATCGCAATAACGTTAATGTTTTTTCTCGTCAATGTAAAATTTACCAGATGTTCTGAACCCTGTTCTGAGACTCATTTGCAGTATCATACACGTACAGCTGGGAAAACCTTGGTGGTTCTCCCTCGGGAGGACACAAACTACCTATGTGATGGTAGTATTGTCCATTCCATCTGAATATATTTGGAGCTCGACCATTATTGAGGTACCTGTCTACCCTTCCGTCCATTGATGTGAAAGCAAACATATAATTGTAAATATGAATATTTTCCTAGAATGCTATAGACTCACTGGAGTTTTGTTTGAAGAAAAACGTTTTATGGTACTCTGAGCATGATGGCAGCAATTCCAAAAGAATTTTACCCAACGAGCAGCATAGAGCAGATAGAGGGTTATCTTTATTACTGCATTTTGTTTTTCTCTCGTCAAACTAGAATAGTGAACCATAATATTTACAAACTTTCGTAGGATCTCCACTATTCAAATAATCTGAAGGTGAATAATGATTAAATATAACATGCTAATAATAAGTCATTATAAATTACAGAAATGGGTCATGATTGGAATCCTAGTGAGTGATAAATAAATATAAAACATATACCGGTATTTTCTGCTATTTGAAGTACTTGTATTCTCTCTACAGCATCATGAAATAAAGTCATAATGATAATACACACAAAATTATTATACAGTTAGTGTAATTTTAGTGTGGAAACACATACCTGAAAAATGAGTGGCATGATGTCTTTCACCATGTCTGTTAACATTTGTTTTTACATGTCTTTCTGAAAAGACATTAGAAATTATAGTTGACAAATTTGGATGTTGGGTCGAAGATGCATTTAATTTACTACTGAATACCCAAATAATGATAATTTTATTTGTATATACTAATAAATAATAAAGCATGATTACATGTTATATCCCACCAGTGACGGAGAAATTAATTTGGTTACCAGCAAGCGAATTAGGAAAACAATATCTTTTATAAAAGGAAAATGAAAATAATTACAATAAGCGAAAGAGGAAAAATATGTAAACCCTTGATATCTTCTTACTCTGATGAGGGAGCAGGCGATGAGTAAGTGAGAATGTTTCCTTCGGTCGTTAAAGGTACAATACATAATGAAGAAATTGGTAAGTCTTCAATAGAAGGGGTATGCAACCAAAATGTTGTTCATAAGAATATGTTGACATCATACTTACCAAAGGGGTCATCATTTTCTGCATTGGATTCTGGTATTTGTTTTTTTGCTATATCTGGAAAATAACGTTGACGAAGTTATAGATTCATGATTCTCTAAGAATGAAAATGAAGAATATAATACTTAGTCTAATGTTCGAAATTGTAAAATAAGTAATCTAAATCAATTTACTATTACATATCAATGAAGCTAACTATTGACTGAAATTTGTGACAATGCTTAGCGTGCTCCTCCTTTTGGTGGTGCAATTTGTTTTTGTGGTGGTTCGCATGATTTAGTAATACATAAGTATAGTCCATCATTGAAATTATAGTAAATGTTGATAATTACAATAAAGTAATATAATGTATATAATGAATGAAAATAAGTAAAATTTATTTGAACTATATTTTGTACAGTAATGACAAGCTTTTACGTTGACATCATACATACCAAAGGTGACATAAATTTTTGCATTGGTTTGTGGTATTTTTTTCTTTTACTACATTTGGAAAATGTCGTAGATGAAGTTGTAGAGTCATGCAGATCTATAAATGCAATTGAAGAATAAACTAATTAGTCCCAGGAACAACATTGTAAAATAAGTAATCGAAATCAAAATATTGTCAAATTTAAATGAAACACACCATTGATAGAAATTGATGACAATGCTACGCGTGCTCCTCCTTTTGGTGGTGCAATTATTTTGCAGAGGTTCAAATGTTTTAGTAGAACATAGGTAGGTATATTCCATCAGAGAATTTCTAGTACATGTTGGGAATTGAAATATAGTAATCAAATGTATAGTAATACTGAAAATAAGGAAACATTATTTAAACTATATTGAGTACACTAATGACAGCCTTTTATGTTGCTTCTTCTAATAGAAATTGGTGAAGAAGTTCCAAAATCATGAGGCACTGTCAATTTAATAGTTCATTGAGTTAAATAGTAACTAGTATTTTAAAGTAAGATGTCCATTCTATTTCAATTTATTGGTTAATTGGAATTGAACTAACCATTGGTACATATAGGTGACAAAGGCATGCGTGGTCCTTTCTTTGACTTGGAGGTCATTTGTACTCCTTCATATGTTTTAGTAGAACACATGAGAATGTAGTTAGAAGGTGAATTGTCTATACATGTATATACTTGTAAATTAGTAAACAAATTTACTGAATCAATTTAGGCAGTGTGACTAACTTTCTACCTTTTTGTCTATTTCTCATAAGTAGTCATCTTTGTAGCCTTTCATCTCTAGAAGTTGACGGTGACTGCATCATTATATTGGTTTTCTTTTTTTTTTGAATTGCCAAGGGTTGGAAAAAACCATAGTATGTTTATGTGTGGGTAGACTGTATTAAACATATAATGGGATGACAATGTTTTATGTAACTACCAATGTATAAAAACGGTAATATTATTTTGGTAATTGCAATTACCACCAGCTCAACCATGGAAGGTAATCAACGCATATTATTTAAATGTTTTTTTTGCTGAATCAGTAAATTATATATTAACTTCACAAATCTCGATACATGTTAGTTAGTATCTCATAATAGAAAAAGGAGTCTATGTGGTAGTAAGAGAATATTCCTGTTGTTTTACCTCTTTAATAATTCTTACCGAACAGTTTGATGTACTCTTGATGCTCTAAGAAGTTGTTTTACCCATAGATGACCTCCCTGGGTGTGTAATTTTGCAACCAGTACCTAGGTCTGTAGATATTTCTCCTGAAATAGATAGAAAATGATTACTTTGGTGAATGTACTAGGGATTACAAACTGTTTTCTACTTATATTAATAATTAATCACCTGTGGGATGTGGAGTTGCATTATGTAGAGATTATTACTGCATAAACAAACAACAAATTATAATTTCAGGTACTCAAATTTTCACCGGTGGTGATACATTGAATGGAATGCCAGAAATATGGAGGTGGTGTTATATGGGAGAAGTGGATTACCGCGATACCTTTAGCTGTAGAAGTCAGATGTTGTTTACATGTGTTGAATATGACAATGAGTTCTTTGGTTGAGGATTAACGAATGACGGCTTGCAGCAGAACAAAAAATTGGGATTTTCGAGTGAGGAACATTGCGCATAGTGTTGTGGGAGCAAAAGGAGTTGGTGGTCTGTAGGTATTGTTGAATGTCGGGATATACAAGAGTGATGATTTCGGGAGCTCGATATGGTCGTTGTGGGTAGCAATGGATACCGAGATAGATTTAGGGTGACATGTCATCTACAGGAACCCAGCTTTAGTATAGATAATAGATTTATTATTATTCACTATTCATTAAAATATAAAAGTTATCATAAAAGTACAAGTATTCATCCTAATCTAATTTTGATATTCAGAAATCAAAAATGAATTCCCTTTTACCAAATTCAATTTTTAGGAGTGTCTAAAATTAATTTTATTATTGTTCACAAAAGGACATAAAATGTAGTTCTTTTAAGAAAATATTTTTTCTAAATAACTATTTTAACAAAACTTATAAATTTAATTATAAATATGTTTTCATTATGTGAAAACATTATAAGTAACATTTAAAATTTATTTTTCACTATTCAAATTAAAATATTTAATTGATAAAAACATATCATTTTAATAATTATAATACTATTGTGTTGTTTCGTAGAAACTCAGTCTTGTGTTTAACGCAAGCCAAGTCGGTGATGTGTGCAATATAAGATATTAAATTACTTTCAAGAGATAATGTACTATTAAATCATGGGGTTTTATAAGATTCTTGGGCACTCTCACACAAGAACATCAAAAAAGTGCGATTCTCTACTAAAGAGGCCTATTTTTTATAAAATTTTTATCATGTTCTAATTATTTATAGAAATGAAGTGCTTTTATAGGTTTATATAGATGTTTTATTTGATGTGATCATAAAATATATTTTATCACACCTTCAGTGGTTACATAGTTTCCCTATTCTTTTTTATTCAGGAAATATTTCTTGAAAACCGATGAAAATGAATATCATATTGAATATCATTAAAAATGATTAATCAATTTGAAGCATGGAAATTCATGGAGAACATTTTCATGGAGTATTTTTGGTGAATTAGAATATAATACATGATCTTTGTTTTATTTCTTGAATTAGTGATCAGGTATATAGTCTAATCAACCAAAAATAGTCTTTAAAGTATCACTACAGAAATCTAGGAAACCCAACTAACCATCTAAGAAGGGTGTGAAATGTACAATGTTTTTGTGATAAGGGAGATAAGGAGGAAAAATTATCAAATCAAGCCTCACATGAGTCATAAGATTCCAGAAATGAGGATGAAATATTTATAATCACTGTTAATCAATATGGGTTGAAAGAGAGCCTTGATTTATATAAATTATCCCTAGTTGTCTACATGATTATGAAAAAGGTTAATAATCCTTTTAATGTGGATGATTTATTGAAAATAATAACTAAAAAATATGAATATTATAATTGAAATATCTTCCTAATAGGAAAGGGAAATTCCCACCTTGTTTTTATATCTAAGTTATAATGATCTAGTTAATAATAATTTAGTTTTTACAATCTAATTACATTTTTTTTGAATATCTCAACTTGGGAAATAAATTATAAACATCATAATAAAATGAATCAAATTCTATGATATGGGTTAGGATTCAGGACCCTAGTTGGGTGTTTGGAAATCCTAAGATTTTCAATGACATTGAATCTTGTGTTAGTTACACTACTAAAAAATCAGGCATTAGCGAACGTCATTGACATTCGCTATAGGCCTATAGAGACCACCCAGCGATCGCCATTGGCGGTCGCTTCAGCTTCGTTATTGTAGGCCAATAGTGACCGCCCATGACGGTCGCTATAGGTGGCCGAAATGCCGGCCTCAAGCGACCGCCTGGTCGTCGCTATAGGCTCCCTGGTGGGCACCATTAGCGATCGCCATTGGCGGTCACTGTAGGTGGCCTACAACGACTGCCACTGGAGGTCGCTAATGCTGCCTGGCAGGCAGCCTATAACGACCGCCTTTGGCGGTCGCTACATTGGGAATTTTTTATTATAAAAAAATTCATACTGAAATATATATATATATATATTAAAAAAAATTTAAATATATATATATTTATAATATGATTTAAATATTTAAATATATTAATATATATTAATGAAATATATATATATCTAATATTAAATAAAATATTTTTCATTTTTTAATGAAATGTACGAATTGTGTTTTTTTTCTTCACGGTGCAAAATCAGAGATAAAACTAGGTAACAATCATAAAAAATGGAAAACAATTTCATACAGTATAAATATCCAGATCATCATAAACGATAAACGTGCTTCAACAATCCGAGCAGGTCCATCTATTTCAATATTCTACTTCAAAAAACCAACAATAAGACAAAAAAAAACAACAAAACAAAACAAACGTAAATTGAACATAATTATTCAGTTATTATATACATATAATAAAATTAAATCTAACATCAAATCATGGTGCTATAATAATTTAGAACCCCCAATTTAAGAAATTATATCATTTCAGGTCATTCGGAGCACGTTTGCTTCGAATTCGACCGTCTCGCGCCGTTTTTGGTGTTTTATGACACCATAAACGCATTTCCGGTCACTGCGGTCAAACGACACCTCCGATTGACGTGCCGTCTACCCGACCATTTCAAAAATCACACAACGGCTGATTTCGAACGGTTTCATGGAATTTCGAGGTCGTTCGGGTGGTTTTGACCCCCCAACGGGCCGTTTTAGCGAGTGTCGAGCTGCTGAAAACGACACAATCGGCCGTACCGCGTGCACCGCACATCTGATGGGCATTCCATCTCCTCCTACACATAAAAAATAATATTACTAATGTTTTCATGTGGTTTCAGGTCATTCGGACCACGTTTGCTCCGAATTCGACCGTCTCACGCCGTTTTTGGTGTTTTATGACACCGGAAACGCGTTTCCGGTCACCGCGGTCAAACGAAACTTCTTATTGACATGCCTTCTGCCTGACCATTTCAAAAATCACACAACGACTGATTTCGTACGGTTTCATGGCATTCCGAGGTCGTTCGGGTGGTTTTGACCCCCCAACGTGCCGTTTTAGCGCGCGCCGAGCTGCTGAAAACAATACAATTGGCCGTACCACGTGCACCGCATGTCCGATAGGTGCGCCGTCTCCTCCTACACGTCACGAATAATATTACTAATGTTTTCGTGTGCTTTCAGGTCATTCGGAGGACGTTTACTCTGAATTCGATCGTCTCACGCAGTTTTTGGTGTTTTATGACACCGGAAATGCGTTTCCGATCACCGCGGTCAAACAAAACTTCCAACTGACGTTCCATCTACTCGAAAATTTCAAAAATCACATAAAGGCTGATGTCGTACGGTTTCATGGCATTCCGAGGTCGTTCGGGTGGTTTTGACCCCCCAACGCGCCGTTTTAGCGCACGCCGAGCTACTTAAAACGACACAATCAGTCGTACCGCGCGCACCGCACGTCTGATGGGCGTGTCGTCTCCTCCTACACGTCTTGAATAATATTCCTAATGTTTTCATGTGGTTTCAGGTCATTCGGAGCATGTTTTCTCCGAATTCGACCGTCTCACTCCGTTTTTGGTATTTTATGACACCAGAAACGCGTTTCCAGTCACCGCGGTCAAACGACACCTCAGATTGACGTTCCGTCTACCGGACCATTTCAAAAATCACACAATACCTGATGTTGTATGGTTTCATGGCATTCCGAGGTCGTTCGGGTGGTTTTGACCCCCCAACGTGCCGTTTTAGCGCGCGCCGAGCTGCTGAAAACGACACAATCGGCCGTATCGCGCGCACCGCACGTCCGATGGGCGCGTCGTCTCCTCCTACATGTCATGAATAATATTCCTAATGTTTTCGTGTGGTTTCAGGTCATTCGGAGCACGTTTTCTCCAAATTCGACCGTCTCACGCCGTTTTTGGTGTTTTATGACACCGGAAACGCGTTTCTGGTCACCATGGACAAACGACACCTCCGATTGATGTGTCTTCTACCCGACCATTTCAAAAATGACACAATGGCTGATTTCGTATGGTTTCATAGAGTTATGAGGCCGTTCGTGTGTTTTTGACCCCCAACGCGCCATTTTAGCGCATGCCAAGCTGCTGAAAACGACACAGTCGGCCGTACCGCGTGCACCGCACGTCCGATGGGCGCACTATCTCCTCTTACAGGTCACGAATAATATTACTAATGTTTTCGTGTTGTTTAAGGTCATTCGGTGCACGTTTGCTCCAAATTCGACCGTCTCACGCCGTTTTTGGTGTTTTATGACACCGAAAACGCGTTTCCGGTCACCGCGGTCAAACGACACCTCGGATTGATGTGCCGTATACCTGAACAATTCAGAAATCACACAACGGCTGATGTCGTACGGTTTCATGGCATTCCGAGGTCGTTCGACTGGTTTTGACCTCCCAACGTGCCGTTTTAACGCGCGCCGAGCTGCTAAAAACGACACAATCGGCCGAACTGTGCACACCACACGTCCGATTGGCGTTATGTCTCCTCCTAAACGTTACGAATAATATTCCTAATGTTTTCGTGTGGTCTCAGGTCATTTGGGGCACGTTTGCTACGAATTCGACCGTCTCACGCCGTTTTTGGTGTTTTATGACACCAAAAACGCGTTTTCGGTCACCTCGGTCAAACGACAACTCCGATTGACGTGACCTCTGCCCGGCCATTTCAAAAATCACACAAAAGCTGATGTATTACGGTTTCATGGCATTCCGAGGTCGTTTGGGTGGTTTTGACCCCCCAACGCGTCGTTTTAGCGCGCACCGAGCTGGTGAAAACGACACAATCGGTCGTACCGTGTGCACTGCACGTTCGATGGGCACGCTGTCACCTCCTACATGTCACAAATAATATTTCAAATGTTTTCGTGTGGTTTCAGGTCATTCGGAGCACGTTTGCTCCGAATTCGACCGTCTCACGCCGTTTTTGGTGTTTTATGACACCAGAAACACGTTTCCGGTCACCGCGGTTAAAAGAAACCTCTGATTGATGTTCCGTCTACCTGACTATTTCAAAAATCACACAATGGCTGATGTCGTACAATTTCATGGAATTCTGAGGTCGTTCGGGTGGTTTTGACCCCCAAACGCGCCGTTTTAGCTCGCGCTGAGCTGCTCAAAACGACATAATCGGTTGTACCACATGCACCGCACGTCCGATGGGCAATCAGTATCCTCCTACATGCCACGAATAATATTCCTAATTTCTTCGTGTGGTTTCAGGTTATTCGGAGCACGTTTGCTCCGAATTCGACCATCTCACGCCGTTTTTGGTGTTTTATGACACCGAAAACGCGTTTCTGGTCACCGCGGTCACACGACACCTCTGATTGACGTTCCGTCTACCCAAAAATTTCACAAATCATTCAACGGCTGATTTCGTATGGTTTCATGGAATTCCGAGGTCGTTCGGGTGGTTTTGACCCCTCAACGCGCCGTTTGAGCGCTCGCAGAGCTGTTGAAAACGACACAATCAGCCGTACCGCATGCACCGCACGTCCGATGGTCACGCCGTCTTCTCCTACACGTCACGAATAATATTAATAATGTTTTTGTGTGGTTTCAGGTCATTCGGAGCACGTTTTCTCCGAATTCG
This sequence comes from Viscum album, assembly GCA_963277665.1. Taxonomy (NCBI): domain Eukaryota; kingdom Viridiplantae; phylum Streptophyta; class Magnoliopsida; order Santalales; family Viscaceae; genus Viscum; species Viscum album. Next base: position 2,000,557,693 of record OY728147.1, on the reverse strand, counting down.
ACCGTCTCACGCCGTTTTTGGTGTTTTATGACACCAGAAACGCGTTTCCGGTCACCGCGGTTAGACGACAACTCTGATTGTCATGCCGTCTACCCGACCATTTCAAAAATCACACAACGGCTGATGTCGTATGGTTTCATGGAATTCCAAGGTCATTCGTGTGGTTTTGACCCCCCAACGCGCCGTTTCAGCGCGCGTCGAGCTGCTGAAAATGACACAATCGGTCGTACCGTGCACAACGCACGTCCGATGGGCACTTCATCTCCTCCTACATGTCACAAATAATATTCCTAATGTTTTCATGTGGTTTCAGGTCATTCAGAGCACGTTTTCTCTAAATTCGACCATCTCACGCCGTTTTTGGTGTTTTATGACACTGGAAACGTGTTTCCGGTCAGCGCGGTCAAACAAAACCTCCGATTGACATGAAGTCTATCATAAAATTTTAAAAATCACAAAAAGGATTATTTAGTACGGTTTCACGGAATTCCGAGGTTGTTCGGGTGGTTTTGACCCCCCAATGCGCCGTTTTAGCGCGCGCCGAGCTGCTGAAAACGACACAATCGGTCGTACCGTGCGCACCGCACGTCCGATGGGCGCGCCATCTCCTCCTACACATAAAGAATAATATTAATAATGTTTTCGTGTGGTTTCAGGTCATTTGGAGCACGTTTTCTCCGAATTCAACCGACTCACACCGTTTTTGGTGTTTTATGACACTGGAAACGCATTTTCGGTCACCGCGGTCAAACGACACCTCCGATTGATGTGCTGTCTACCCGACCATTTCAAAAATCACACAACGGCTGATTTTGTACAGTTTCATGGCATTTATAGGTCATTCGGGTGGTTTTGACCCCCCAACGCGTCGTTTTAGCGCGCCCCGAGCTGCTGAAAACGACACAATAGGCCGGGGGGCCTGTCCGGGGTGCAGGAGGGCTGTCCGCAGTGCGGGGAGGGATGTCCAGAGTGCGGGGAAGGTTGTCCGACATGCGGGAGGGATGTCCGGGGTGCGGGGAGGGCTGTTCGGAGTGCGGGGAAGGCTGCCCGGGGTGCGTGAGGGCTGTCCGGGTTGCGGGGAGGGCTGTCCGGAGTGCGGGGAGGGCTGTTCGGGGTGCGGGGGGGGGGGGGGGGGGGGGGTCCGGGGTAGGGGGTCTTGTCCGGGGTGCGAAGGGGGGGGGGGAGGGGGGCTATCTGGGGTGCAGGGAGGGCTATCCGGAGTGCGGGGAGGGATGTCCAGGGTAGGCCGGGGACTAAAAATAGTGAACTCAGCTCATTCATCAAAAACAAGTTTAATTATTTATATTAGGAATCACGTGTTTTTTTCAAAAATATTACAGAACATGCAATTCTAAACATTGAAAATTAAATGAACAAAAAATATTCAAATCAATAATCAGTTTCATGGTTACTTCTCAATTCGTGCACACAAACATTGCATGAGGTCAGAACACACATGATACCCCCAAATCACAAAAAACTCACTAGAAACCCAACATAAATATCAATAACAACCCCACCATTAAAAGAAGAAACACACCTCGTGAATATGATGCATCATGCGTGTTCATCACTGACCTCCATCCGGTGGGCCAGGGGCCTACAAAAAATAAACATTATGAATATTTTCATAACAAAAATAATTTAAATTAAATAAATAAATATAGTATAAAATTTTGTCATGTGATCCCCTGCACCATCACATGGACGCACATATTCTCGCAGTGCTCTGACCTTAGCAACCAATTGCACATTTTCCTCCTCGGAAGCTCGCAGCCGTGCCTCGAAATCTGGCAACTGCTGTGTCATCTGAGCAACAGCAGGACCGACATCCGCATCACATGGAAATACAGAACGAGGAATCCCTATTCCATAGGTCAAACTATATCCATTCCCTTCCTGACCAATGATGCGATGAAAGATCTCATCCCTTCGCATGGGAAGCTGTCGCTGGTCCTTTGGCAGATGTTCTAATTCAGCTTCAAATTGAGCCTGTGAAATATTTAAATAAACATACATATATTAATATACAGATTTTATGTAAGTATTGGTAATGAGTACAAGCACTTACTATCAATGCTGCAGCCTCTGGATCATTGCGATCACGAGTCCTCATCCACACCGACATTTTATCATTTGGTTCACCTTGCTCCCGCAACTATATATGAATAGAATATAAACACAAAACCGTATTAATTAAAAAAAAATTAAAAAATGAATAATAAATACCTCATGTCAGATCTGAGACACGTGACGAGTCCCAAGCCTGTGAGGTGGTCTCTAAAATGATCAATTCTCAGAATGGCGTGTAGACACCTCCTACATTCAATTCATTCAAATATCAAACAAATCACACATTCTTGAAAATATATATACCAACATAAATATACAAACCTCAACACCCTCAGTAGACCAATATGCAACTAAATCATGCCACTGAGCAGGGAGGACACCTCTCGGGACTTTTTCCAGAATGTCTGGGGCACCCACATTTGGTACCCAGTGGTCCCTATTGACTTTGCCATTATAGTCTTTCCACATCTTACGACATTTTCTCATACACACTGGCTGAAACTCATCGGGACATAATTTCAAATTTTTCTATTAAAGAAAAAAATCACATATGTTATTGTTGTTTATACATAGGGAATAAAGTAAAATAGTCTTCTTACCTAAACCTCCCTCCAAAGACGATCTAATGTGTCCTGAGGGATAGAAGCCTAGTCATGCATGGTCAATGGAAATCGATGTGGATCACGTATGATATGACCCAACTGACGAATAAATGTAGGGGCATTCCGTCCCATAGGATGAAATACCTCATCAAATGAAACATCAAAAGTCGTGTCGGAATTCCATGATTATATGTCACGACCAAGGCCTCTCCTGCGAGAGGAAGAAGTAGTCGAGTCTGATCTTGTTGAAAACAATTTTATATACAAATTGACAGATGTTATAAATATATATATATGTGTGTTTATTAATTATATAGAAAATAGAGACAATGACATTCCAACATACCTCGACCCTGAGACGTAGATGCCTCAGATGGATGATGTGGATCTTCTGCCTCTTCCCCTGACATACCTGCAGTCATGGAAAACATTAGTAAGGGGACTATCAAAAGTGTCCAAATGATAAATTGGATTGTTTTTAAAAAAAATCAAACCTGTAAAGTTTTTAATCAAACAAAAAGGGATTGAATAATTAGTTGTGAATGAATTTTAAAAAATCAAAAAGCTCACAAAACAGATATACAAATTATGTAAAAACCAATCAATGCATAGCCAAATTTTAAATTGAATTAATAAAAATTAAAGCTGCACATGAACCAAATGAAGAATACCTCAATGGGAAGATACACCGACAATAACATCAATATAACAGGAGTTAAATCACCCTAAATATTTATAACTGAATAAACTTCCAAAATTGAGGATTAATACTTACAAGGATTTATAAAATGTTTAGATAATTTATGATATCTTAGGATGAATAGCGGGAAAAAAATTATACCTTTCATTAAGCATGAAAATCGACCATTTCTCCTTCAATAGCCACTATGACCCAATAAATATCTTCTTCACGTTTCACTACGGTATGTTGATCAAGTTGTTGGGAAATAAAAGTAACAGTCTCGATTTCATCTTGTTCAAATACAAACACTCCTCACCGAGACATTTTGACAACAACTTGCCAACTTTGATTCGAAGGAAAAGTAATGAAGAATACTTGTTCCGCTTGTGATGTCAAAATGAAAGGTTCATTATCAACTCGTTTCTTTCTGTATAACATATAGTTAAAATTCACCAATGAAAACTGATATTGATCGACATTACATCCACGCACCGGATCAACCCAATTACACTTTAACAATATGTACTTCAACCCGTGTGTGTATACAACTTCAATGATGTCTATCAATTGAACATAGTAATAACCAGAATTGAAAAATGGACAACTGATGCCACTATTTTGTGTTGTTATTTTGTCGTCAACATCTTTAATGTGAAATTGAAAACCATTAGCATCTATAGATTTATAACGACGAGCCGTTATAGATGGACCCTCAGCCAGTTGGATAAATTCTTCAGTTAGCGTGGGGTCCCCTAACTCCCCCTGCTTATGAACCTACATAATTCATAGAATTCAATAATGATATATGATGAAATAAATTAGTATAATACTTCACTCATAATTAAAATCAATTTATACGTACATAATCCTTGAACCAATCATGAAATTACGCATAATGAGACTGTTGAATTTGCAACTCAGTTGCACGATACATCTCTTCTTTTATCTCATTAATGTGTTTTCTGCAAATGATAACACAATGTTTAAATGATCAACTTATGAAAAAAAAACATGTAAAAGTTAAACAATAAAGGTGATAAGATATATACTGCATTAATGGTGCAACTGATGGAGTATTGAACAAGATATATCGATACGCTTGTATCCACTCGATGTTGTCCATATCATATGTGGTTCCTTCTCCAATTGGACCATCCTGAATCTGAAAGGGCTTATCTAATTTTGTTTCAACATCTGTAATATATTCTGCACAAAAAGTAGTACACTCATCCATCAAATAACCATTGGCTATTGATGCCTCCGGACGAGCTCTGTTGCGTACAAATCGTTTCAATGTACTCAAATACCGCTGAATAGGATACATCCACCTGAATTGAACTGGACCAGCAGCCATTACTTCATCATTTAGGTGCACTGTCAAGTGGACCATAACATCAAAAAATGAGGGGGGAAATAGTTTCTCAAAGTGACAAAGAGTAAGTACAATTCGGTCCTATAAAAAATTTAAATCACTCATTCGTTGATTTCTTAAACAAAGCTGTCTAAAAAAATTACTCATCTCAATCAATGACTAAACAAAATTGGGGGTAAACAATCACAAATTGTGATTGGAATCAACTGCTTAAGTAGTATGTGATTGTCATGACTTTTCAACCCTTGCAATGTCTTTCTCGTCAGATTCACACACTTTGAAATATTAGAAGAGTAACCATCAGGCACCTTGAGTATCTTCAAAATGGAAAGAAATGTCTCTTTCTCCTTTGTAGTCATCGTATACTGTGCAGCAGGCATATATGCTTTCTTTCCCTCAGGTAACTATAAATGCAACTATTTCCTTAAACCCATTTCTTCCAAATCACGGCGTGCATTAACATGGTCCTTTGATTTCCCACTGACACCTAAAATGGTCCACAATATGTTATCACAAACATTTTTTTTCAATGTGCATGACATCCAAATTATGCCTCAGCATGATAGTTTTCCAATACGGAGGACTATAAAAAATACTTTTCTTTTTCCAATTGTGACTGCACTGCCTACCCGCAGCTCGAATATTACGTACCGGAGGAGCCACCAAATCCTGAATTTCATATACCGTGTGGATGTTTTCTTCCTCAATCTGTGATAACATTTCGAATCCTGTCATGATCTTTGGTGTTGGGCTGAACTCTCTAGAACCATCAAATGCCACTCTGTCCTTTCTAAACCTGTGCTGAGGGGGGAGAAAACGTCTGTGACCCATGTATACCCATTTTTTGTAATTCTTAATCCATAAATAATTTTTACTTTTGTTGCAACAAGGGAAAGAAAATTCCCCTTTCGTACTCCAGCCTGATAAATTGTATAAGCTGGGAAGTCATTGATTGTCCACAATAAAGCAGCCTGTAGTTTGAACATTTCATTCGTTTCACAGTCATAAGTCATCACACCATCGCCCCAAAATTCATTCAACTCATCCATCAATGGTTGAAGGTAAACATCAATCTTATTCCCCGTACTTTTAGGTCCATCAATAAGAGTGGAATGTAATATAAATTGCTGCTTCATAGAAATCCACAGAGGAAGATTATACGGAACCAACACCAAAGGCCATGTGCTATGAGTTGCACCAACCATAGACCTGAATGGATTGAAACCATCTGCTTCCAATCCCAATCGGACATTACGAACATCTTTGGAAAAGTCGGGATGCCTCTTATCAAAATCCTTCCATGCATGAGATTCTGCCGGGTGGGTTAACATATCACTTTCACGAACTCTTTCTGCATTCCATCTAATTAAATTAGAAACATTAGATGACATAAAAAATCTTTTCAACCTTGGTTTTAGGGGAAAGTAACACATTTTCTTTACGGAAATCAGTTTCCCCTGTATCACAATCTGACTTTGATGAGTCTGATTTCCCCTATTCTCTTTCCACCTGGAAGCACCACAAACCATACAAATATCCAAATGGGCAGTTTCCTTTCTAAACAACATACAGTTGTTTTCACATGCATCTATGGTCTCGTATGTAAAACCTAAGTTCTCTGTCAGCTTACGAACATGGTAATAAGGCTCGGGAATCTTAGCGTCGACTGGAAGAACCTTTTTCAATAACACCAATAGCATGTCGAATGATGTGTCTGACCAATGATTCAAAGTCTTCAAATGCAACAACTCCACGATAAACGACAATTTATTGAAAGAAGTACATCCAGTATATAATTTTGTTTTTGCATCATCAATTGCTTCATAAAACATCCTCGAATCATGATCTACACCAGAGTGAAGATTTATCTCACCGGTCTCAAGATTCTGGATGTCAGTGCCTTCAGGATCCAACCCACGTACCATTTCAGTAAGCATTTCATGCATTGGATCATCCATCCTTGCATCAACATCAATCTGAACTGTATCCGTATTTTCACAACGAACATATTCTTCTCCATGACGAGTCCAACTCTTATAATTTCTTATAAATCCATTAAAGAATAGGTTCTCCCTCACAATATCTCGTGAGAATTGATATCTGTTAGCACATTTTCTACATGGACAACTAATATAGTCACTTTCCAATCTTCTGGTGAAGTCAATAAACTGCATAATGCCATTGAAATACTCTCTAGACATTCGATTTGGAAGATCAATCCAACTCTTATCCATAATAAGATCCCTATAACAAAAATTTATACAAGACTTATTACATTTTCATTTTTAATATAAAATATATTTAAAATAAATAGTAATTAATTGTTTGTGAACCATTTATAAAATAATAATGTAAGTGAAAGCCCATGTCATACCTGATTTCGCTACAAACCCGGAAGGGAGGGGAGCCAAAGGCGGTGCTGTGAGGGAGAGGAGAGGCAGCAGTGGGGAGCCGGAGCCGGAGATGGTGCGGCGAGGGAGGGGATGGTGAAGAAGGGGATGGGTGGCGGTGGTGCGGCGAGGGAGGGGACGAAGATGAAGGTGATGGGGGTTGGCGGGGTGCGGGGTGCGGGGGGGAGGGGGGGTGTTCGCGGTGCTGGGGGGAGGGACGAGGGGGCGGAGGGCCAAGGGAGGAGGTCGGAGGCTAGAGGGCCTAGAGGCCGAAGGCCAGAGGGCGGTCAGAGGGATTTCGGAGGCGGGTGGCGGGAGGCCCGAGGGTATAGGGAGGCCGTAGGGTGGAGGGCAGCCGGAGCCGGAGGGTGGAGGGCGGCCGGAGGAGGGCAGGGTCGGTGGAGGGTGGCCGGAGGGTGGCCGGAGGGCAGCCGGAGGGCGACCGGAGGGCGGAGGGCAGCCGGAGGGTGGACAGAGGGTGGCCGGCGGAGGGCGGCCGGCCGGAGGGCAGGGCGACGAAGGGCGGGGCGGCGGAGGTCGGGGCGGTGGAGGGCGAGGCGGTGGAGGGCGGGGAGACAGAGAGGGCGGGGCGACGGGGAGGGCGCACGTCGACGGGGAGGGCGCAGGCAATGGGGGGGGGGGGGGGGGCGCTTCGCGATAGGAGGGATGGTTCGGGGGGCGCGAAAGCCTTTTTTTTAAGGGAAATGTAGCGACTGCCAGTGGCAGTCGCTATAGGTAAAGGTGCTCAAAATCCCATATTTCTAGTAGTGATATCTGTTGAAACTATATAAAGACATAATTAAAGGCATGTTTGGATTCTATGAAAGGATAATAGTTGATACTTCTCTCTTGAAACCCCTAGAGGCTAATTCTACTATCAAGGTCAATGGTAACAAAATTGAAGTTGACTTTGAGTAGGTGTTAATCCCCCCCAATGTGATTATTCAAATCTTATTGGGTATGATGTTTTATTCTATATGTATGTTCAAAAATTAATGATGAATAAGTTAGGATCTCTCAATTAAAATAGATTGAGTTAATGAAAAATAATCCCATGGATACTTCCTTAGTTACATGTCCCTTGAAGACACATGAAATAGACCAGGGGGAGCATCTCAGTATCTTTGAGCTTATGAAAAAGGATAAAAGGTCTCATGAATGAACTATTTTAATGGAATGGAATGTTAAATTACTCAAATCCTCTAGAATTTAATCTAATGGTATGGGGAAGGAGGTTATTAGGGATGATATGGAGCTCAAAATTAAAACATGTTTGGTAAAAGATAAGGGAAGTACTAAGGGGCCTAGACCTAGACTTTCTTTGATCGCAACATCATGTCTGTAAAGGTACCCTTATATTTTGATATACTCTAAAAGGATGAGTTCATGTTAATTAAATAGTAGATTGCATTGTTCAAAGGGGATTATTTGAAATTCAAAAAATATAATGATCAATGATATTTGACTCCAATTGGGAGGGAATCCCTTGTTAAGGCATATAAGGGGGTTGGTCCTCAACATTCCACAAAGGGAATCCATAATTATGCATTTGATCATGACTCTTAAAATTTTATAGAGAAAGTGGTTCAGCCTTAGGGAATCCCAACCAAGAAGGAAACCACCACAGAAGATATTGTGGATAATGTGGGAACTCTAAAAGTATAGATAACAAAATTAAATAGAGGGGACTATGTTGAATCACTAGAAAAAAATACGATACTAGTGGTAAAATCATGGAATCACCATCAATCATCAAGGTAGAAACATTCTCCTCATCTAGAAAGAGGGGTAGTCCAAATAGTTCTTATGTAACAAAAATTCATAATCATGTGGTTGGAAATACAAAACAAGTAATAGTAATAAATGAATAAACTATTATGGAATTTTATTGGGTAGGAAAATAATTACACAATATCTTATTTATAGGGTTTAATTTATAATAACCACCCTCTTGTGATGGTATTGAAAAAAATGGATCACCTAATCTCATTCAAGGTCTTTAATATTAAGGCCTCGGGCTATGAGCCTATGATAATCAACCAAAACTCTAGTGGTGTTTAAAAATTAGGGGTTTTGGTTTCTTTCAAAGTTTCCATCTACAAATTTATTAATATAAATACCCAAATGTCAAATTACTAGATAATATTCAATCTAATTTCTTGTATTTATTCTTTTTTTTATTTTCTAAATAATTACCAGGAAAAAAGGCTTTTGTAGTCCAACATTAGATATCTAAAGAAGAATATCCTTGGAAATGTGTTATTTCAGGGGACTTCAGTTTTTTCTTGGATATTAGTGAGAGAACCTTGGTACAAAGCCTTAAAATAGCCAATATGATATTTAGGGAGTGCATGGAGTAATATGGCCTTTTAGAAGAGACCCTTTATGGGGAAAATACACTTGGTATATGAATTTGGTAGCAAAGCGGTTTCTAATAAGATGGATATAATCTTTTTTGACATTTACATTATAGAAGAGTGGTTAGAATTTTATTCTCAAACTATTGAGAAGATAAATATATACCACCATTTAATATGCACCTCACACCATAAGATGAAGGAAAGGGGTCCCTTGCCTTTTATATTAAAAAATTCATGGATAATGAATCTTGAATATAGGAAAGTGGTTCAAGTGGTGTGGTCAAGATATATTTTCACCAATGATCTTTATTATTATATCTAGAAATTATAATATTTAGAGACTAAGCTTATGGTTTGTAGAAAGGATAACTCCAGTGGTAGGGAAAATGATATATAGGTTCCAGAAAACAATTTCATTGAAATACAAGACAATCATAATAAGGATTCTAATCTAAATACATTGAATACGTATATTGATTTATCCACCATGTTTGATTTCAATTTTAAGATCAGGTAAGTGATTATTAAAGACAATCTTTGGTAAAATGGATAAATGAAAGGGATATGAACACATCATTTTTTAATATCCTTCTAAAAAATATGAAAAATAAAAATCACATCACCTCATTAGGATAGGTGGAATATTAATCAAAGATAAATATGATATCATAGATCATCTAATTGGATTTTAAATGGATAAATTCAACCATGAATAAATGGTAATTACTAGAAAAATGAAGGATGGGATACCTAAATTCATCAAAGAGGATGACAAGAAGATGCTCACAAATCTTATAGAACTTGAAGAGATAAGGTATGTTGTTTTTTCTCTTAACCCTAACAACACATCATGCCTGGGTGGATTCACTAACATATTCATTCAAGAATTATAGGATATCATCTAGAAATACCCCATGAATAGGATTTTAATTTTCCTTATAAAAAGAATCATTTTTAATCAAAAAAACTCCCAATTCATTGTTTTTTACCTAATGTGGAAACAACCGACTCCCTTTTCCAGTTCAGGCCCATTACATTAGCAAAGAATATTTATATTATTTTGAGAAATATTTTTTCCATAAAGATATCTATAAGAACTATAAGGATGATATTTGGAAACCAATATTGGTTTTTTCATAAAAGGAATAGATTATACTATTTTTTTATAGACTTTAAATTTATCAAACACTTGAGAAAGTTTGGAAAATGTTGAAATATTTCTCAAAAAATTGAAATTATGATGGCTTTCAAAATGATCAATTAAGGCTTACTATTTGAGGTGTTACATAAATTTGGTTTTAATCACTTATTCATCAATTGGATTAGATTATGTTTTAAAACTATTTAATATCTATATTTTTTTGAATGGTACATTGCATGGATACTTTAGTTTATATGGTGGTGTTAGGAAGGGGGTCCCCATTCTGTAACTCTTTTTAGTATAATGGAGTAATACTTGAGTAGTTTCATTTATGGGAGTCAAATTTTCTTGAGGATGTCTGTAAATACATTTATAAACCTAAATTTAGCATAATTGTCAACTCAGGGGTTGATATAAAGAAAGAACTTTCAAATGTCCTAGAGGTATTCCAGAAACTCTATTTTTATCTTGAAACAACAAAATATGGAAAAGTTTTTAAAAACATCAAGGGAATGGGGAATGGAGTGATGTGATTGTGTATAGACAAGACACAAATACTTACAGACAAGAAAATCGGAATAATTATTCCATTGAAAAGTCTAAAATTCAGTCGATCCACTCATCTAATACCTATCATTGGTCTTAAAGGATTAGATAATCTCACAACCTCACTTATTGGATTCTCTATCTCTCGATTCAAACACCTCTATCACCCAATCTCTCATGATATAAAAAAATATGGAGAAAGATTTTGGAACACATTCATCAGGTGTTTATACCCTCGTTGCACACTTTCACATTCCATGTACACTATGAGCAATGAAGGAGAATGAAGATTTTCATGATGTGCATATCTACACACAATTTTGGGGTTTAAATTATTGGAAATTGACTATAAATTTATACCTTTATCATTGAATTTTTTCGATCACAACACATTGAGGAATAAGAATGAGTGAAAATATTTATTGACATAAGATAAAAGCATAGTTACAGTCATAACATTTGGTGGGGAAATGAACTACACATTACATCCTTCCTTCAGGAATAGAAAAACTACCTATTGAGTCTTGTATCTAAGAACGGAATAAAATTTTAGTGAGATCCAACATTTGAAAAAAGAAGAAGAATTCCTCCTATTATTATACTAAAATAATGATAGTTAGTGAAATCCACAAGGCATGCCTGAATGGCCATGTTACGAGCTCCCATGATCTACCGGTAAAAGATTAAATCCTCTAACCTCTTAACATGATTATTATATTTTTCTTCTATTCTTCGAATAATCCATGATCACATGTCTCAAAGTACAATGTCCAGGTAGCTTGTGTGCCTTGATAGATAGAGACCACACTTTCTCTTATTATCATATGATTCTCTTTGAAACATTCATGATCCAGATGCATAAAAAGAATGGTGATACATTAATGATTTGACATTGGACCAATATTTTTGACACTTTTAATAATATTACTATTATATATTATTATTATTTTTATTATTTTTATTAATAAAATAAATATTTATAATTATATAAAAATTAGAATATTTGTGGAGGGGTTTCATTGAGATCAACGCATGGGGTCATAATTGGTTCAATTTTAGAAGTGCATCACATCACATACATGGTTTTAAAATGGAAATCTATGAGAGATGGATTGGATTCTGTTCATATCAGTGAGGGGTGATGATAAAATCAGCTTCATTAGGCATGATGGTTGATGTTGTAAGGGTATGACAAGTAAAAATTAACATTGGTGGCTCATTTTCAAGGATAAACTACGATTTCCATGTGAAATGAAATCTTAAATAGTTAGGGTATAATGGATGGAGGTGTCAAACTCAATCATGTAGGGGAGGAAATAGGGAATTTGGAATGAATGAAGCATCAGGTTCTAACTAAGCACTGTGATGGTGATGTCAATATTGTTTTCTTTTGGTAGACCACTGATTTAATAACTCTTTAGTGGTGGAGGCTTCAGTGGTTCATCACAGTGGTCAGATGGGATTCATTTTCATGGTATTTTAGAAAGTCTTCAGTTGATCTGATCTATGTGGGTAATGGTTTGATGATTTCCATTTGGTTGATGGAGGTGTTTGTAGTAGATGTGTGGTTCAGGTATAAGGGGGTAACATATCCTCAGTGAATGGTCAATTCATCGATTTTCTATCGATGGGGACTTGTATTTTCAGAATACTGGAAAGGAATTACAGTTGGTTTTATGGGCGATGGAAGTTTGATATGGTCTACAAAGGTGAATCTTACAAAAATTTCAATTTTAGGTTGAATGGAAATTTCCTTTTCCAATTTTTGGTTTGAAGAACAGCATGAATTTGGGAATTTGATGTCATGGTCACTTGACATTGGGAAATATTTCATTGTTTAGACACACAACATAATACCCATATATCATCTTTTTTTCCTATTTTGAGTATGAAATCACATGGTCAATCTGGTGTAGGATTGGTCGCTCAATCATATTTATAAATCCCATATGTGGTTATTACATAAATAGAGGTCCAAATGTAATGAAAAGTGTTAAAAAATAAACCAAAAAAATTGAAGAAAAATCAGTATATGATTAAAATTATAGAAATAAAATACATAACACTATAAAATAATCCATAATCTATTTCCAAAAAATATATAAAAATTCAAAAATTTTAAAATAATAAAATTATAATTTCATTCTAGATGTATTCCAAAATGGAATAATGAAAGAATTTTCAATTAAAGTGAAATCCATACCTAAAACTAGTTGAGAAGAACCATATCTTCAATGAATGTCACAAAATATATGTTCAAATGGGAGGCATTATCCTAATGTATTCGTTTTCATGCACACATATATAAGACCAAAAGACTGATATGTAAAAAACACTAAGTAAATAATGCATTCAAACCACTATATCCTACAATTAGAGTACAATAGTGAATGTACTGGAAAGTAAACAGGGCCAAAACAAGACCACCATAAAACGTATGTGACTCCAAGTCCAACCTATAAGAAAATAGGTACTAGGAATTTTGTCTAAACTGCAGGAACACACCTCACATCTCTGGACTCACTAAGCACCGCCTAATCCTTTTCCACCTAGGACACCATCAAAGGGTTGATCATCAGCACAAGAGCCAACATGTGCGGGAAAATCCCATGTAGGGGTGATTATAATAATACCAAGTAAGACATCCCGAAACCAGAAAGGAAATACCACAAAAGAAAATTGTAGTCATCTGCACAAAGTTATATGTCTACAACACATATAACATGAACATCTAGATATACTAATGAGATACACCACACCATCAGGAGGTCTTAAACAACTTCCTAGCATAGGATTCTTCTCAAAGAATGCTCGATCAAGGAGAACTCACTCCTCGAGACATGATATCATCAGAGATGATCATGAAGAGGTATAGATCATTTGGGACCTGACCAAATGAGAATGATTTGATCACAGAAGACTGTGATACCTAGAGAGGGGATCCTTCCCAATACTCTAGGTAATACACTAAACCAATCTGGATAAATTTGTATCAAAGGGGATCCTTCCCGAACAACTGGGGGAATACCACCAACCCTAAGGATGTGTCCCACTAGATAGAGGACCAACAACCTTATCTCAGATGTTACATCTATTCCAAAACAACTCTACTAGGGGTGATAGAGGATCTTACTGTATTCCCAAGGAGTGATATATGACTCTATCTCAGACTCGACCTCTGTATGGGGCTACAATACAGTGATGTGGATGTAATACTATACTAAACCCTTAAGTAAAGAACCATGGGTAATGATATCAACCTATACTGGTCAAAGATAAAACCTCATCACATTATTTCAAAAGGATCGTCTAAACATTAGGGTCCCAATGCTATATAAAAATCATCAAGTAGACACAATGTTTGAAAGTAATCGTAATTTGAAATTTCAAAGAAGGGGGTCACTAGGATATGGACTGACTGCATGGTTAGTCCACTGGCCATGGTAGTCAACCATCATGGTCGATCCTCATTATTGTTGATCTTTGTGACGGTGCTACGACAACCCAAAATGTTGTGGTGGATGACCCTCACAGTCAACTATATGACTACCCCAAGTGAACCTGATGTCCAACCCAAGTCTGACCCTCTTAGACTGGCCTAACCCGCCCCCCTAGGCCCGATTCGCTCAACCCAATCTGATATGCTTGGCCCAACCTGCTCCTCTAGGGCATGTCCCACTCTACCTGGGCCCAAATGGTCTCCCCTAGCTTGACTCACTTGTGTGAAAGGGCCCCTGGGCCATTGCATGTTGCCCTCATGGACACATCCTCTGCTCCACAGGGCTGTAGCCATGGTTCTCTCTTGTTGGATCCCACAGGGCCACCCGTTGTGCCACATGCTGCCAACACCCCACTACCTCCAGTCATCCTCACCGATCGCTACCTCATCACCTCATTGGACCCACTCTAGTGGTCCCTACAATAGACCACCAAGCCAACTTTGAGTCCTGAAATTCGAAGCAGGCACGGATCTGAGCTCCTCAGATCACGATCTATATAAAACCAACCTATGATGTTGGTTTTCCTCTTATTCTGGGGTATGATCGTGCTGGGATCCACCCGAAAAGACAATTCGTGACCACTACGGTCCCAAAGTTGAGAACATGAAGAACTGGGGAGAGAAAATCCCCAAGAACACCCTGAGTAATGAACCTTGACCATTTTTGTGTCATCCTCAATATGTTTCTGTTATAAGGGTAAATGAAGAAGAAGTCAAGAAAACTACAAAAATAATCCCCAAAATTATAAACCATCCCACAATAATCATTCCATAGATTAATCTGTTCATTTATTGAACTATGTTCATCATGGAAATCAATAATGGGGAAAATTCACAAATAAACAACCACCCTACCTCAATTTGGATTAGTCACTAAGGAAGGACGATCATTATGTCATCATCGCGATAGGACTCCTTCGAATCGGTTGTGCATTGATTGCCGATCCACAATCCATAAACCTTTATTAGAGAGAGTTATCTCACCATGTCAAAGAGGAATTCTTGGTTTATGGTGATAACCCTAAATTCATGACAAATACATAATAAAAAAAATTCACTATGTCATATAAAATATTTTTTATTTAAATTATTTAATGACGATTACTTCCTTTTCAAGATTTTCTATAGAAGAAACGCGCTGGACAAAGTTAAATCCCACCCAAGGAAATCACCACATTACAATCTCAATGGAGGTCTTGTATTTTCAATCCGAGTAACTATTTATGAGTTATTAAGAAATAAAAAAGAAAATAACTTTATTTAATATCTTTGTTTATGGTCACATCCTTGGAGATGTTTTCTACAGATGACCTTCTCGAACCAAAGATAGGCTGTACTAAGGGTAAATAAACCATAGTTAGTACAACTATGCACTTATATTTCTAATTGAGGCATCCAGTTATGATTTATTCATCTTTTTTAGGAAAACTGTGCTTGCATGCTATTAAAAGTTTAATATTTTTCAAACAATTGCTCTAAGAAAACTGGTAATAGAAATTACACAATGTCTTAGATCCTGGTATTAAAATCAATCCAAATAATTTATAAAAATAATATATGGAAAAATCCAAGACATTACATTCTCTCCACCTTAGGGTTTTTACATCACAAAAAATCATAAAGAAAGGCTACTAAAACAATTGAGGTTACTGAGCATGAATCTAAGCCTCCTAATCCCATGTGATCTCTTAGATATTCTAATAATGCCAACAAACATACACTAAAGGAATCTACTTCCCGTGAAGGATCCTATCATACCAATCTTCGATCTATATTGGGTACTCCACAAAAGTCACTCCATCCTCAATTTACAGCTCACCTCAGTTGATGATGTGTGATGAGTCATTCACATACCTACTCAACTATTACACATGGAAGACATCGTGTAACCGATCTAACATTGGTGGAGAGCCAAGAGGTACTTCAACTTTACAACTCTGCATAGTATCTGGAATGCTCCAACGAACATCAGAGATAGTTTTCTGCCCTGGCCAAATCTATGTACTCCCCATTGAGGTGAAACCCAAAGTAACCCATAGTCTCCTTCCTCATACTCTATAGGTCTCTCTCACCTATTAGTATAAGTGTTATGATATCTCTATTCAATATTCACCTTCTCTAGAATTATTTTCACCCTTTCCATAGTATCTCATACGAACTTTGGTCCCATGATTGATGATTCCCCTGGGTTAGTTCAATAAAATGGCGACCTATATGGTTTCTAGTACAAGGCCAAGAATTTTTCCATACCAATGGTTGAGTGGTATATATTGTTGTAAGAAAAATACAGTAATGATAGGTGATCCTACTAACTATAGACAAATTCTAGAATTCAATTTCCCAGCATGTCATCAAGAACATGAATGGTCCACTCAGTCTGGACATCTGTCTGTGTGTGAAACGCTATGTTCAAGCGCAACTGAGTCCCAAATGCCTCTTATAGTCCCATCCATTGTTGGGAAGTAAATCGAACATCACTATCTGAAACTATCATCGATGGAACTCCATGGAGTGGAATTATCTCCCATATTTTAAGGCATCCCAAGCTCTATACTGATCTCATCTTTTGTATAGCTAGAAAGTGGTCCAGATTGGTAAGTTGTTCAACGATCACCCAGATGGAACTATGTCTCCTGGACATAAGTGGTAAGCCTATCATGAATTCAATTGATATCCTATACCACATCCATTATGGCACCTCAAGGGGTTTAGAAAAACTATTTGGAATTGGGTGATCAGCCTTCACTTGCTAACAATGAGGCATTGAGAGACACATTTTCAACTACCTTCTTCATCCATAGCCACTAAAACTAACATCGAAGGTATTGGTACATCTTTACCACAATAGTATGTAACTCTATAGGGGATGTGGGGAGATCCCTTAGAACATCCTCCCATAATTCCACCAGTACCATTGTGTTCCCCATGAAAATAATGATTTTCTCCCCACCTTTTGATTATCCATCAGAAGAATCCCACTGGGAAAACTATGCACATAGGATCTCACAGTAGCTATCCGCAAGCTGTACCTCTCTGAATCGTTGTAAGAGTGTAGGGGTGACAATAATCGATTGGAGGTAAGTCTCTCCATCTATAGAGGGGCCCATTCCATGGCTACCCCATGACCACCACCAATAGTCCAAGGGTTTGTGACTAGCACTGAGTAGGCATATCCCAAAAATGGGAAGAATTAACATAAAAGACCTATAAAGACGTACATATCTCCAAACCTAAAATACTAAAAGGTAATAACACTAAGTAAAAAATGTATGGAAACTATTATATCCCACTTCTAGAGTACAATAGAGAAAATTATATAATGTAAATAGGTCTAAAACAAGACCAACAAAAGAAAAGTGTTTGCAGCCATAAGTCCAACATATAAAGTAAGAGGTATTCATACTGTTATCAGAAAATCTACCAGAACACACCTCATCCTATCTGGTCTCACAAGTAAATTCCTAGTCCTGTTCTTCCTAGAACTCCATCAAAGAGATAATCATATACACAAGACACCACACATGTGGGAAAATCCCGTATAGGTGTGAGTACACCAATACTTAGTAGGACACCCTAAAACCATAAAGGAAATTCAACAATGGAAATACCATAAATAAAATACCACCATGGAAATTCCACAAAGGAAATACCGTGAAAGAAATACCACCAAGGAAATAGTAGTCATCTTTACATAGGTATATGTCCATAGAATATATAATAAGAATTATCAAGATATACTCAAGAGAAACACCCTTCCATTATGGGATCTTAACCAACTGTCAACCATGGGATTCTACTCAAAGAATGCTCGGTGGGTGTGTATTTTTCTCCTTTACCTTTCAGTTTACATTTATATACTTGTACTAATTAGAGTTCAATGCATGTTTGTGGTTTATATATAGAAAAGTGATATCTTGTTTTCCTTACCATTTGCACTATTGCATTGATTTAGAGTTGTCGTGGTCAAGGTCGACCATCAACGGTTGACTGTGAAACCCCCTCGGGTCGACCCAAAGTCAGACCCAGGTTCCACCCAGTTGACCTCGACTGACCCAGACCGTAGGTTCCAACCTGGCCTAATGTGCCCGATATGCTCTGCCTTATCCAATCTGCTCAGCCATGCCCACTCCTACTGGGCTCAGACTGCTCCATCTGGGCCCGTCTCGTGTCCCCTAGAATGGTGCACTTGCTTGTGGGCCTCTTAGGCCATCATACACAGCCCTCAAGGACACATCCTCCACTCTATGCAGCCATCGAACATGTCTCATACGACCCCCGCTGTGGTCATTTCCCGTCGTCTCCCACATAGCTGCTTGTTGTGCTGCACGTTGCCGACACTACCGCCTCCTACGGTGTCCACCATCGATCGTTGTCTCCTTACATTTCCACCATCGGTCGTCGCCTCCTCCCCTCCTAGGACCCACACCGATTGTTCCTTGCACTCACCACCTAGCCACCTTTGATGCCCAAAATTCTATGTGGTCGCAAATCTGATCTCCTCGAGACATGATCTACACATAACTGACCTATGTTGTCAGGTTTCCTCCAATCTAGTGGTTCAATCATGTTCAGATCCACCCGTAAGGTCAATCCATGACCACTGGGGTCCAACAACAAAGAAATTGAAGAAAAAGTGAGAGAAACAAACAATGAATACCCTCAGGAATGAACCTAAAACATTTTTTATGTCGACCTCAATCCATTTCTGCTATAAGGATAAAAGAAGTGGAAATTCATAAAACTCCCAAAATAATCCCCGTAATTATAAACAATCCCTCAACGATCGAACCTTAGATCATTATATTCGGGGATTTACCCGCGTTTATCATGGAAACCAAGAACAAGAAAAAAATCACAACTAAATAGACACCATAACATGATTTAGATCATTCTATGGTAAAGAGAGATCGTTGTGTCGTCGTCGTGGTGAGGTTCCTTTGAATCGGATGCACATTGATCATCAATCCACTTTCCATTATCGTTTGTTTGAGAGTGTTACTTATTCACATAACATAGGAATTTTATTTTTATGGTGATAAACCTTAATTCCAAAAAAAGTATTTATAAAAATAATTGTTATTGCATCAAATAAAATAAATTTTAAATAAATTATTAAATAACTATTACATCCATTTCGAGTTTTTCCACAGAAGACCCATGATGACCAAAGTTATGTTGCGCCTTAGAAATACACCACATTACGAACTCAAAAGTTGTCTCTGATTTTAAATCTGATTAACCGTTCATTAGTTATTAGGATATAATTTTTCTTAATTTTTTTATTCACAGTCATGTCTTTGGTATCTTTTTCTACATATGAACCACACCGAACAAATTTAAGTCATTCCTAGGGTAAATCCACCATTTTTAGTTCAATGGTTTCCAAAGATTTATGATCTAGGTAACCATTTATGAGTTATTCCACTTTTTTTTAAAAACCACATGCACGTGTGATTAAATGTTTAATATTTTTCAAACAATTGTTCTGGGAAAACTGAGCCTCAGAATCCCATGTTGTCTTAGTGAATCATCTCAAAATCAATCCATATAATTTCTAAAATTAATACATGGTAAAATATGATACATTACATTCTCTCTGCTATAAGATTTTTACATCCCCAAAATGCCAAAATAAAGGATACTCAAACAAATAAGGGTACTGATCACAAATATGAGCCTCTCACACCCATGTTCTCTCCTAGAGATTATTGTTCTTCCAACAGACACACACGAAAGAAATTAATCTCCCATGAAGGATCATCTCATATCGATCCTCAATTTCAACTGGGTACTCAGTAAAAGTTTCCCAATTCTCGATGTCCAGCTCACCACAGTCGATGACATGTGCTAAGTCATGTACATACATCCTCAGCCATGACACGTGTAAGACATCATATACCATATCAAAATGTGGTTGTAGTTCCATGTGTTACACCACCACACCAACTCGACACAATATCTGGAAAGGTACCATGAACCATAGATATAGCTTGCTACCCCAGCCTAATCTCCATAATCCATATCGAGGTGAAACTCGACGGAACACATGGTTTCCTTCCTCAAACTCAAAAGGCCTCTATATCCTACCAGTACAAAACTTATGTCATCTATATGCAATCTTCATCTGCTTTGTAATGATATGAACATTTTATGTAGTTGCTCTCACTAACTCCAGGCCCATGAGTGCTTACTATCCTAGGTCGATCCAACCAAATGGTAACCTTTATTGTCCCCCGTACAAGGCCTTGAATGGTTCCATAAAAATGGTTGATTAGTAGCTTTTGTTGTAAGAAAAATCTACCAGTGGTAGGTGATCCTCCAAAATATGACCAAAGTCAAACATAAAATCCCTTAGCATGCCATCCAAAACCTGAATTGTTCACACAGTTTGGCCATCCATCTCTGGGTGAAACACTGTGGTCAAGAGTAAGTGAGTCCCAAATGCCTCCCAAAACCCCTTCTATAGTTGGGATGTAAATCGAGCATCACTATATGAATATATCTTCGATGGAAATACATGGTTTCGAACTATCTACTCTATGTAGAGGCGTCCCAATCTCTCTACTGAACTCTTCTCTTAGATAGATAGGAAGTGGGGCGACTTGGTGAGTCATTCAATGATCACTCATATGGAATCATGTTCCCTGGATGTACATGGAAATACCATCAATAATTCCATCAATATCTAATCCCACTTCCATTACAAAACCATAAGGGGTTGAGATAAACCCACTAGAACTTCATTCATAGCATTCACTTGCTGATGATTGAGGCATCAAGAGATAAACTCCGCAACTCCAGTCTTTGTCCCCGACCACCAAAACTGACATCAGAGGTCTTGGTACATCTTTAAAACATAGGGATGTATCGCCATAAGGGATTTCTAGAAATCCCACAGAACCTCCTCCCACAATGCCACTGGTACCACTATGTTCCCTATGAAAAGAATGATTTCTCCCCTCCTTTTGAATATCCATCAGGAGCCTGGCTTGGGGAAAATAATGAATGTAGGGTCTCATAGTCTATATCAAATAATTATTCCTCCCTAATATACTGTAAGAGTGGAGGGGTGACAACTATCAGTTTGAGGTAAGCTGCTCCATCCCTAGAGAGGCGTGTGCTGTGACTACCCCTAGATCGGCTCTAATATGCTTGAGGTAGGGGACTAGCACCATGTAAGCATATCCCACAAATGGGAGGCATTATCCTAAATTAACTTTATTCACAGGCACATCCCCAATCCTCAAATACTAAAATGTAACAACACTAAGTAAAGAATGCATGAAAAAAACTATATCCCACAACCAGAGTACAACAATGATATTACTGGAAAGTAAACAGGGCCAAAACAAGCCCACCAAAAGAAAAGAGTCTGTAGCCACATGTACAATGTGTAAAGTAAGAGGTACTGGGACTGTCATTAGAAAATATTTTGAAACACATCTCGGCCTTTCCAGTCTCACAAGGCTCTGCCTTTTCCTGATATTTCTGGAACTCCATCAAAGAGTCGATCATCTACAAAATACTTGACATGTGTGGGAAATGTCTGTGAAGGTTTGATTACAACAAAAAACATAAGGATACTCCAAAACCACAATGTTAATTCCACAAAGGAAATACCATGAAGGAAATACCAACAAAAAATTCCATAAATGAAAATACCTTAAAGGAAATACTAGTCATCTAAACATAGATATATGTCAACATGACATATAAGAAGAATTATCTAGATATACTCATGAGAAATTCCCAACCATCGGGATCTCATTACCAACTGTCATCCATTAGATTCTGCTCAAAGAACATTGGATGGGAATTTATTTTTCCCCTTTTATCTCACTTTACATTTAGGTACTTGTACTTATTAGAGGTCAATGCATGTTTGTTGTTTATATATAGTAGTGTGGTATCCTGTTTTATTTTCCCTCTGCAATTTTTCATTGATTTGGAGTTGTCCCGGTCGACCACCACGGTCAAATGTGCAACCACCTCGAGTTTCCCGGAAGTCCAACCGAGTCTAAACCTTTTTTCCTCAGTCAACCTAGACTGCATGGTCTAACCTAGTCCTCGGGGTCTGATATCCTCGGCCCGAACCACTCCTCTTAGGCCCAGCTTACTCCACCTGGGCCTGGCCCATCTCTCATGGCCTGAACCACTCGCACGTAGGATTCATGGTTGTCCCATGCTGCAGCGATGATTGTACACTCCTATCCACTCCCACACAGCTGACCTCTATGACACATATCTCAACATTGCCGCTTTCGATTACCACTACCATTGATCGCCACTACCTTGCCTCATCATTGTCGATCGCTGCCTCCTCACATCACCAGACCTGCACTAGTGGGACCATCCATGGACCACAGAGCTAACTCTAATTCCAATAATTTGAAGCAGTCACCGGTATGAGCTTCTCATATTCCTATCTACACAGAACTGGCATCTATTGTCAGTTTTCCTCCAATCTGGGGGACCGATCGCATTCAGATCCACTAGGAAAGTCGATCCATGAATAGGGTTATCCAATGGTATAGTACATGAAGAACGAGGGAGAGAAAAGACTAAATAAAACCCTGAGTAATGAACCTCATCCTTTGTTCATGTCAGTCTAAATCCATTTCTTTTATAAGGATAAATGAATAAAATATCAAGAAAACCCCCTAAATAATCCCCACAATTATAAACCGTCTTGAAACAACCGGACCACAGATCAATATATTCATTAATTAACCCACGTTCATCATGGAAATCAATAATGGGGAACAAATCACAATGAAATAGATGGCCTACCTCGATTCATATCAGTCGATGATGAAGGATGATCATTGTGTTGTCATCGTGGTGAGGGTTTTTTGAATTAGTTGCACGTTGATCTTCGATCCATGATATGGAGTCATTTGTTCAATAGAGTTATTTCTCCACATCTTAGATTAATTCTAGGGTCATGGTGATAACCAGGAATTTCTGAAAAATTCTTAATAAAAATAAAATTCATTACATCAAATAAAATATTTTTTATTTAAATTATTTAATGAGGGTTACATCCTTTTTGAGTATTTCCACAGAATACCCATGCCGATAAAATTTAAGACATTCCTCAAGAAAACACCACATAATGAACTAAATGGTGGTCTCAGATTTGAAATCCTTACCATTCATGATTTATTGGGATTTAAAAATAAAATTATTTTATTATTTTATTTTATTTACAATTATGTCCTTGATGAAAATTTCTACAGATGACCTGTGACAACCAAAGTTAGGTCATTACTAGGGTAAATATGTATTTATGAGTTCAATGGTGCTCAAGGATTTCTAATATGGGAACCAATTTAAGAGTTATTCCACTTTATTAGAGAAACTTCATGCACATAGTATGAAAAGTTTAATACTTTTCAAACATTTGTTCTTGGAAAACCGGGCCTTGGAATCAGACTCCGTCTCTGTTCCTGGTCCCTTAATAAATACATATAATTTCAAAAAATAATAAATGAAAAAATAATAGATGTTACATTATCATCCCTTTTATACTAAGGATTTAATCATCTTTCATCAAGGATGATCTGTTAACATTGAGGTTATTCAGGACACCGTGAGTAACTATGGTCAAATCATTGAAAAAATTGTTAAGTGGGCTATGTACTAGATTTTCATTAGAAAGAACATAAATTTTAAATTTAATACTCTTATTAATATGTAATGAAATATTAAAGAAAAAAATTCCCATTACATATCTTTGAATTCCCTCATTTTTGGTAGGCCTAAGTTAGCATATTTTGGGAAATTACTATCCACATCCAAAAATAGATTAGTTCATAGAACTTTAACTATCTTTCTATGGTGGGTAGTCTCTCATTTGTGAAAAGGTAAAACCAACCATAGATTTCTCTACTCCATTATGGTTTACAATTGGCCAATTTCACTTTCAAAAAAAAATTAACTGGTGTATAAGATACTTCATTTGGAGTGGATGTATCTCAGAAAGGAAATTCGTCACTACCCCATTGAAAATTACTTACTCACCCATTAGAGAATGTGGAATGGGTATCAAAAACTTAAGACACTTGAATGGGGATCTTGAAGATCAATGTTTTAATGATTATTTCAGTCAGATAAGAATTTAATCAATTTCTCAAGGCTAGGTTTATCAACATTATAGGATATAGAAATAAAAATTATTTTTACCCTTTTTTATATCCCACATTCAAGATAACTTATGCATTCATCATAATATAATCTCAATGGAAAACATGATCAACTTACTACTTCCTCTTTTGGAGGGACAACTAGCTTGGATCACCCATTCAGGACCACATTCAAGGGATAGTTCATGATATCTATATCAAGATCAGGAATTAAATAACCCAAGACATAGAAATTATACTTATTAACCTCATGAATAACATCCTTAATTATAATTTATTCCCAAAAAATTATATTTTTTTCTAGAAACCTATGAGGAATGTCAACATCAATAGATATCTATATTATTCTCATTTGATTATCACCTTAGAAATTCTCAAATAGTTAAAAAACAATGAGAGTATGTGGAAATCTCATTATAGGATGACTCCCATATAGAGAATCATATATTTTAGGCTACCATCTAAAGGTAACCTTAATATGGAAGGTCTTCCACTCTTTACAAGGTGAAAATCCAAAAAAACTCCCATTTCTCCTCACACATATTTTTATTTATTTATATTATTCTAGGGCTATCTTTTCAATCATATTTTTAACACACAAATATTTTATGGGAAATGTTATTTTTTTGATGTATTATTTTTTATGCTACACCTATATTAGTTTGTGCTATACAAAACACTATATTGGATTGCATTATATGCAACACAATTTTTAACGCCCCGACCCGAGTTACACAGAGTTGGTGCATTATTTTAATACACTGGCATGATTACAAGGAATCGAGTCCTGAAGGACCAATCAGTTTAGCAGTCTTGGAAAATAGATTACATACATGAATGTTACATTACACTTCATAACATACAAAACAACATAAATCATCCTTCATTAATGCCATTATTCCCTTGGCTTAACCCTGCATATCAATCATAATACACTTCTTGGAATCTTGGGAAAAATAAAACATTGAAATCGGTGATCTTAGATGCTCAGTAAGGATAACAATACAACAGAATCTTTAATAAATAAGCATAAACATTTAAGGCAATGTATAATTAAAACAAAAGCCTTTTAAAATTGAACTTCAGCATAATATGGAAAAATTAAATGAAGTTATGCCATTTACTTATTCACATGGATATTCTACTAGTCGAATAATCACATGAAATATCACTAACCACTTTCATAATGATGGAATGCGTAATCCCAGACTATCATAACCACATAGTCAAGGCCTTATGACAAGACTACAAATAAGATTTTGTCAAGGGTTTGTGGCAAGACACTAGTTTGTCTCATGAGACCTACCGATGCATCGAGGAGCTATATCGGTCTCCACACATAACTTACTAAGTCCAATGCATTCCTCATTTGAATAGGTTTAAACATAACATAAACATTCGTATTAAAACTAGAATATAAAATGTCAATAATTTCTCCATAAACCATGAATGGTATAAAAATAACACATCTACAGTCAAATATATCACAAAACCATCAATACAATATGGAAGTTTTGTATCATAATAAACCAACTTAAAAAAAGCTTAAAATCTATCAAAGGATGTTGACATAGATGAAATTAAAACTATTTGAGAGAAATATCCCTTTTTTTAAATCATTTAAAAGTCACACATTTATAAAGGAAGTAATTTAAAAGATATTTTTGAATCAAAGTGTCCCATACCACTTTGAAACTTTTGAATATAATTATCATTTCAAAACATTCATGCCCATATGAATATATCCTTAAAATCAATTTGAAAACATGGACTTTAATTAAAAATATTTAGAAAGATAAATCTTTAAAACATTTAAAATTCTGATCTTGATAAATATTACCTTTCACAAATCCTTACAATATTCATTTTGAAATCATTTTTATGAAAAATGGACATGGATAATAAAAATTTCCTAGTAAATACTTACACATAAACAATCTCAGATAATGATGAGATTGAGGAATTAACCATTACCAATTGGGTAACATAATAAAAATACACCCCATGAAAGAGGTATCATACAATAAATATGTAAATACACATAAATTAAAGTGTATTACACAAATAATACAGTTATGGGCAGCACATACACCACACAAAATATGATAGTGGCAATATGGCATGAATCTTACGAGAATAAGGAGTGTGATGAAAACACCTTACCTTGTACTTTTCCTTGGTTGAGGGTAAGTTAACCTCCTATATAATAGTTAAATCCTTGTTATTAAATTATAAAATTATCATATATATAAATATGATATCATATATGATCTTGTAATATTGTTTTGTTGATAATATTTTAGTATTATCGTCATTTCATGTGATAACTGATTCGTTTTCTTTTATGTGCTTTGTTTTGTAAGCCATTTTTGATATGGATAGGTAGTATCTTATTCATATCCATAATGATATCAAGTCCTTAAAAATTACCTTTAATCATGAAATGATAATTATTCTTGAATGGATATGATGGGGAAATGAATCTCATCGCGTTCGTGGTGACAGTAATCCGTACGTACGCACGAACGCTACTTCCATTTCATTTTTCATTTTAAAAGGAATCAAAAACAAATGATACATAGGTATATTATTATTCCAGTATAATATATTATCTTATATATGTTACTTAAGTTCATTGAAACCATCCTTTATAAATTCCATGTATGGTATGAACGAGTCATATCACTTTGAGGGGGCGGTAGTCCGCACTTCCTCAAATGAAATTATCGTATATATAAACAACATGAAATGAATAATGGTATGATATAAAATGGAATTAAAGAAAATTATATATAAAATAAATATAATTAATATCATATTTAATTATAGTTCCATCATAATGGCCACCATGAGAGGTGGTAGGATATAATTGAACAATCATCGTTTCGTGAGGCGTTTGGTTGCCATCCACAGAAACATTATGTTATTCACCCATTAGATAGTGGTGTGTGTAAGTGTAGTTCGAATAATTCTCATTAAAATGTCCTAGTATATTTTTGATACTGGTTTTGTTACAAAATAAAATAATAAGAAGAGTTCAGGGGTTGGATAAGTAAAATAAAATAAAAGAAGCTAAGAGAAGTCGTTACCTTTAATTTGGGTAACTCCCTTTTGTTTGAACCAAAAAGGACTCTTGAAGTGCCTTATGACTAAGGTAAGGCTTCTAGAAGGATGAGTGGGATTTAGGGAGATTAATTGGGCAGAGGATGAATGATCCAAAAGTCTTGAGAGGTGTGAGGAATTGGTTATAAGTGGTGTCCTTTTATAAGGGGGAGGAGGGGCTCTTTAGAAAAAACTTAAAGTATTATTTTATAATAAAATCATATTCGGTTTCAAATGGATCCAAAGTGTATTATTCAAAGTATAAGGTGAGGAGGGGTTAAAAACTTAACCAATAGGTTTTATACAGGTTTGGGTCACTTTATTAACCTTATCTTTTATATTTAACTCTTAGTTAATTTGTTTGACATTTACCACGTCTCTTTGTATTTTTATATTATATGGTTAATAAACTTACTATAAACTTCTAATCAACCCCCAAGTGGTCCATTAATGATACACCTATCATTATATAAGTCATTTTTCAGAAGATTAGATTTTTAGGAATATAATATCAATTAATAATATGATATTTTTTTTAAAAACTCTTTTATGTCAATTTTGGCACTATTGGGTATTTTGTTTTTGATAAATTTATAACAGCATTATTACTTCGAAAAATATTTATATAACCAATAATAATATGTCATAGTAACCTATAAAATTATTTTAATTCATAAAAAGTCTCAAATTACATTTATTTTGGTATTTATAATATCAATTATTTTAATCTTTCATTAATATAGTAATTACTGCATCATCATTTTGTCATAAATAAATTAAATTATATAATGTCTAAAAATTATAAATAAAATACCATTATGTAGGAAATATTTTTATCTTTCTAATGAATATTTATAGTAAAAAATTTTACTTATATAAAACCATATAAAAATTAATTACTAAAAGGTTTTTGTTTATGTCAATTTTTCCTTTACATTAAATTAATTAATCTAAAGTTTCATTATCATTCATAAGTGGCTTCATGGGGTCCCAGAATGAAAAAGAAGATGCCCATGGTCGGCCATTACTCATCCAATAAGTTTAGGACATGTGTTAAGGTAATTTTGAATTATTACAATATTCCTTTTAATTTGAATTACCATATTTACCTTTAACCGCGGTAAATAAAAGCAAAAGTTACTATTCAATAAAAATTATTTTTATCTTATTGAACCACATTTTACTCCTTGATATTAACTGTATCTCTTGTATTTTCAAAATTCAACTCATAGAAGCGGTAAAACTAAGTTTTATTGGAATTTTCAAATTCTCCTAGGAGGTGGGTAAAAGACGGTGAAAAGTTCAATAAAATTTTTATATATCTAAAATTTTTATAAACTGAATATAATGAATTAAAATAAACTTATATAAGTATTATGTATCTTTTTTTACATAAATTAATTTAAATTAAATAAATAATTATTTAAAAAAATCAGTTTTAACCAATAACTTAGTGTTTTTCACTATTCATCAAAAATTGATGTTTCTTAGAAAAATACCAAAAATTCAGCCTAAGATATATTTGATATTATGAATTCAAAAATTGTGTCTATATTACCAAATTAAAAACATATATGTTGCATTAATTAATTTAAATTAATTCCCGTTGTCAAAACAAATAGCTTATTTTTAAGAAATAATAACTATCAAAAGATTGACACTTTCTTATGTCCAGTTTAAATGTGAAATTATGTCCAATGACCCGCATTGGATTAAATGGTAAAAATATAATCTAATTATACATTAAAATCACTCAAATTATTAATTTTTTTACAATTAATTATTTCGATTAAAAAATTTGTTTTTAATTAAAATTTAGTAATTTTCAATATTATCAAAATATGAAAGTTATCAGAAAAGTACCAAAAATTCACCCTAAGATAATTTCGATATTCTGAATCCAAAAATGAAGTTCATTTTGAAAGATAAAGTGTATAAATTTTCAAAAAGTGGGTATTACTATTCTTAACACCTAGTATGATTGGTTGTGGTGTGTTAGAACTCGAAGTTGCGTATAACACACACTACTGTATTATAAAAAGAGAAGAGTACCGTGAATACTTGGGGTGTTACATTCTCCCATACTTCAATAAATTGCATCCTCACAATTTATGCTCGGTATTGGAAACATGGGGATGACATTTCAAAATATCATAGTTGAAATCCCACATCAAAAAATGGACTAATGAGGCCTCTATTTAAAATAAAGAGTGGTAAGTAAGACGGTTACTGAAAATAACACATACTAGGGTTCCATTTAGGGAAACATGGATATGGAAGAGAAATATAACCATCAATATCTGATGGAGAATGGTAGAGAACATTTCTATGAAAAGTCAAACAATCACAAAGCCGTAAATTTGTGATGATCTAAGGTACCATCTAGGACAACGTTTTTGTTCTACGTTCCTTTTCTTAATGTTGAGGAACTTATTTATGAGATTGGATAAGATCATAAGGAGATATAATTACTTTATAATTAGAGGTTTATCCATTAATGAATTTCTACAACAAACTCATCTTTCACTACAAAACATAATAAAACTTAAAAATACTCTATTTATCCTAATCGTATAGGGTTCCAAATATATTGAATTTATAATTCACATATCAGAACCTTTAAAAAAAGAAACTACATTATACAAACTAGGTACTTCACGTAGTCCATTGGTAGGTGATAAATCCCAATCTCATTGTGGTTGTGGGTTTGATTTCCACAGATTTGTCCGATGTGATGGGTTGTCACACGGTCTGCGTGTTGTCCTTTTATAAAAATCCAAAAATAACCTTTCAAACGTAATCCATTCCAACCGTTAGACTTATCCAAAATACTACTATCCAACCTCATAGTCTAAAATTTATAAAGAAGTTAAACACAATGAAGATCCTTTTTCCACGTAATAACATGTGAACACCTTCATCATGTATTATTTTAAAACATGGTAACATCCTGAATTACCATAAAACCTTATTTATTACGTTCATTCTCTCTTATTATTTATAGAATACTGGATATACTCCATCAATCCAAAAATGTTGTAAAATCCAACAATGAAAAATTATTAATCAGTTTCAAGGTAGTCAAGAATATCCAATATAATTATTCAAATCAACCATCTCTTATTTCAAAATCACTACCTCATTATCGGGGCCGTCTTACAGATTAACTTTCCTTCAACCATGTAATGTCCAAAAAGTGTAGGTTACTATTATGTCACTTTTCTTAGAACCATATAATCTCAAATCCTCAATAAAATAGTACTGTAGTACACACCTTATTTATCTCCATAATTCATATAACTAGTATATTGTTGATACAATAGTCAAATGAAATAATCCTATAATAACAACATAAGAACAGTAGTCATTCTTCTTCATCTGAGGTAGTATCATAACTTGATTATTATTGAATAGCATCATTTGGGGCATAATCTGATAATTTGGTCATTGGTTCGCGTAGTGTCCCAACTTCTTACAGATAATGCATTGTACATTTGAAACCTTTTTCTTACCCTTGCAGTCATGTACTTGGTGTCATTTTTCTCCACAATTATAACAAACTCTCATTCCCTTCAGGAGAGTTCCAAGTTGTTTCGTCCCATAGTTATCACATATGGGAAAATTATTCTTTTCCCTCTTCCCTTTATCCATATGACTCTCTTCCATCCTTTTCTTCTATTTCTTCCCTTCAAAGCCATAGGACTCAGATAATTCTTTACTTATCTTATTAACACATGATACTATTTATTCATATGTTGAGAATACATAGGAGATTATTTCCCTTCTTAATGTTGGCTTAATACCATGAAAGACATGATCATTCTTAATCTTTGGATCATACGTATTTCGGGAGTCCACATTACTTCCAATGTGCACCATTTCTATACAATATCATAAACTAGGTCTGTTTATGAATTGCAATGAATAATTCCAAACTTGTAAAATACCTAACGTGAATTGAAAGGTTTATAGATATAATACATAATCATAAAGATGTTTTCATTCAGGAAGTATATACTCATAAACCCTTCATAATGATTTGTAAAGAAAATGAGAATTATCCTAAGCATATCCCCCCAGGAGTGTCGTAACCAAGAGTGCAGCGAGGCCCGTTGTCGTGCACCAGTTCCCGTTCAAGTATAGATCAAAGCGGTGTTTTCAGGTTTTACCCCTAGGTACATCTGTTCCAGAGCCACCTCTACCTGCTCATATCCAAACAGGGATTTATTTTCTAGGAAACTCACAAAATCTATACAATACCAAAATTCTAGGAAGTTCTTCTATACTAATCCTCAAAGTATATCTTAGGCCTATGTGCTCTAATCAGAGTTTATCTAAATCTAGCTTCCATGGATATTCCTAAACTTTCTCTGATACCAACTGTAATGCCCTAACCCTAGTTACCTAGAGTCGATGCATTATTTTAATTCATTGGCATGATTAAAAGGAATCATGTCCCGAAGGACCGATCGGTTTAGCATTCTTGGAAAACAGATTTCATACATGAATGTTAAATTACACTTCATAACATACAAAACAACATAAATAATACTTCACGAATGCCATTATTCCCTTGGCTTAACCCTACATATCAATCACAATACATTTCTTGGAATCTTGGGAAAAATAAAACATAGAAAGGGGTGAGCTTAGATGCTCAGTAAGGATAACAATACAGTGGAAACTTTTATAAATGAGCATAAACATTTAAAGTAATGTATAACTAAAACAAAAGCCTTTTAAACATGAACATCAGCATAATATGGAAAAAATAAAATGATGTAATTCCATTTACTTATTCACATGGATATTCTACTAGTCTAATAATCACATGAAATATCACTAACCACTTTCATAATTATGGAATGCATAATGACAGACTATCATAACCACATAGTCAAGGCCTTGTGCCAAGACTAAAAATATGATTTTGTCAAGGCCTTGTTCCAAGACACTAGTTTTTTCATGAGACCTACCGATGCATCGAGGAGCTATAGCGGGCTCCACTCGTCACTTACTAAGTCCAATGCATTCCTCATATGAATAGGTTTAATCATAACATAAACATTCGTATTAAAACTAGAATATGAAATGTCAATACTTTCTCCATAAACCATGAATGGTATAAAAATAACATATCCACAGTCAAAAATATCACAAAAAATTCAATACAATATGGAAGTTTTGTATCATAATAAACCAACTTCAAATAAGCTAAAAATCCATCAAAGGATGTTGACATAGATGAAATCAAAACTATTTGAGAAAAATATATCTTTTTTTGAAATCATTTAAAAGTCACACATTTATAAAGGAAGTAATTTAAAATATATTTTTGAATCAAAGTGTCCCATATAACTTTGAAACTTTTGAAAATAATTATCATTTCAAAACATTCATGTCCATATAAATAAATCCTTAAAATCAATTTGAACACATGGACATTAATTAAAAATATTTAGAAAGATAAATCTTCAAAACATTTAAAATTATGATCTTGATAAAGAGTACATTTCAAAAACTCTTAAAATATGCATTTTGAAATCATTTTTATGAAAAATCGACGTGGATAATAAAAATTTCCCAGTAAATACTTACACATAAACAATCTCAGATAATAATGAGATTGAGGAATTAACCCTTACCAATTTGGTATCTTATGAAACATACACCTCATGAAAGAGTAATCATACAATTAATATGTAAATAAACATAAATTATAGTGTATTACATAAGTAATAAAATTATGGGCAGCACATACACCACACAAAAGGTAATAGTGGCAATATGGCATGAATCTCACGAGAATAAGGAGTGAGATGAAAACCCCTTACCTTGTACTTTTCCTTGGTCGAGGGTAGGATAACCTCCTGTATAATAGTTAAATAATTGTTATTAAATTATAAAATAATTATATATATAAATATGATATCATATATGATCTTTTAATATTGTTTTGTAAATAATATTTTAGTATTATTGTCGTTTTGGGTGTTAACTGATTTGTTTTCCTTTATGTGACTTGTTACATAAGCCGTTTTTGTTATGGATAGGTTGTATCTTATTAATATAAAGAATTATATCAAGTCCTTAAACCCTAATTTTAATCATCAAATGATAATTATTCTTTAATAAATATGATGGGGAAATGAATCTCATCGCGTTTGTGGAGACGGTAATCCGTACGTACGCGCGAACGCTACTTCCATTTCATTTTTCATTTTAAAAGGAATAAAAACCAAATTATGAATAGGTATTTTATTATTAAAGTATATTATATTATATTATATATGTTACTTAAGTTCATTAACACCATCCTTTATACGTTCCATGTATTGTATGAATGAGTCATATCACTTTGAGGGGGCGGTAGTCCGCACTTCCTCAAATGAAATTATCGTATATATATACAACATGAAATGAATAATAGTATGATATAAAATGGAATTACAGAAGATTATATATAAAATAAATATAATTAATATCATATTTAATTACAGTTCCATAATAATGGCCACCATGAGAGGTGGTAGGAGATAATTGAACAATCATCGTTTCGTGAGGCGTTTGGTTTCCATCGACAAAAACATTATATTCTTCACCCATTAGATGGAGGTGTGCATAAGTGTAGTTCAAATAATTCTCATAACAATATAATAGCATATTTTGGATATTTTTTTGTTACAGAAGAAAAGAATAAGAACAGTTTAGGGGATGGAGAAGTAAAATAAAATAAAAGAAGCTAATAGAAGTCGTTACCTTTAATTTGGGTAACTCCCTTTGGTTTGAATCAAAAAGGACTCTTGAAGTGCCTTCTATATAAGGTAAGGCTTCTAGGAGGAGGATAGGGATATAGGGAGATTAAATGGGTAGAGTTTGGACGATCCAAAATGCTTTATAGGTGTGAGGAATTGGTTAGAAGTGCTATCCTTTTATAAGGGGGAGGAGGGGCTCTTTAGGAAAAACTTAAAGTATTATTTTATAATAAAATCATATTTGGTTCTTAATGGCTAAAAAGTGAATTGTTCAAAATATAATGTGGGTATAGTTCTAAAAAAACTTAAAAAATAGGTTTTAGATAGGTTTGTGTCACTTTATTAACCTTATCGTTTATTTTTAACTCTTAGTTAATTTGTTTGACATTTACCAAGTCTCTTTGTATTTTTATATTATATGGTTAAAAAACTTACTATAAACTTCAAATAGACACCCAAGTGGTTCATTAATGATACAAATATCATGATATAAGTCCTTTTTCTGAACCTTAGATTTTTAGGAATAGAATATCAATTAATAATATAATATTTGTTCTAAAAACTCTTTTATGTCAATTTTGGCACTATAAGGTATTTTGTTTTTGATAAATTCAAAACAGCATTATTATTTAGATAAAAATTCATATAAAAAATAATAATTTGTCATATTAACATATAAAAGTATTGGAATTCATAAAAAGTCTCAAATTACATTTATTTTGGTATTTATAATATCAATTATCTTAATCTTTCATTAATATGGTAATTACTGCATATTCATATTGTCATAAATAAATTAAGTTATTTAATTTCTAAAAATTATTAATAAAATACCATTATGTGGGAAATCGTTTTAGTTTTCTAATGAATATTTATAGTAAAACATAATACTAATATTACACTATATAAAAAATAATTACTAAAATGTTTTTGTTTATGTCAATTTTGCTTTTACATTAAATTAATTAATCTAAAATGTCATTATCATTCATAAGTGGCTCCATGGGGTCCCAAAATCGAGAAACATATTTACATGGTCGGTCATTACTCATAAAATAAGCTTTGGACCTGTGTTAAGGTAATTTTGAATTATTACAATATTCTTTTTACCTTGAATAGCCCTATTTACCTTTAACCGCGGTAAATAAAAGTAAAAAGTTACTATTCTCCAAAAATTATTTTTATCTTATTGAACCACATTTTACTTCTTGATATTAACCATGTCTCTTGGATTTTCTAAATTCAACTCATTGAAGCAGTAAAATTTAGTTTTATGGGAATTTTCAAATTCTCCTAGGAGGTGGGTAAAAGACGGTGAAAAGTTCAATAAACTTTTTATATATCTAAAATTATTATAAACTTACTCTAATGAATTACAATGAACTTATATAAGTATTATGTATCATTTTTGACATAAATTAATTTAAATAAAATAAATAGTTATTTAAAGAAAAAAATCAGTTTTAACCAATAACTCAGAGTTTTTCACTATTCATAAAAAAATGATGTTTCTCAGAAAAAACCAAAAATTCGGCCTAATATATATATTTGATATTATGAATTAAAAAATTATTTCTATTTTACCAAATTCAAAACATATAAGTTTCATTAATTAATTTAAATTAATTTCTGTTGTCAAAACAAATAGCGTGTTTTTAAGAAATAATAACTATCAAAAGATTGACACTTGTTTATGTCTAGTTTAAATGTGAAATTATGTTCAATGACGCAAATTGGATTAAATGGTAAAAATTTAATCTAATTATACTTTAAAATCACTCAAATTAATAATTTATCACAATTAATTTATTATAATAAAAAATTGGTTTTTAATTAATTTTTTTTAATTTTCAATATTCATAAAAATATGAAAATTATCAGAAAAGTACCAAAAATTCACCCTAAGCAAATTTTGATATTCCGAATCAAAAAATGAAGTTCATTTTGAAAGATAAAATGTATAAAATTTAAAAAATTGGGTATTAATATTCTTAACGGCTAGTATGATTGGTTGTGGTGTGTTAGAACTCGAAGTTGCATATAACACATGCTATTGTATTATTCAAAGAGAAGCGTACAGTGAAATCTTGGGGTATTAAACTATTCTTGTCTTGTGTTAAACAAAATTTCATGTTATTTTGATAGAATTAATTTAACAAAACACTGAGTATATATTTTTTCGATTTATAAAAGAACTACATTTGGATTGTGTTAAACACAACCCCAAAGGAAGCTTTCACTACACTCAACACTGAATTGTCTTGTGTTACATGCAAGAGCAACATTCCTCAATAGCTTGCGTTGTATACCATACTGAGTTTCACTAAACAATGATATATTGTTAAAATATTATTATTTAATGGGATATAAACTAGATATTATGAAAATTAATAACCAAATTTTGAATTTTATATAACATTTAAATTCATCTTATATATTTACTAGAACATGATATAAGAACAAAATCAATCTTTTCAGATAAAAGAAGCACTGTTTCAAAAAATCTCGTTTTACCACCTTTTGAAGGCACACCCATTTTAAATCTAGATTTTGAAACTTTTATAAGTTAAATGTTACAAAATAATCTTCTTCTTTGGAAGTGGGGCATAAAAATTTACTTATTTTTAATTTTTGGAAATTTTCTAATAAAGTTCATTTTTTTAATAAATAATGAAAAACACCGCATTTTATGTCAAAAACTACCTTTTCATCGGATTTATTTATATTGATATATTTTAAATTTAATTGGTTTTAAAGTGTAATTTGATTATATTTTTAGGATTTAATTAAATTTTAGTCATTGTAAGTAATTTCACTTTTAAATTGGAGATAAACACATGTTAATATTTTGATAGTTATTACTTATTAAAAACCTGCTTTTTTTTTTGGTTTTAACAATGAGAATAATATTAAATTAATTACTACAACTTATGTGTTTTGAATTTGGAAAAATGGATTCCATATTTGGAATCAAAATTTCCATATTGTGTAAATAGGTACCTTTAATTTTTGGACATTATGAATAGTAACTTCAGTAATTATTTTATTTACCACGGTAAAAGGATAAATCTGGTAAATAAGGGTACAAAAATAATACATTAATAGTATAAAACTACACTAAAACATTTCCTAATACTATTTTATGAGATGGTTATGACCATGGTAATCCTTGGGTCGATTTTGAGACCCCATGGGTTCACAAGGATGTGAAAAGGACATTTTATAAGAATTAATTGAATGTAATGATAATTATATCAAAAACATATATCTTTTACTAAATTGATTTTAAAAATTGGGTTATTTAATTGAAATATATGTCTATAAATATTAATTATAAATCTAAAACGATTTACTATATCATGGTATTTTATTTATTATTTTTAGACACTAGATAAATATATTTAGTATGACACAATTATGATGTAGTGATATCCTCATTAATGAAAGATTTAGATAAATGATTTTTTTAACAATATAATAAACTTAATTTGAACATTTTTATTCCATCCAAGAATTTTATGGATTAAATAGACATATTAGGGACGATTTAATGGCTTTATTTCTAAATAATAAGGTTTTTATAAATTTTTTAAAAAGTCAAGTATGAATAGTTTCTAAAATTGATATAATTCATAACTTAAAACAAAAAATAGTTTATTAAATAATATTAAATTCCTAAAAATATTAGAAAAAATGGTTAATATAAGTCCATATATGTCATACATAACTTTCTTAGGGTCATTTTACCTGATATGGTAATCAAATTAATACATTATGTGTAAATAACATGATATCGCTGTAGGATTAAAAGGAGTAAAATAATGGTTAAAGGAAAAAAATAAGGATAAGAAAATATTAAAAACTTATTTAATAACTATTTTATGTTGGGTATTTAAACAAAAATCATCTTATATTAGAATAAAATAAGTTTTTAACCATTTTCAATCGAAATTGAATTTATTATTAATTAATATTTTGAAGGTATCCTAATGGGCCCTCTTCTCTCTTATAAAAGGGCACCTCTTCCCTCTCTTATTTACTCCATTTTGAGCCTTTAGTCTCGACCAAAATCTACCCCTTTCTATTATAAAATTCACTAGTAATATTTTAGAGGTTCTGGTCTTCTTAAAAGACCAACACTATTTCCCTAAGATGAAATTTAAAGGTGTCACATCTGGGAAGAGGTAATCGCTTCTACCGATTCTTTCAAATTTATTTATTCTTATACTTCTTATTCATTAGTTTTTTCGTTATAAAGTAACAACATAAGTATCACCCATATAATTATATTTTATTATAAATATTAGACAAACCCATTTAGTCTCATATCAATCCTATGAAAAACGAAATCACCGCACATGCGTACGTACGAATTACCATCCCCACGGCGTGGTGTAATCTTTTTTTCATCACCACTTTAATTGGATGGGTATAATGGTGGAAATACTCACTATATATTATTATTATTATAATATAATAC
This sequence comes from Viscum album, assembly GCA_963277665.1. Classification (NCBI taxonomy): domain Eukaryota; kingdom Viridiplantae; phylum Streptophyta; class Magnoliopsida; order Santalales; family Viscaceae; genus Viscum; species Viscum album. The sequence continues at coordinate 2,000,518,546 of OY728147.1, read as the reverse complement.
TAATTCTGAGGTATTATATTCCATCCACTTCAATACCATTCAACAATTATGGAAACGATATCGTCGCTTGTGCATACGTATGGCCTACCGTCTCCACAACGCGATGAGATTCATTCTCCTTGTTAACCATTCAGGAATGATTATAAAGAATATATAATAATAATCATGAAATATATGACAAAATAATTCTACTATATTTATGTATATATCTATATATGTTATTTATTTAATTCCATCCAATTAATAAAGAATCAAAAACATCATTCATGTGTATGTACGACCAACCGTCTCCATGAACGGTGTATTCCATATCATTTACCTATATATATATTTATATAATTAATATATATGATATATAAATAATGTTTTACATTATAGAAGTATTTAAATCATGATCTATGAAATAATATCCAGAAAAACATGTCCAAACACATATAATAAATAAAACTACTATTACCCAAAATATTGCTTTAATATGGAATTGACAAATGAACGGGTAATATAAAGTCGTAAGTGAATCATATATGATATAATAAACATTATTATGGTTATTTTAATAGTTATTAATATGTTTAAACCCACTATATAATATTTTTTGACACATACAGAAGAAATCAGACCTAAGGTAAGGGATTATTTTGTCTCACTTTTATTTCTGTACGACATATGCCTTATACAAAACCTATTAATTTTTTGTGATGGTTATGCTTCCCATGAATGTTTTAATAACTATTATTATGAAGGTTATGATATTTAAATATTCATATAATTTTCTTTATTTTGTGATTCATATGATGCAACAGATTATAAATTGGTAAGTGATAATTTTGTAATCTCATTTTTATCTAAGATTGTTTATACGTAAGTATATACTAGGGATATATTTTTCATCCATGTCCATTTTTTCTATAAATTTTTTCGTAAAATGTTTATTATTATTCTATGTATGTTTAAAGTCATTTTTACCCATTTTTTCTTTTAGTACATGGAATGGAAGGAATCATTCTTTTGTTTACCATACGAGTTACTTTTTGACTTTTTTCGAAAAAAGTATGAGGAGAATGTTTTTTAGATTATTTGGCATGAATGGTTTTTATGGATTCATGATGAGTTATTTCAACAAAGAATCCACTACACTATTTCATGTTTATTTTTAACTAAATTATTTTCTTCTAAAATTGTGTGGCATTTTGAGAAAATAATATATTTTTGAAGAAGAAAGAATATTTTCCTCAATTACTAAGTTCAAGTGTTTTATTACTATTATTTTCCATTAAAGATTATGATATTAAATAGGTTTATGTTTCTATCCATATTATTACTATGATTTTGTTTCATTAATGATGAAATGATCTCTTATATGGATTATGTTATGATGAAATGATATTTAAGAATCCGATTTTATTTTATGGGTTATGCTATGATGAATGATTTATGTTTTGTGGAACATGTATGAATTATTTTATTATAAGATGGGGGGACCTTTATCTCCATCAAATTAATTGGGTAAAGATTTATATCTCATAAGATAAACATGGCTGGAATGATAATTAAATCTGGTTCAGTAATACAAGGATGGAATGGAATGTAAATCCAGTTCAGTAATACATGGCTGGAATGGAATGTAATCTTGGTTTAGTAAATGACTTTGTCCACTATGATGGTATTGGATATAATGCCTTTTCATATATATAAATAATATTGTGTTCTTATTTTCTTTCCACATTTCTATGCTTTATACCAATGAAATTTTATCGTGTTTAATGTTCCTTTATGATCTACACCTTACGAACTACCAATATTTATTTCATGACTCATAATTTTGATGTTAAATATTATGTTCATATTTTTACGTTCAAATGTTTATGGTTTGTTTTATGTTCTCTATGTTTACACTTTTGGAGAATTTGAGATCACCCATTTTATGTTTTCTTTTCCACAGGATATAAAAAATGGTTTTAGGTTGGAAAAAAGGGGAAGATCATTATGGGAGATATTGAAGATCTTTCACCATGATTAGAAGATTATGTTTTGAGTTTCCAAGGATTCTACACTAATATAGTATTTGAGAATATGTTTTTGTCATGTATTTTGTATTCCAAAAAAGAAATGTAATGTCAATGTACATCATACTTGGGTCTCTACAGTTGGTATCAGCACGATGGTTTAGTCAACATTTGGAAACTAGGACGTGAAATATTTAGTGAGACCCCTAGAGATATTTCAATGTATATGTGTTGGGATGTACTAAGGATAAGTAATTTATATGTTACAAACCTAATATTTTTGTGATAATCATGACTAACCTAGGGTTAAACTAAAGATATCATATATTGAAATATTATAGGTAATTTACCTTACTTAAGTGTTTCTAATCTATGATATGTATTTCCCTCACTTTTCTTTCTCATCTTAGTCAATAACTTGAACTACATAGAACATAGTTAACCAGAGAATGTTTTAGATGTGGAAATTATGGGAATTTTGAAAATCAATTTCCTAAGTGGAAATATCATGAAGGGGATTATGAAGATAGTATGAGTATTGGTCATACTACTGAGGATAGAGATATTGTAAATGACATGTGAAAGGTATGTGATGTTCTTTCAGTGTTATTTTCATTAAACTTAAGAATATTGAGGTTGATAAACCTTAATACATGATCCATATTTTAGGAAATATGAAGATTATGGATCCTGAGTAATGGTTTAAGAATAAATTTGGATGATTGAGATGTATATGTACTGTAATTCAAATATTATGTTATATTAATCATGAAATATATAAGTGTATTCAATATAAGTTTTTCATTAAGGATTGGAAACGATATGTTGAATAGTTCTAAGGGACAAAAATTGATTTAAGAGGAAGTTGATAAACTTGGAGAACACATGATTAAGGGAATGATAACCCTTAAAATATCCCAAATGATAAAATAATGAAGTTTGGATAATGTTATCTTGGATTTGAATAAGAAAATTGGATGATAATAGTTTCTTAGAAACTAACTATAGAGTTATTGACAAGAGGGTTATGAAATCATGGATGAAGTATAAAACTTTTTGGGGATTAAGGAATATATCCAATATGTTTTGGAATAAGGAAACAAGAATATTTTTAATAAAGATATATGTTAATTTAGGTAATTACCATGACTCAAGATAATTCATGATGAAGTCATTAAAATGTTTGGTATGTGACCAACAAGATATATCTTATGGGGGATAATTGATGGTAATCACATGCTTGTCATATTATATTTCTTATAATTTTAATGGTACTTTGAGATTGGACAAAATCATTTTGGATAAGCCAAATGGTTTGAAAAAATTAAGTTGACCATCAAATAGTTTTTTAAGGCTAATTTTTTTTTAATATTATTTATGAAATGTTATAATAATATAGTTTTAGAAAAAAGACAACCCGCAGGACGGGTGAAAACCCATCGCGTCAGACAAGGCTGCGGGAATCAAATCCACAACTAAAGTGCGAGAAGCCTTTATAACCTACCACTGGCCAAAAGGAAGTCCCTAGTAAGTATAAATTAGTTTTATTTTATTTAAGCTGTATTATAGATGATTTATAAGTCCATTTTTGGAACCATATATGATTAATCTCACCATATATGGACTTATGTATATTTGATTACTTGTTCTAACATTTCTTTTGAGGTAGATGGAATGACCTGTCATTCTATCACATGATTTTCTAACACTTCACGAATGAAAAATTCAGCTTCATTTCTTTAAATAAGAGATAAAGTGGAAATTGTTCATGGAATGACCATTGGTGAGGCTTTACTAAAATCATGTAAGTATTTCTCCTCATGAAAAATTCATCAAATTTCGGAAAAGGTTCTTGAAAAAAAATGTTATCCCAGTTCATTGTTATCCGATGAATAAGATGGTCCCTTAAATCATCATAGATTTATGGATTTTTGGTAATTAACTTTTTTTACTCCTTTTTCTCTATCACTATCCATCAGAACATGATGGTTATATTTCTCTTATATATCCATGTTTTCACTTACAACCTATGTTCTATTATGTGGAATCCCAGTGATGAGTTACTTTGGGTAACCATTATGTTTCTAAATTTCCTTTTTAAAATGAAGTTTTAGTATCCCATTCTAGGATATGGGTTTCCTTGAAAGAAATTTTCAATTTGTAAATGATTTATAACCCCGAATAATTTTGTGGGTGAAATTAATTTTAAGGGGGGTAGAATGTGACACCCTTAGATTTTATAGGAAAGATTCTTTTCTTTGTCCTCTTATGTTGAGATCTACACCAAGATTATCTTGATCAATATGCAACACCATTGTAATGTATCATATTTTCGGTGTATTATTTTTAAATATTATATGGAATTATTTCAAGACCATACCTTTCGACGGCGTGCGATTCTGAGGCCCGGAGTTCCCGGAATAAATGTTTGAATTAATTTTAAACATTAAACAGCACATGTAAGCGGGTTTCCTAAAAAATTGGAATAACTTCTGAACGGGTTCTCAGATCAGAAATATGAGGGCACCAATTCATTCACAGTAGCGAATTTACCTTAGTAGGGGCCTAACATCAACCAGCATGGGTCAGCTATGAGAGTTAGTTGTTGGACGCTTTAATGGAAATAAAATAAAGTAATAATTTATTGCACATCGACAAAATTCCTCCCTTTTGAAAACCTACTTATGGATATTTCGTAGGGTTAGCCTCATAACCCAATGAATTGAGAGAGAGAGATAGAAATTCTATTGGGGATTTGGAGGAGAACCCGTTGGCGGACGATAATGACGCGATCGATCGACGCATCTCAGATTCAACGAACCCTACCAACAAACGTGACCCGGTGATCGTTCTTCAACCAGATTGAGGTAGGGGGTTTTAATTCAATTATTTTCTTCCCAGTTCATGGATTAAACAATGAACACAGATGAACTAACTAGTAGGATGATCCGCGGATCGGGCGTTCTTGCGGGAGGGCTTCAATTTCCTTTTCATTTGGGGTTTTGATTCGGGAATTGATTTTATGATGATCGTGGTTTCTATTTTTTATTCTCCTATTAAACCTATTTATGGGAGTGGATCAACGTGGTGATGAACAACATCAGAGGTGCGTTCCTTCTATTTTTATTGTTTTTCTTCCTCCCTTTCTAACCACGCGTTTTTCGTGTTCTTCACAGGGTTATGAACAATGGATCGTTGCACATCCATTTTTCCACACAACGATCCCAAGTTTGAGATCCAATATCATGACGACCTAGGGGAGGTGTGACAATGATGGAGGCAGACAAATCAATGTAGTTTGTTATTTCTCATTCTTCATATGTTTTTCATGCGGGTGGATCAGAATGTGTTTTCGGGGCCGACCGAAGGCCCAAAATTGACGGAACAAGCATCATGATGGTCGGGAGACCTCAACCCGTTAGTTTTGTGTAGATCAGATCATCATAAGGGACATCAAAGGATCACATGTGGCATTCTAGTGAAGAACAATAATTCTAGAAATTTCTTAAGAACATGACGTGTATTTTGAAGAACACGATGTGTGGGACCGGATCAGTAGTAGATAGGGTTTAACGAATCATGAAGTGACGACATGACTTGTTCTATATAGAACATGGCATTTAGACCCTACATGGCATAGAAGGGGCGTCTATGTGGGACTCAGCATGTATCTAATGGGTACACAGATATGGGGTGAAGTACATGTTAGTGTACTCCACCACACAACCAGACCAGGTTAAAAGTATGGGTTACCCCATATATAGGTCACACGGGTTGTGACACAAGGGTTGAACCCATGTATGGGCACATGGCCAGTGAACACAGAGTCCTCAACGGATAGGGAAACATGGCATGTCACTCCCTTATACACCATGTGTATCTTCTTCTGCATGACAATCCTTGCGACCCAGGCCATTGTACACAGGCAGTACCCAGGGTCAAAGGACACGACGTGTGACTACTCTATATGCCATGTAATTTTCAGTACATGGATTGATCTTATTTTCCACCATATCCTGGACATGTTTTTTTGGGCTAGTGACCCCTTTACTCATTTCCCTAGAGGCCAGGTATCGTTTCCTTTTCTAAGAGTATGATATATTCAGCAAGGCATTTCGAGATAGAGTTAGGTATCCCTCCGAGAGGCCCAGACCAAGATCCTATATCTATTCTTGACCCTAGGTAGAGTCAGGAATCAACATTACTATTCCCACAGGGGCTGATCCTCTACCTAGTAGGTGAATCCAGAAGAGTCATAGTATCCCCAAGGCCCTGGAAGTGATCCTCATCTGTGTATCGTGATCTTTTCCCACACATGAGTGTGTTCTCCTAGAATGAGTGTATCTATCTCTCGTGACTTTTCCCAATAGATAGTACTTCTCAGACGAGATTCATCAGAGCTATCAGACTCGTGGAGTGAGTTCTTCTGGATGAGTGATTCATGTAATCTTTGAAATGAATTCCTAGTCGGGTATGCGGTGGTGTAACTTGTCTCTAGGATGCGGGTCTAGGGTTTGAGTATATATGGATTTTTGTTTCTCTTACTATATGTTCACTAGAAATATACTATGTAGAGATTATTGTACCTTTCCTTTTTGTATTAATTTGAGGTTTCTGAAGTCCTCTACAATGTATTGGTAAACACACCCTTGTATCGGCTTTGCCCACACATTTTGTGTCTTATGCAGATGATAATCCTTTTGATAGAGTCCTGGGAGGACCAGGACATGCCCGAGATTTCTACGTTTTCTACAGGTCGAGGTGTTCCTGTGGTTATGAGCAGCAATCCCAATACCTATTTGTGTTTACAGGTTGGGATTTATAGTTTTCAAACTCTTGTTTTTTTAGTGGTCTTGTATTCTGGCCCAATTTACTTTCAGTACCATACTTCCCGTCATACTCTGTTAGTTATGTTTAGTGGTATTCATGCATTTTGTTCCTTAGTTGGTTTTTTACATTTCAGAATTTTCGGGCTTGGAGATGTGTTCTTGTGTACAGGTACTTAGGAAATGCCTTCCATGTTAGTAATATGCCTACTCGGTGCTAGTCACCAGCCTCTGGCCAATTAGAGGAGGGCTTGGGGAGTCATGGCGTGGGCCCCACTAGGTCGGGTCGTGAAAGAGTGGTATCATAGGTGGTCAGTTCTACATTAGAATGAAGAGTATGTGATATTGGTTTGGGGAAACTGTGCTAAGTGTTTCGAGCTCAGCCTTTAGGCCAGAGACTCCAATGTTGGTGCGGGCGGCTGACGTATCCATACATCGGGACATTGATAACCTGCTTTTCGACTTGGTACATGAAAACAATAGTTGAAGGGAAATAAGAGATTGGTATATGCATCATATAGGAATGGGTTGTGTTTTCCATGTCCTTTGTGTTAGCTATCCATATATACTCTTTGACCATAGTATATTTTGTTCCTTATAGGATGTCTCTGCAATGCATACCCGCTAGGATTCAGTAGCGCGATCACAAGAATAACCCCCTTAGTGATGAGGCTTCGATACATGGACTATTTCCCCAAGCGTTACCTCTAGGTGGTGTACCTGTTTTACCAACACCATTGAAGTACCCCATGGTAACTAAAGTACCGAATGATGAGGGTCACAAGCTGAGCATGCTCAATGAGTTCCAGATACAGAGACCCCTCAGGTTCAGAGGTGATCCCGACCCTTAGGTGGCTGAAGATTGGCTTGAGGCGGTGACCAAAGTTTTCTCTCTTGTGAGGATACTGGAAGATCAGATGGTGATCCTAGGAGAGATCCTTCTTTAGGGTTCAGCGGGATGATGGTGGAGTCTAACCACACAAATTCACGACGAGGATACTCTTTCATGGACGGAGTTTGAGAGACTCCTTAGGGAGGATTTCTCACTGGTTATGCTGATAGGAGTCCGTATCCAGGAGCTTCTCCAGCCCCAGCAAGGAAGTCTGACGGTGACTGACTATTCATCGAGGTTCACCAACCTTTCCAGGTACTTGATGAATATGTTTAGGGATCAACACTTCAGATCTCAGACCATCGAGCGAGGTCAATGAATGGAAATTCGAGATAGTGTCATGCCTCTTTGCATTATAATTTATGCTAGAGTGCTTGAGAAGTCCATGGTGATCGAGAGCTTCTTAGTGGAGCATAGATAGATGACGACAATCAGTAGCAGGCAGACAGGTTCGAAGACCTCAGCAGTAGGGATCCGACATCAGACGCAGGGATCCGGACATGAGAGACATCACAGCATGACCCAGGAGAGAGGTTTGGCAGTCCAAGGCTCTTAGGCTAGATCCAGTCAGCCTAGGGAGAGGTGATTCTACTCATGAGACGGTATGGGACATCTCGCTAGATATTGTCTGACCTGTCAAGATACTGATAGGGAGGTGGTGGATAGACCACCAAGGTAGAGGTAGAGTGGAGAAGATAGACACGTCAGGCGGTGGACATGGCAGAGGAGTAAAAAGAGTTGAAGGTGGTGGCATATGCTTCAATCTACTTCCACCACCACCCCCAAGAGGTCTGCACCAGGCTCAGGGAGCTGGGGGATAGGGGCGGGGATAACTACATGAAGTCAAGGCATACAACCTAAGGATTCCAAGGATGATACTAAGTACGATCTGTGTCTTCGCTACCTTAGCTTCCATACTTATAGACACAGGTGCTGGTCATTCTTTACTCACCACATGTCTTGTGTGAAACCTTGAGATTCCGGTAGATCTATTGAATAAATCCTTATGCTTAGAGACACCTACGAGGAAAGACTTGACGATCACGCACCTTTATAGATAGTGTGATCTTACCCCTGGTGTCCAGTGTTTCAGTTGGAATCTCTTGGTGGAAGCATCGAGGCCTTTCGACGTCCTTCACGATATGGATTGGTTATCATCAGTCCATGCACAGATTGATCATATTAGGTGAAAAGAGTGGTGTGTGCTCAATGATGGGATAAGGTTTTCCTTTTTCAGTGAAAGGGAGACTCAGACAACACAGAATTGGCTCATGTGTAGGAGGGTACACTCGATCACTCATGAGTTGGATAGCCTTATCCTCAGAGTAGTAGATGTTGTGAGCTTCAAATTCCCAGAAGTAGTGGTAGAGTATGTGCATGTCTTTCCCAAAGATATTCCAGGACTACCTCCTTGTCGGGAAATTGACTTTGGCATCGACTTACACCACGGGATAACACCAATTTCTTCATCAGTATATCAGATGGCTCCCATAGAACTTCACGAGCTTAGGGTGCAGTTGGAGGCTTTGCAAAGCAAGGGTTTCGTGAGACCTAGAATTTCACCTTCGGCAGCCCCAATTTTGTTTTCCAAGAAAGAAGATGGGAGTTTGAGGTTGTGCGTGGATTACCGGTGCCTAAACTAGGTAACAGTGAATAACAAGTATTGACTATCGAGGATCGATGACCTCTTCGACCAACTAAGAGGGGAACAATGGTTCTCAAAGGTTGACCTTCAGTCAGGTTACCACCAGTTACAAGTATATGACAAGAATATACTGAAGATGGAATTCAGATGCCTCTATGGTCACTATGAGTACTTTGTTATGCCTTTCGGTAGGACGAACGCCCCCACAGTGCTCATCGGACTGATGAACTGAATCTTCTAGCTATACTTAGATCGGTTTGATGTGGTCTTTATCGATGAAATCCTTGTGTACTCAATGTAGGAGGAGGAGAACATGAGACACCATTGGATCATTCTAGATGTAATCCAGTAGCACCAAATTTATGGGAGGCTCTCGAAGTGCCAATTATGGATTCGGGAGGTCCAATTCTTGTTACATGTCATTTCAGAAGATTGAGTAGCTGTGGACCTAGCCATGTTGGAGTCAGTGTTAGCATGGGATCCACCTTGGAGTGTGATGGAGGTGTGGAGCTTCCTTGTGTTGACAAGATATTACAGGATATTCATTCCTGATTTCTTCTGAATATTATCACCAATGACAGCCCTGAACAGGAAGGGGAAACCATTCATGTGGTTTGATATATTCCAATAGGATCTTGTGCAGTTGAGGGAGAGTTTGACGAGCACCCTGATCTTGAGATTACAAGAGGAGGGTGTCGAGTACATAGTTTTCTCCTATGCATTAGGGACCGGTCTTGGTTGTGTCCTAATGCAAAGACAGGAAGTAATTTATTATGGTTTGTATCATCTTAGGCTACATGAGCAGAACTATGTGACCCATGATCTCGAGTTGGCAGCGGTAGTCTTCACATTGAAGATGTGGTGACACTACCTTATGGGTGAGAGGTTCATCATCTACTCTGACCACAAGAGCGTCAAGTACATATTCTCACAGAAGGATCTGAATCTGAGATAGATTCATTGGCTAGAGTTCCTCCAAGACAATGATTTTGAGATCATCTATACTCTTAGAAAGTGGAACAAGGTGGCAGATACTCTTAGCAGAAGGTCGATCTCGCAGTTGTTGAGTGGGGCAATAGAGTAGTTAGCCACATTGCAGTTATCCTTCATGGAAAGAGAGGATGCTTCTTACCTTCAGTTTATGGTTGTCACCCCTCCACTCTTACAGCGAGTTAGGGAGGCACATCTTGGAGATGTCGACTGTGAGGCTTTACATGCTTCATTATCCACAGGACATGCTCCTGATGGATATTCACTAGGTGGGGAGCACGTAGTTCTTTTCAGAGGATGCACTATTGTACCAATGGAGACACGGGAGGAGTTATTGAGGGAGCTTATTACATCCCCCTTAACAGTACATCCTAGAGTAGTGAAGATGTACTAGGATCTCTGACGAAAGTTCTGGTGGTCAGGCATGAAGAAGGTAGTAGCAGAGTTCGTTTCTCAATACCTTATGTGCCAGCAGGTGAAGGATAAACACCAGGTTCCAATGGGATTAGCTCACCCCATGGAAGTTCCAGAGTGGAAGTGGGATGGAATTTCAATGGACTTCATGATGGGATTACCACATATGTCCAAGGGGCACGATTCCACATGGGTGATCATTGTACGACTCACCAAGTCGGCCCACTTCCTATATATAAGGGAGAAGGGTTCTATAGAGAGCTTGGGATGCCTCTATGTGTAAGATATAGTTCTACTTCATGTAGTCCCTCTGACAATAGTCTCAAATCGAGATTCCTTATTCACATCCCGGTTGTGGTAGGGACTGCAGGAGGCTTTTGGGACTCACCAATACTTGAGCATGACATTCCATCCCAGACCGATGGTTAGATGGGGAGGACCATTCAAGTTCTAGAGGATATGTTGTGGGCCTTTATATTGGACTTTTTTCACAGTTGGGAGGACCACCTACCACTGGTGAAGTTTGTAAACAATAACAACTATCACTCCACTAATGGTTTGGCACCTTTAGAGGCTCTATATGAGATACCCTTCCGATCACTGCTTTGCTAGACTGACCTCAGAGAGTCAGCACTCATGGGTCCAGAGTTGGTGTGAGCTACCACCGAGAAGGTACAGATCATCCAGGAGCAGATGAAGACATCACAAATCCATCAAAAGTCTTATGCTGACAGACGATGGAGACCTATGGAGTTCGAGGAGGGGACCATGTCTTCCATAGGGTCTCACCTCAGTGAGGGTTACGAAGATTTAGTAGAGGTGGCATGTTATCTCTAAGGTTCATCATACCTTTTCAGATACTACATTGTGTTGGAGAGGTGACATACCACTTAGCTCTACCACCACAATTGCACTGGGTACATGATGTCTACCATGTGTCGCAGCTGAAGAGGTACATGCATGACCCATCGCACATCATGAACTAGGGAGAGATGGACATCGAGGATGGAGTGACATTTACTAATAACCCAGTGGATATCGAGGATTGGTATAAGATTATCCCTCATGGGAAATCAATTCCATTGGTGTGCATTTAGTGGCAGCATGGGAATCTTTAGGGGAGCACGTGGGAGCGAGGGACTCAGATCCGTGCCCAGTACCCACATCATTTTTGAGTAGCTCTTGTTTTGGCTTTTCGAGGACGCAAAGTCCCATGGTGGATAGAATGTAATGTCTGATATCTTCCATGTATTATTTTTAAATATTATATGAAATTTTTTCATGACCATTCCATTTAATGACGTGAAATTCCAAGGCCCAGAGTGCCCAAAATAAATGTTTGAATTGATTTAATCTTTAAACAACGTGCACGAGCAGTTTTCTTGAAAAAGTTTAATAACTTTTGAATGAGTGATCAGATAAGAAATTTGAGGGCACCATTGCGTTCAAATCAGCGTATTTACCTTTGGTGGGTCCTAGCATCAACCAACACAAATCAACCGCGAGAGTAAGTTTTTGGACGCTTTAATGGAAATATAATAATGTAATAATTTATTTTATTTAAAACTTTCCTTTTTTCACAGTGACCTAATTCACCCTTTTATATAACTTCTTATAGAAATTTCATAGGGTTATCCTCATAACCCTATGAATTGAGAGGAAGAGAGAGATATCCACTTGGAGATTTGGAGGAGAACCCGTTGGCAGAAGACTACGACACGGTCGATCAACGCATCTCGGATTCAACGAACCCCGCTAACGAGCACGACCTGATATTATTTCTTCAACCGGATTGAGGTAGGGGTTGTTATTTTGATTCTTTTCTCCCTTATTCATGGATTAAAGGACGAACGCAGATGAAACCACAAACAGGATGATCCACGGATAGGGAGTTCTTGCGGGAGGGCGTCAATTTAATTTTCTCTTGTGGTTTTGATTCAGGAATAGATTTTATGATGATAATGGTTTGTATTTTTGATTCACCTATCAAACCTATTAATGGGAGCAGATAAACGCGATGAAAAATGATAGTGGAGGTGCGTTCTTCCTTTTTTTATTGTTTTTCGTCCTCCATTTTTAACCCCATGTTCTTCGTGTTCATCACGAGGTTGTGAACAATGGATCATTTCACATCAGTTTCACAACACAATGATCCAGAATTAGAGATCTGACATTGTGATGACCTAGTGGAGGTGAGACGGTGATGGCGGTAGAAGAATTGAAATGGTTTGGGAGTTCTCTTTCTTCGACCATTCTTCGTGCAGGTGGATTGGAATGCGTTTTTGGGGCCGATCGGAGGCCCAAAATCGAAGAAACTAGCTTCTTGATGATCTGACGACCTCAACCCTTCAGTTTTGTGATTATTGGATCACTGTAATGGACATTGGAGGATCATGGGAGGATCACCATGGAAGAATAATGATTCTAGAAATTTCCTAACAACACGACGTGTATTCCGAAGAACACACCATGTGGGACCAGATCAACAGCGGCTAGGGTTCCACGATGCACGAAGTAACGACATGACATGTTCTTTGAAGAACATGATTTGTAGACCCTATGCGGAATAGTAGGGACAGATATGTCAGACTCGGCGTGTATCTTGGGGGTACACAGACACGAGGTGAAGTACACGGCCGTGCACTCCACCACACAGCCAGACCAAGCCGACTGTATGGGTTACCCTGTGTACTCGTCACACGGGTTGTGACACATGGGTTGAAGCTATGTATGGGAACATGGTCAGGATACATGGAGTCCACTCTAGATAGGGGGACACATCATGTCAGTCCCTTACACACTGTGTGCATCTTCTTCAGCACGACAAGCCTTGCAACCTTGGCTGTTGTACATGGGTAGTACCCAGGGTCAGAGGACATGACTTTTGACCTTTCTACACACGGTGTACTTTTCAGTACATGACTCGATCTTCTTGTCCACCATATCTTGGACATGTTTTATTTAGGTTATTTCCCCTTTTACCTGTTTCCCTGGAGGTCAGGTAATGTTTCCTTTTCCAGTAGTATGATCCCTTGAGTAGGAATTTCCGTGATAGAGTCAGGTATCCCTCCGAGAGGCCCAGAGCGAGATCCTCTATCAATTCTTGACCCTAGGTAGTGTTAGGTATCGACGTGACTATTCCCACAGGGTGCTGATCCACTACCTAGCAGGTGAATCTGAATGAGTCGTGGTATCCTCTAAGGCCTTGGTAGTGATATCCATCTGTGTATCGTGATCTTTCCGCACACATGAGTCTGGTCACACGCAATGGGTGCATCTATCTATTGTGACTTTTCCCGATGGACAGTACTTCTCGGGCGGTTTTCATCAGAGCTATCAGGTTCCTGGAGTGAGTTCTCCCAGATGAGTGCTTCATGGAATCTTATAACTAAATTCCTAGTGGGGGTATGCGGTGGTGTAACATGTCTCTAGACTGCGGGGCTGGGGTTGGAGTATATCTGGATATTTGTTACTCTTGTTATATTTTCAGTAGACATATACTATGTAGAGATGATTGTACCTTTTATTTGTGTATTTATTTGTGGTTTTGGGGTCCTCTACTGAGTATTGTTATACTCAACTCTACACGGGATTAGTTCACACATGTCCTATCTTGTGTATAAAAGAAGCCTTTTGACAAAGTTCAGGGCATACCTGGACCAGACTAAGCTTTTTGAGTTCCCTACAGGCCGAGGTGTTCTTACAGCAGCGAGAAACAATCCCAGTACCTCTTTGTGTTTACAGGTTGGACTTTACAGTTTTCAGGCTCTTGTTTTTTAGGTGGGATTGTATTCTGGTCCAGTTTACTTTCAGTACCTTACTTCCCATTGTACTATGTTGGTTGGGTTTAGTTGTATGCATGCATTTTTTTCCTTAGTGATTTTTTTACATTTCAGTATTGCTGGGCTTGGAGATGTTGTGTGCGTACTGGTACATAGGCAATGCCTCCCATGTTAGTAATATGCCTACTCAGTGCTAGTTTCCAGCCCCTGTCCTATTAAGGGCGAGCATGGGGAGTTGTAGCACAAGCCCCATTAGGAAGGTTCGTGACAACCATATTATCATGCATTATACATAACACTATTCTATGATTGAGTTATACAAAATTTCAATTTTTTTTGATAGAGTTTATTTCACGCAACATTGAGTCCATATTATGGTTGATGTATAAAAGAACAATGTTTGGATTATGTTATATGCAACACCAGAGGAAGATTGCACTACACACAACACTAACATGGGTGGCGTTACACTCAAGAACGACCTTCCTCGATAACTTGCATTGTACGCATAACCGAGTTTCACTAAACAACGATATATTGTTAAAATATTTTTATTTAATGGGATATGAACTAGATATTATGAATTATATTAACCACATTTTGAATTTTATATAACATTAAAATTCGTCTTATATATATTCCAGAACATTATATAAAAACAAAATATAATTTTTCAAATAAAAGAAGTACTTTTTTCAAAAAATGCAGTTTTATTGCCTTTTGATGGCGCACCCATTTTTAATATTGTTTTTGAAACGTTTATATGCCATATTTTTCTAAATAAACTTATAATTAGTAAGTGGGACATAAAAATTTACTTATGTTTATTTTTTGGTAATTTTCTAATAAAATTATTTTTTTGAATAAATAGTGGAAAATACCGCATTTTAAGTCAAAACTGTATTTTCATCTAATTTTTTTATATTGTTAGATTCTAATTTTATCTATTTTCAATGTGAAATTGGATTAAATTTTTATTGTTTAATCCAATTTTGGTCACTAGAAGTATTTTCTTTTTGAAATTGGATATAAACATATGTCAATCTTTTGATAGTTATTACTTCTTAAAACGTGTATTTTGGTTTTGACAACAAGAATTAATTTTAAATTAATTACTGAAATTTATGTGTCTTCAATATGAAAAAATGGATTCGATATTTGGAATCTTAAGGGTAAAATTTTGTAAATAGGTACCTTTAATTTTTGAACATTATGAATATTAACTTCAGTGATTATTTTATTTACCATGGTTAAAGGGTAAATATGGTAAATAAGGGTAAGAAATAATAATTTAATAGAATAAAACTACCCTAAAATGTGTCCTAATCTAATTATATGAGATATTTTTGACCGTGGTAATCCTTGGGTCGATTTTGGGAACCTGTGGATTCACTTAGATGTGAAAATGGTATTTTATAAGAATTAATTTAAAGTAAAGATAATTATTTCATAAACATATATATTTTACTAAATTGATTTTAATATTCGGCAATATGAACGATCACTATGTCTACAAATTTTCATTAAAAATCAAAAAATATTTCCTACATCATGGTATTTTATTTATAATTTTTATACATTAGATAAATATATTTTTTACGATACAATTATAATGTAGTGATTTCCTCATCAATGAATGATTAAAATTAATGAATTTATAAATAATAAAACAACTTTAATTTGAACATTTTGATGACATACAAGAATTTTATGGATGAAATTGACATATTAAGGACAAGTTAATTCCTTTTTTAGAAAGAATCCGGTTTTTATGAATTTTTTAAAAAGTGATATTTGAATAGTGTCCAAATTGTCATAATTCATAACATAAAACATAAAATAGTTTATTAAGTGATATAAAATTCATAAAAAACTAATATTTGTCAAAATGGTTAATATAAGTCAAAATATGTCATACATAAATTTTTCGGGTTTTTTGACATGATATGATAATTACATTAACCCACAATATGTAAATAACATGATATCACAGTAAGATTAAAAAGGGTAAAATAAGGGTTAATACAAAAAGATAAGGATAAAAAATATTCAAAACATTTCTAAAAATTATTGTATGATAGTTAATAAAATAAAAATCATCTTATATTATCATTAAATAAGTTTTGGACCATTATCAATCGAAATTGAATTTATAAAAAATTATTATTTAGAGAGTTTCCTAAAGTGCCTCTCTCATATTTACTTCATTTTGAGCCTTCAAGATCAGACAAACCCTGTCCATTTCTTTTCTAAACGTCCCTAGTTACATTTTAGTCATTCTGGTCTTCTCAAAAGACCAACTCTAGTTCCCTAAAACGAAATTTAAAGGAGGAATGTCAAGGAAGAGGTAATCTCTTCTACAGATTCTTTAAAATTTCTTTCTTCTTCTACTTTATTTATTATTTGTTTCATTATAAAGAAATAAAATAAGTATCACTCATATACTGATATGTTATTATAAATATTAAACAAACCTATTTCACCATCTATCCATCCTATGAAAAATGAAATCACCAAGCGTGTGTACGTATGACTTACCGCCTCCATGTCATGGTGTAATCTGTTTTCCCCAACACCTTACATGGATGACTATAATGGTGGAAATAATAACTATATATGATTTTTATAACATGATACTAATTATGAGATATTATACAAAATCCAATTCAATACCATTAAACAATTATGGGAATGATATCATCACTTGTGTGTACGTACGACTTACCGTCTTCACGATGTGATGAGATTCAGTCTCCACTCTAACTAAAAAATCACCTATACCAACTGTTTAGAACCATTGGTATCTGTCTCTAAACATTTGGAATAGCCTATTCTAATGGTTTGGGATGCCGTTGGGTGAACCCACAACCTGTGGGTTATATATTAATGACTTTACCACTATCCTGCAACTAGATTTGCGAATATATTTGTATATATAAATATACATGTAATTTATATATTGATTTATTTAATGATATCAGAAATAAGAATTCCTTCAAAATAAGTTTACTTATGCCAATGGTTTTGAGAACCGTTAGGATAGGTACCCATATTTTCCCAATGGTTGGTCTCAACGTGGGATTTTCCCAATGTTTTTTCAAAAACGTTGTGAAAAGTTGTGTCAAAGTGGGATTTTACCAACGGTTTGGAAAAACCGTTGGGAAAAAGAATGGATTTCCCAAGTTTTTGCTAAACTGTTAGAGAAAGTGGTATCAATTTGGGATTTTTCCAATGGTTCAGAAAAACCATTGGAAGATCCATACCCTTTCCCAACGGTTTTCCCAAACCGTTGGGGAAAGTGGTCTAAAAGTGATATTTTCCTAATGGTTTAGAAAAACTATTGTGAAATCCATACTCTTTCTCAATGGTTTTTCCAAACTGTTGGGAAAGGAGGTCTCAAAGTCGGATTTTCCCAACAGTTTTTCTATCCATTGGGAATAGTGGTCTCAAAGTTTGATTTTCTAAATGGTTTGGAAAAACCATTGGGAAAGGAGACATATACCAAAGGTTTTTAAAAATCGTTGGTGTAGATGCGTTGATATGGGTAGGAGTTCTAGTAATTCCATTTTAACCATTCAAAAATGATTATAAAGTATATATAATAAATAATAATGAAATATATGACATAATAATGATACTATATATTGTGTATATATTTCATTTACTTACTTCCATCCAATTCAATAAAGAAATGAAAACATTGTTCATCTGTATGTAAGACCTACTATCTTGATGAACAGTATATTCCATTTCATTTATCTATCTATTATATATATATAATTATATAATGAATATAAATGATATATTAATGATGTTTTACATTCTTGAAGTAAGGAAATAATGATCTGTGTAATAATATCAATAACCACATGTTCAAATGTGTACAATATATGAAACTATTATTACCCAAAATGTTGCATTAACAAGGAATTGACAAATGAATGGGTAATATAATGTCATAAGTGAATCCCAAATGATATCTTAAATATTATTATGGTTATATTAAAATTTAATAATAATATTTTTAAACCCACTATATAGGATTATGGTTCTCTAATTGGATTTCCTTTATCAAATCATTAATTTAATGTAATTCATGTTAAATGTGGATGACCTTTAAGTAGCACCTATTCTACCTTTACGAAGTTCCATTTTCTATGTAATTCAATTTTCAATTGACCATTACTCATCGATTATACAACCCTTACATAGAATTCACCTCCTTTTCACTTATTTTAACACTTTGTAAAATAGTGTATAATCTAATTACTTCATACATATCATACATCAATGATTAATAACATAAACAATGATATATCCTATGATTTTTTTCTAGAAATACTATTATGATTCTGTTCAAAAGAGTGCATCATCAGTACTTTAGAATGATAGCTTCAAACTTCATCATTTACATTCAATCATCTCAATATCGTAATCTACATCTGATAGATAGGGTTTGGTAATCTTTGACTATTGAATTTTTTTAATATTATTATAAATTTCAATCTGTAATATTAGCCCAATGGTTTAAATCAGATACAAAAAAATTCAACTTATTAAAAATCACACCTCCTTTGATTCCACAATTTTTCTAAAAATGTTTAAAAACATTATTTATCTATTGTTCATCTAGAAGACATGTTCCTAATATATCTGGTCACATTGATCATATTTCTTCTAATCAAATTCATGTAACACATACCTCATACTTATTTCTGTTACATCATGTTCCTCTTACATCTATTCGATGTTCTGTGTCTGGTGTTCAATGTTTGGTACTCTCTGTCTTGCACTTCTACCCCAATCTAATGAATTATAGATTTCTTTTATCCATTTGTACAAAATAATCTTGGATCGTGACTTTGTTCCTGATGTTAATAATTTTATTAATAGAAATTTGTAATATGATCTAGGAATGTCTTCCAAAATAGGTTAAGGAAAACTTCATACATCTCCACCAATGTTTCTTAACAAAAACATCTTCAATGAACTTCTTTATTTTTCTAATTTTATGGAACTTATTTCTTCTACTTAAAGATCCAAGAATTAAACTTCTTCATCTTACAAATATCATTTGTATCCATAAGAAAAAATATCCTAATGATGTTCCTTAGGAATATTTTCATAAGAATCCTCAATATATTCAACTTTAACATTGATATTAAAAAACCATTTTGAAAAAATATACAACATATCAATAAATACATCCCAAATAATCTCCAATACCCCCTTCATATTTGTTTTCAATACCACATTATTTTTAAAATAATTATGATCTTTCCCCCATATGAATAATGAATTCAAATGATCCTTTTTTTCCAAGATCTTTAAGTGAGGGAAAATTTTTATTTCTCCCCTTAATGATATTCATTTTGAGTCTACCTTATTCCAAAATTTGGGGTGGGAGAAAGAATCACATTTTATTGAGAAAAAACCCTTAAATCAACCAACACTAAGCCTTCATGATCCATAAGCGGTGTATACTACAAGAGAGTTAAACTCAAACATTAAATCTATCCATGAAATATACCATGTAATTACAATGTTCCAAAATATTATTTTAGTAAATAATTATTCATATTTTTATACAAATTACTATCCTGTATCCATATTAATAAAACATAAAAAATGTTCAAGAAAAAAAGAGCATATTTCTTTTATTTTAAAATATTATATAACCCTTTTCATAAAATATACATTTTCACTTTAAATTTTATAATTTAGTTTTTTATGTAATTGGGAGAATAAAAAATGAACCTTGAAGATGAAAAAACATTAAACATTCTTTATCATCTATATTTTTAGTATTTAGTTACAAAATACATTTGTTGAGTGGAATGAATTTTTACAACTCCTTATAATTATTTAAGAGAAACCAACTTCAACTATTCAACTCAAGAACTTCCCTTAATATCATTACCTTAAATTCACCATGTTGAAAGATACTTGGGAATAAGTTGAAACCATCTTATATGTACCTGATTGATAAACAAGGATGGGAAAATTTTCTCCCCCCATAAATTACCTTTTTTTAGCTTTTATTTTCTTCATGATTTCACCCTTGGATTTCTAATCATTGATCTTCATGGGCTATATGGGTTAATTAAAATTTAATTTTATTTCAACATTTTGTGTGGAGATTTCACAACATTAGCTAGAAATGAGCATATATTTTTCTTGTTTTCTTATGATTCCATCTTTCTTTATCCCTCCAATAGATCTAACCATATAACCATGAAAATATATAGATTATATTGAAATTTATTTTTGTGTTGATATTTTATTATAGGACCATTACCTACTTCTGAAACTTTTAAATTATTATCAACAACATTCAGACGACTTGGTAATTTAGTCATTATTTTTTATGAGTGTGTCGGACCAGCTTACATCTTCAGTATATCATTTTATCATCTGAGATATTACTCTTCAATGCTGTATTTTTGTGAACATTAACATCTTAATTAGAAATATACTATACCATTCTAATCCTATCATGTCTTTTTTATATTGATTTAATTTTTTTCCTTACACTTCTTCCATTATCATTAACATTCATGTAGTGTTTATAATTATCAATGATGTCGAATTTCACTTCTAAAAAATAAATATCTCTTTTTGGATATGTCATGTTATATGAATTTATTATTACGTGTATCATTATTGTTTTATTTTGTTTGTTTTCACTCCAAGATAGATATAAAATGTATCATTATTACATTTCTTTTTCAGATTTTGTGGCCCTTTCAATAAGTAGTTCTTATTTTGTTCTTGGTAAAAATGAACCATCACTTTTAATTATCATGGAAATTTCTTCTTCAATATTCCCAAGAATATTCAAGATATAATAATTGACTGGATGTCAATAGATATTTTTTATTTTGTAAATATTGGGTATATATAGCCAAGTTCCCTTTTATTTCCACTTTTATCACTCATTATATTTGATTTATTGGTTATTCTTACAATATAAATTTATTCTAAAAATCAATATGCATATGTTTGAACATTTCAAACAACCAACAGTAACCAATGAACCTTTACTACTTTTATTTTGTTATATTTTGGCTGGTGGAAACATTATTCATTGGGACATCCCTAGTTGAACTATTTCCCTTTTCATTTCTAACATCCACCTTATTAGAGTCGGTAGTCTTCTATCCTTTTTTCATAGATGTGTTTCCTATAATTATAACCTTTACAAATATTGTGAGAGTTAGTGATAATATAATTATCAGAAAAATTGTTAGCCTTTTTCTTTAACATATCAAAATTTGAAGCTTATGATGCTTACATATTCTTCATATCTTTAATTGATTCTTTTTTTGAAGTAAGAATTTCCTTGTAATCTTTAGAATGGATTTCTATCATATAATTATATGAATATTTATATTTATTAGCTTTCATGTTTTTCTATCTTACTACCAATAAAAGAAACATTATGTTTGATGTTTTTTTTTATTTTCAAGACTCCTCACTTTTTATTCATGTTCAACCGCTATGTTTTGTATGTTTTATTTATGAGACTTACTCAAATAATTCAAGGAAAGAATATGTTTCGTTAATAGATCTGTATTTATTTAAAATTTATAATTATTAGCGTCCAAAATTTCATTGTGAGTATCTTCTAGTGCGTGGAGATTTTCCTTAACATCTTTTGTCAACTCATATTCATCATGAAAACACCTAGGAATATATTATTCTATAAGAGGGGACTTTTATTCTTAGGATATTTTTTATTCATACTTAATATCATTACATTTAAGGTGGTAATCACACATGTGTCTGTTATAAAATTTTCTTTCATTCATTTTAATATCCTTATCATATAATCTTTCAATCACTTAATGTTTTCTAGAAATATCATCATATTGATATTTCTTATCATTATTTTAACATTATAAACCATGGAATATTTCTATAAGAACATTCTTCACAATAAAATCTTCACAAAAATATTATAAAATTTTATTCCATAAGGGTGAACTTTATTTGAGACCATAACAAATATTATTCATTGACATAAAAATGTATTGTAAGTGTATTAAATTATTTGATCTTCATTCCTATTGTTTTATTTATGTCATAGAGTTATAATTTCAGATGGGATATTTCCTCATGTTACCCAATGATATATTTATTTATATATGTAGTAACATCAATACAGACAAATTTCATATAATCTTGAATTTTTTTTGTAAAGATCTTCAACAATTATTACCAAATAAAGTCTTCATGGCTTAATAAATATTATTTCCAATGGATATTATTTTTATATCCAAAATATTTATCAACACACACTAAAACTTTCAATGGTAAATGATCCTTTTTTAGTTGTGTCTCAAAGGTTAAATTCTTTTTCTACTGATCTTATTTCTTCTTATGGTTTTCTAAATATTTATTCAAAACGTCCATGTTTATATAAAATAATATAACTTTGGTAATTTTAGATCAAGATGAACTTTCTTAACCTCTATAACAATTTATTATCCTCTTGATAAAATTTTTCTTCAACTTCCAAAAATAGGAAAATAATCTAAAATAGTTAAAAACACTGTGAATAAAACAAAATTTTTGGTCAAAAGGGGCCTATATACCTTGGGGGGAATCTGGGTATGGATATTCTTTAAAAAATTATTCTTACCCCATTGGATCTTGAAATCTTCATTACATGGGTCCCTTTATTTCCACTTGAGTGTTAATGTTGATATTATTCTTTCCTTCATTATCTGATTATAATTCTTTGAATGTAATGCATTAAAGAAAACACACTGGAACACTGATTTTACATCATTCACCCTCAATGGGCTATATCCAAGAATCTTACAACGGTGATGTGCCGCTGTACCAAATCCACTAAATCTAACTCCTATTTACAAGGATTGGGATAGATATTCTATTCAAAGGATCAATGCATTCACAATGTTTAGGTTCTGATCAGTGTAGTCCTAAGGGTCACTCCCTATGTCTCTTCCTACTGCTAACTACTTATGGGATGGATCACTATCTTCCTCTTCCTTTTCTCACTACGGTTGAAAGGGATCAATTAAAAGTTTATGGATATGTAGGTCCCCTCATTATCTCTAATAAATGTATCATCTACAGTATGTAGATTAAATATTTATATCCCACATTCATCCACTAATGAAAACCACTTTTCCACTTAATACTGGGAAATTAATTTTAAAACACTTTTTCATAGCACACTACTTCGTGAAGCTCCTTATTTCGCAATGCTCACTGCTTCGCGAAGCACTTTATTTCCCAAAGCTCAAAAAATATTTTTCAAATTCCCTACTAGTCTAAAATCAGAAATTTTCCTTCATAAAGTTCTCATATTTCATGGATATTAACATATCCGCTGTAAAGATCCTTCCTTTCATATAGCTTATCATGCCTTTTCAAATTCTCTTTACTTTCACAAAGCTAAAATTAGCCACCGTGAAGCAACTTAATAACCCACCATCATGAACATTATTCCAGAATTTAGAGACATATGATTTTTAGAAAAACTCTATACTATTATCTCAAGGGTGGTGGCCTATTTATAGTCATTTCCCATCGAATCTCAAACCTTCTATGCCACATCAGCCCCAAGTAATCCCATTTCATAGAGCTCTGAAAGTTTATCTGAAATTCTCTCTTCTTCTTGAAGCTCCACAAATTTTTTCTGATAGAAAATTTTATCATAATCCCGGAGAGTTCCATAAATTTCATTATGCCTCCATCATGATGATCATCGTAATCATAGATCCTTCTGTCAAAACCTGTGTGCCACTATAATTCTCCCTCACAACTCTCTTCACCTCTGTCATTCACAAAGCTCATCATAATTATATAGATTTCCATCAATATTCTCCATGTATTTTTAAAATCTACTTTTTGAATCCCATCTTCACAAAACTCACACCTTTTCCATATTTGGATGATATCTTCAATGAAAACCACTTTTATCAATGCTCACCGAACTTCAAATTTTGGGCAACAAATTTTTTATAAACACTTGAAAATAAAACCAACTTGTATCTATTGTAACACCCCAAACATCCACAGTATGTTTCCCTTTGAATAATACAACAACTTGTGTTTTGCGCAAATTTGAGTTCAAACACACCACAACCAATCAAACTAGCCGTTATAAATAGTAATACCCACCTTTTGAAATTTTATAAATTTTATATTTCAAAATGGACTTCTTTTTTTGATTCAAAATATCGAAATTATCACAGGGTTAATTTTTGGTATTTTTCTGAAAACTTTCAATTTTTGATGAATAGTGAAAACACCGCATTATTGTTTAAAACCGAATTTTATTTAAATTATTATTTAAATTATTTTAATTTATTTTAGGTCAAAATAGATACATAGTACATATATATGTTCAATTTAATTTATTGGAGTCATTTTTTAATATGTTTATGTATATATATATATATATATATATATATAATTTTATTGAACTTTTTATTGTCCTTTACCCACCTTCTAGGAGCAATTGAAAATTTTCATAAAACATAAATTTACTTCTTCTTTGAGTGGAATTTCAATACTCTTAGAGACATGGTTAATATCTGTAAGTAAAATGTGGTTCAATAAGATGAAAATAATTTTTGTTGAATAGTAACTTTTGACTTTTATTTACCACAGTTAAAAGTAAATATGTAAATTTAGGGTAAAAATGATATCATAATTACCTTAACGCATATCCTAATTCTATTGGATATGTACAATTCGACCAAAAACAACCTTAGGAATAAAAGATGATCCTATTTGGTCCATTGGGATTAGATTAGGACATTTATTATTATATTATTTAAAGAAGAGTTGAAAGTGTTAAATTTAATGTTTAATAACTAAACCATTTTTAATATAAGGTTAAAAACTATATAAATTTGAATATAAATATTCCTTATAAATATAAAAATATTTCATACAAAATGTTATTTTATTTATAATTTTTAGACATTAAATAATTTTATTTATTTATGACACAATGATGATGTAGTAATTACCTTATTAATGAAATATTAAAATAATTGATATTATAAATATCCAAATAAATGTAAATTGAGGCTTTTTAGGAATTACAATATTTTTATAGGCTATTAAGACATGATAGGGTTGGTTAAAAAACATTCTTATATGTGATAATGTTTTTATGGCTTTCAAAAAAATAAAATACTAAATAGTGTCAAAATTGACATATTAGAGTTTTTAAAACAAATACTATATTATTAATTGATATAATATTCCTAAAAATCAAAGGTTCGTCCAAAGGACTTATATAAGGTTATATATATTAATAATGAACCACATGGGGTTCTATTGGCTTATTATTGAAATTTTATAAACCATATAATATAAAAATACAAAGAGACGTGGTAAATGTCAAACTATTTAACTAAGAGTTAAATATAAAATATAAGGTTAATATGATGACCTAAACCTATCTAAAACCATTTGGTTGAGAGGTTTTAGACCCATACAAACCTTATCCTAGAAATAATTCATTTTTAGCCATTATAAATTGAAAATGATTTTATTGTAATATAATATTTCAAGCTTTTCCTAAAGTGACCCCCACCGCTCTTATAAAATGGTACTTCCCCTTCTCTTAATTTCACACCTCTAAAGCCATTTTCCTCGGCCAAACTATTCCCAAATATCCTATCAACTACCCCCACCCCTTCAAACTAGAGGCCTTACTTTGATCATAAATCCAACATAAGGATCCATATTGATCAACTCAAAAGGAAACACCTAAAGAAGAGGTAATAATTTTACCACCCTCTATCATGTTCTTTTGTTCTTCCACTTCCTCTTTATTTTTTGTTTCCATACAAAAATAATAACTATAGTACCATATACATACTTTGATGTTATTATAAATGTGGTACAACCATATTCGTTATTCAATCCATCCTATAAATGGCAAAGTCACTATACCTGCATACATACAACTTACTGTCTCCACGTCGTGGAGTAGTTTGTTATTCCAAAACGTCATTATTTGGATAGGTATAATAATGAGTATAACTAATGTAAATAAAAAATATAACATTTTAATGATTATTTATATATTATATACCATCCAATTACATACTATTTCACCATCAATATAATGATATTGTCGCTTGTGTGTACGTACAGATTACCGTCTCGACGAACGCGATGAGATTCATTCCCCATCGTAATCATTCAAGAATAATATTCCTTTTATGATTAAAATTAATGTTTCTGAACATAATATCATTATGTATATGAATCAAATACATTCTATCCATAATAAAAACGACTTATGTAACTAATCATATAATGGAAAACGAATCAGTTAACACCCGAAATGATGATACAACTGAAATATTAATAACAAAGAAATATTAGAGGATCATATATGATATCATATTTATGTATATAGTTCTTTTATTGTTTAATAACAATGTTTTAAATATTATACAGGAGGTTAATATACCATTGACTAAGGAAAAGTACAAGGTAATGTTTAATTCTATAATCTCTTTACTTATCTGAGGATGTTAATACGTAAGTATCTACTAAGACCTCTTTATCATCCACATCTGTGTTTTCTTAAAAATTTAATTCCATACATTTTTATCATTTATTTGACTATGGGTTAAATTCATTTATACCCTTGTTATAATTTTATTAATATGGTTTGAAAGGAATCTTTCCATCATTTTCCAAACAAGGTACTTTATGACATTTTTGACAAAATTAAGGTAAGAATGTATTTTTTTAACTTATACGGTGGGTGTGGCTATTTTCTGCCATTATATCATTTTCAAAGATTCCCATACAATATTATAATAATATTTTCAAAATAAATGCTTTCTTTTATAATTATGTGACTTTTAAATGATTTCAAAATAGAAAAAGGTATTTATTTCAAATAGTTTTCATTTCATCTATGTCAACATCCTTTGATAGATTTTAAACTTGTTTGAAGTTGATTTATATGATACAAATCTTCTATATTTTATTGAATGTTTTGGGATATTTTTGACTATGGATTTTTTATTTTTACACCATTCATGGTTTGTGGATAAAGTATTGAAATTTCGTATGCTAGTTTTATTACGAATGTTTATATTATGTTTAAACCTTTTAAAATTAGGAATGAATTGGACTTAGTAAGTGACGGGTGGTGCCCTCTATAGCTCCTCAATGCATCGGTAGGTATCATGAGACAAACTAGTGTCTTGGAACAAGGCCTTGAAAAAATTTTATTTGTAGTCTTGGCACAAGGCCTTGACTATGTGGTTATGATGTTTGGAATTATTCCTTCCATCATTATGAAAGTGGATATTGATATTGCATGTGATTATTAGAATAGTATAATATCCATGTGAATATTTAAATGGAATTATTTTATTTTATATTTCCCATATTATGCTGAAGTTTATGTTTAAAAGGAATTTTTTAGTCTTATACATTGCCTTAAATGTTTATGCTTATTTATGAAAGTTTCCGCTGTATTTTTATCCTTACTGAGAATTTGACCTCACCAATTTCTATGTTTTATTTTTCCCAGGATGTGAAAAAGTATTTTACAGTAGGCCTGTAGGTGTAAGCTAAGGATATAAGTGTGTTTAAAAGGGGAAAAAAATGTTTTTTATGTTTTTATTTCATGATGTAATGTAAAACTTATGAATGTATCTAGTAATTTCAAAGCTACTAAACTGATCGATCTTTCGGGACATGATTCATTCTATCATGCCCATGTTATGTAATAATGCACCAAATCTGGGAAACTGGGGTCTGGGCATTACATCTATTTTTTTGCACCGCCTCAAGACCTTCCATTATTTTGTCCCGGTTCTTTGTCAACATGAGTTGTCAAAAATAACTCCATAACAAGAAAATTCACTATAAAATCCTTCTTTTTCTACAAAAAGAACTAACCCAAAAATGCTGCAATGTAACCTTGATAGATTTTTTCCGAACAATCTCCCCTTTTGGGTTTGTAGACAACTCTTCTCATATCGATTCTCCACACATTGATACCTCGTTAAAGCTTCTTTTAACATCTTAGAGAATTTTCCTCATCAGAATTAGATAGTGATAAAATATTTACCCAACAGAAACAATAAGCCCACATGAGAAATTCTTGTTGTGAGAAAAAAGAGTAATATGAAAATGCCATCAATGAGTCGCTTCATTCATGACACCAATTTTTGATACCATTTTAATACAACACTTCTGATGCATTACAAACATAATCTTTCATGATATATACTATTTGATCGATCACATATAGCATCATCATATTTAAAACTCCAACTTCCCCTATCTTGTTTCACCCCCTATCTCATTATTCCACCTGTCAGATTCTCCTTGTGTATTTTACTAAGACATTTTCTCCCTTCTTTAGACATAGTTTCTATCCCTTTAGGAGTCACTATTTCTCCCTCATTGTCAATGAACCCAAAAGTCCCTCTTTTTGGTCAACAATAGTGTATAAAATATAGATCAGTACATTAGGTAAAAACACACCATACCTCAGGGAGGGGGGGGGGGTTGAGGGTTTTCTCACATTATCACTTTTTCAAGTGAGGGGAGTCGAATAGACTCCCAGAGCCATTCGATGCCTCTCAAATTCTTCTGTGGGTAAGGAATTTTTCAAAATTCCAGTAACTTGTAGTTCTTTAGGCATATACTCTAACATAACAATCCCTTGATCAACCTTATCCTTGATAAAGTGATATTTTATCTCACTGTGCTTTGTCCATGAGTGATGAACTGAATTTTTTCTATAATTAATTACACTCAGATTATCACATCATATTTCGATTAGAGACTTCACTTCAACTACCATATTATCAAGCTGGTTCTTTATCCATAATAAATGTGTGGATGCTTGAGTGTTGGTAATATATTTATCTTCTGTGGTGCTCAATGAAATGGAATCCTTTTTCTTCATTAGACAAGAAATACACAATCCACAAAGATATAAAGAACCTCTAGATGTTGATTTTCTATCATCTGTTAAACTGACTCAATCTACATCTGTATATTCCAATAGATCTAGTGTAAAGACCCAGAATTTCCATGTATTTTTTTTATATATATAGGAATTTTATGAGTTTTCAAAATTGACGGCGCATGGTTCCGAGCCCCGGAGTGCCAAGAATGAATTTATGAACTTTTTTTCTGGTATGTTTAGTAAACGTGAGAGCATGATTTTATAACTTTTGAACCGGTTCTCAGAATTGAAATCCGAGGGCACCGTTGAACTCATAGTGTCGTTATTCGCATAAGCAGACTTTCACCTCGACGCAAGATGGTCGAGGGTGAATGATAGTTTTATGGGTTTTTGTGGAAATAATAAAATAAAATAAACTTCCTTTTATTTTATTTAGATCTTCAATTTGGATATTTCAGGTGGGGACCACCCTAACTAAACCTCCCATGGGAGGTTATGGTGGTGGGGACCACTTGAACTTCTCACATGAGAGGATGTGGTGGTGGGGACCCCCCGAGGTTAAAACCTCTTGATCTCCCTAATAAGTGGGGAGAAGCCTCTTGATCTCCCCACTTAATGGTGCCACCACCTCCCTTAATTAATTTTGTGCCAACCCTCATTCTTTAATTATTCCACCCACCATAATTAATTAAGATTTTTCAATTCTTTCCAACAAAACAATAGATGGATTAATCAATTATTTTGGAACCCCTTTACATTTTTGTGTAATTGGGAGAAATCTTCTCCAAAGAAGAATGCTTCTTCCACGAAGAATGCCAGTGAGGAACATATTCGACTTCTTCCTCGGAATCATCTTGTGGAAGAAATCAATGTGGAACGTCTTCGACGACTAAACCTCCCTCATCATTGTCGTCAACGAACAATATGAGGTAGCGGGTTTATTTTAGTTATAATACTTTCCTTGAATTATCTACAGTTTGGGAAATAATCATTGTGGAGGTCGTAAAAAATTTGAAGTTCATCATTCTTATTTCTTGTTTAGCCAAATGCTACTACCCTAAACACGGAGGGCGTGGGCCAAACCCATATGGACTGACCCCTCCACTATTTTTATTTGTGATGTTCTTCAGAATGAAGGAAGGCGAAGAAGACGACGAAGACGACAAAGGCAACGGTGCCGCCACCCACAGCCACCGCGACCCGCGCCGCCCCCACAGTGCTCCGACCTCCAAGCTGAACTGTCTGCATTCCCTCGCCATGCCGAGCCACCCTGGACCAAACTGGCACCGCGCCCCGGCTCGCGCCACCCACCGGCCATGCCTCTCGTCAACCCCGGCACCTGCCGAACATGCCACCACCTGGTTCGTGACACCCCGGCCACACCTCTCACCGGTCGAGCCACCTCGTCCGCGCCGCCCGCCGTCCTAGCCACCACGGTCGCGCTGACCACAGCCCTTCGAGTCGCCTCGGCTCCCACCGGCTGCAACCCTTCGAGCCGCCCCAAGGCCTCATGCCCTTGTGGCACCCTCCGCAGCCGGGCCACCCTCGTGGCTCTCTGTGGTCCATTGCGGCCTGCTGGGCCAGACCCAGCGGGCAGAGCCAAACCGAACTGACCAGGCCACCCAACGGGCTAGTCCGGACCCAAGGGGTCGGCCCAGGCTGGGTCGGGCTGGGTCGGACCGTCCGAGTTGCACCAGACCTTGGCCTACAATTCCCTTTACTTTTTTAGGCCATATCTTTGGCACCAGACATCCATTTGATGAACCGTTAGTGGCGCTGGAAATCTTGGAGCGAGATAGTCCCTTTGAGTGTACTCCTCTAGAGTTTTGGTATGAGATGAGAAATGGCTAGGTTGGATTGAGCCTGAATTCAACAGGGCCCCCAGGACTAAAAGACTAAAAACTCACAGACCGGATGTCCGATTGACGCACCATCTATTACGTTGAGACCCCTATGACATGGTTGATGATTGAGATACTTCTTTGTGTGACTTAGTCATAGTTGGAGTATTGACCATTAGCTCGTGGAGAAGATCCTCCTAGAGACGAGAGAGCATGGTGCGGAGACCTAGTAGCTGGCTGAGACCTGACGACTGCTGACCGTTTCAAGTCAGAGTGACTCAACTATCCAAGTGGGTAGTGCCTTGCTGTAATGGAAGACCCACAGCAGGGAGCATCTAGGTGTCATGGCAGACCCACTGTACTCTACAGGAGGAGTACCTCAGTAGGCTCTGAGGGGGAGCGCTCTTGGTGACGCGGCAGATCCATAGGGGGGAGCGTGCTTGGTGACTCCACAGATCCACAGTATTCAACAGGAGGAGTACCTCAGCAGTCCAAGGTTTGTGGGAATCATTCTTGCTGTCGTAGCAGGCCCACTGTATTTAATAGATGAGGAGTTCACCACCAGCCAAGGTCATGACAATGTGACTGGGGATGTTACTTGATACTACCCCTAAAATAAAATCTTGGTTTGAGCTCACTCAATTTTTTTATGATTTCCTCATGATTGATACAGATCCCTTGACTACTTAGGTGTATGTATGGGGATATAACTAAGTAAGTTTATATGTTGATTTCATACTTTTTGGTTTATCCTTGATGGATTTTGTGAGACCTTGAGGGTATCGGGGTCCCTACTGAGTATCGTTATACTCACCCCTGCACGGGATTTTCCCACATCTTGTTGTCTTGGATTTAGATGATGAACAATGCTGACTGAGAATGAGAATACCAGGTCTAGATGGTACACAAAGGTGGACCTTACGAAGAGTTGGTACACAGTGGAGAAAGACAGATGAGGAGTGCTGAGGAGGTGATATATACCTACCCTTCAGGTAGGAACCATGGAGGATGGCCCAATAGCAAACTTTCCCTTTATTCAGTTGTATTGTATCACAGTAGTACTTGTACTTTCTAGTTGGGCTTGTATTCTGGCCCCTTTTACTTTCATCACACTTTTGTATATAGTTTACTTAGTGTCTCATATTTAGCTGTGTGCTTGCTTGTGTGTGTGTTTACATGTTATAAAGTCAATTCCTTCCCAGTCTTAGGGAATTATGCCTTTGGTGCTAGTTGCTAGCCCCTGGCCTATGGAAGGTGGGCTTGGGGTAGTCACGACACCGGCCCTGGGGGATGGTTCATGACAAATTGGACTAAGAGGAGTCGGTTCTACCATAGAACATAATACTGTAATCTTTTCTGTGGAGAAATAGTGTTAAGTGTGGTGATTGTGGTTTTCATTTCAGGGAGTCCGGTGTTGGTGCGGTGGTCGGCATATCCATACAACAGGACCCCGACTACTGATTTCCGACCCAGTGCATGAAAACATTGATTGCATGTTAGTTTGGAAATGTTTTCTTTAATTCACCTCACTAGGTCTGCTCACCAGGTATAAATTTGTAACTGTAGTGCATCTATTTTTTTTTTCAGGATGCCTCCACGTAGACAATCGGCTAGAGTTCCAAGAATTTTACGCACTGATAGCCCACTGAGCAATGAGGCTTCGGTGTAGGGACCTCTTCCAGTAGAGGCACTAGTGGTACCATTACCCTTTGAGCCACTGATGCCACCAACCCCAACAGTAGAGAGTGCACGCCACTTGAGCACGTTGCATGAGTTTGAGCACCATAGGCCACCCAGGTTCAGGGGGGAGACGGACCCGCATACAGTTGGGGATTGGCTGGAGGATGTGGTGATCATTTTATGACTTGTAGGGACACCAGATGAGGTCATGGCGATTCTTGATGCCATCCTTCTATAGGAGGTAGTGGGAAGATCGTAGAGAATGATGATCAAGGTCCACAATGAGGTGACGCTTCTCTGGGTAGACTTCAAGAGCATGTTTCAGGCAGAGTTTGTCCCAGTAACTCTTCACACAGTGCGCATACAGGAGGTACATCATCTACAGTCGGGAAAAATGATTGTAGCTCAGTAATCCATGAGGTTCACTAACCTCTCATGCTACTCCAAATATATGGTGCATGACCCATTCTTCAGGGCCTGAACCTTCGAGTAGGGAATCAGGTGGGGGATCAGGGATTCAGTGATCTCACTTAGCATCCCGACTTAGGAGGGGGTGTTAGAGAGAGCCCTCTTGGTTGAGAGTTTCCTTGCTAAATAGTCACCACCAGCAAGACCCACTACCAGTAATCTTGTAGTGGAGTATTCTTCAGTTGGTAGAAGACAAATTTCATAGAGGTCCAAGAGGACCAGACCTATAGGTGGATGACTGCATGACTCAGGATCAGTTGTGTGGGTCACAAGAAATAGAGACAGACATGCTAGGAGCAGGCGATGTTTCACATGTAGTGGGCAGGGTCACATGGCTCATGACTTTCCGAACTTCCATTCAGATGATCAAAACACAGTTGAAGGACCGCCCAGGAAGAGAAAAAGATTCGATCGAGGTGGTTTGCAGGGAGCAGGAGGACGTGGAAGAAGAGCTGGTCGTGTAGTTGGAAGTGGGTGACGATTCGAGATATTACTGCCACCACCACCAGGAGGTCCACCCTACCCACAGGGAATAGGTGGATAGGGGAGAGCTCAGCTACAGGTAGTTGAGGCCTATGACCACGACGCTCTGGAGATGATACGAGGTATCATCTGTGTCTACTTCACCTTAGCTGCAGCACTTATAGACACAGTTTCCTGTCATTCTTTTATTTCCAATACCCTCGTTCAAATCTTGGAGATTCCAACGGATCCATTGTCCCGATCCCTACAGATATAGACTCCTATAGGAGAAGACTCGATGATTACGCACTGGTTCCAGTAGTGTGAGCTTACTCCAGGAGGTGATAGCATCGACTGGGATCTCTTAGTAGCGGCGTCAAGGCCTTACGACGTCATCTTGGGTATGGAATGGTTATCTTTTGTCCATGATTATATTTACTATATTAGGTGAAAAGTGAGGTGTGTCCGCATGGATGGGACCAATATTACCTTCACCGGTGAGAAGGGAGCCTTTGCAGCACATGATAGACTTACCCGGAGGAGAGTGCAGCTGATCACTAATTAGTTGTCTAGACTTAACCTTAGTGCTGTTGATGTGGAGAGCCCGAGCTATCCTGTAGTGGTTGACTAGTACGTGAATGTCTTCCCTGATGATGTTCTGGGTCTACCTCCTCACAGAGAGGTGTACTTTTACATTGAATTGTACCCCAGGACATCACTGATATCTACACCAGCGTATCGGATAGCTCCCGTAGAAATTCGCGAGCTATGGGTACAACTAGAAGACTTGAAGGGGAAGGGGTTCATTTGGCCCAGTGTTTCTCCTTGGGCATCCCCAATTTTGTTCGCCAAAAATGTGGATGGGATCTTGAGGATTTGTTTCGACTACCGACTCCTGAACCAGGTGACCGTGAAGAACAAGTACACAATCTTGAGGATGTGCAAAAGACGACTTTCAGATGTCGGTATGGACACTACGTGTTCTTGGTTATGCCTTTTGGCATAACCAACCATCCAGTAGTGTTCATGGGACTCATGAACAGGGTCCTTTAGTCGTACCTTGATCTCTTTGTAGTGGTCTTCATCGACGACATTATGATCTACTTGGATACTTAGTAGGATCATGCCTATCATTTGCGAGTAGTACTAGACACACTCAGAGAGAAACATCTTTATTGTATGCTCTCAAAGTTCCAGTTAAAGATCCGAGAGGTTCACCTTCTAGGATATGTCATATCGTAGGTTGGCGTTGTAATGGATCCAGTGAAGATTGAAAAGGTACATGCTTGGGAGCCACCCATGAGTGTGACGGAGGTATGGAGATTCCTGGGTTTGCTGGATATTACTAGAGATTTGTGCTATATTTCTCTAGAGTCACAACACCAATATTAGCCTTGACAAAGAAGTGGAAACCCTTTGTGTGGTCGGAGAGATTCCAGCAGATCTTTCAGGAGCTGAGGTAAAGGCTGACTAGTGCCCCCCATCTTGAGTCTTATAGAGGAAGGCATAGGGTACGTAGTCTATAGTGACACATCAGGGACTAGACTCAGATGTGTCCTGATGAAGGAGCGAGCAGTGATCACATATGGTTATCGACAACTAAGACAAAAAGAGTAGAACTACGCTACACAAGACCTGGAGTTAGTAGTAGTGGTCTTTACCTTGAAGATGTGGTGACAATATCTGATGGGAGAGTGGTTTACCGTGTACTCTAATCACAAGAGTCTCAGGTATATCTTCTCCCAGAAAGACCTGAACCTGAGACAACAATGTTGTCTTGATTTCATCTTAAACTATGACATCAAGATAGTCTATACTCATGGGAAGGGGAATGTTGTTGTAGATACACTCAGCATGAGATCTAGTATACAACTACTAGGTGAGGAGACAGATCAGCTGGCCACTTTGCATATATCTACTGTGGATAGAGATGGAGCAGCTTTTCTTTAGTCTCTTACAGTCACTCCAGCACTTCTTCAAAGAGTCAGTGAGGCGCAGCATGCAGATGCTGACTGCGAGGCTCGACGTGCTCAGATATCTACATGGCAGACACCTGATGGATTTTATGAAGGTGGGGAGCATGTCATCCTCTTTAGAGGACATACCATGGTACTAGTTTCACTTCAGGAAGAAGTGTTGACGGATTTCTACACATCCACTCTAGCGGTACATCCAGGAGTGGCAAAGATGTACCGGGACCACCGACGACAACATTGGTGGTCGGGAATGAAGAAAGAAGTTGCAAAGTTTGTCTCTCGATGCCTCTCTTGTCAGCAAGTGAAGGCAGAGAATCAGGTACCAGTAGGCTTGGTTCACCCTTTAGAGGTCCTAGTGTGGAAGTGGGATGGGATATCCATGGACTTAGTGACAGGACTTATAGTATATTCAGGGGTCATGTCTCTATCATGGTGATTGTCGATCGACTCACCAAGTCAGCCCACTTCCTACCAATCAGAGAGCATGGTTCAGTAGAGAGCTTCTGATGCCTCTATGTGAAAAATATTGTGTGGCTACATGAAGTACCCATGAATATTGTCTTCAATCATGATGCACGATTTACATCTTGGATATGGAAGGGGTTGCATGAGGCTTTTGGAACACAACTTCGTTTGAGCACTGCCTTCCATTCTCAGATGGATGACCATACTGAGCGGACCATTCAGACACTCGAGGACATGCTACGTTCTTGTGTCCTTAACTTCAGTCGCAGTTGGGAGGATCACTTACCTTTAGTGGAGTATCCATACAACAAAAGCTATCACTCTACCATTGGGATGGAACCTTTTGAGGCGTTATACGGGTGACATTGCAGATCACCCTTGTGCTGGACAGACCCAGGGGAGTCAGCACAAGTTGTACTAGAGATGGTATGAGCTACCAAATAGAAGGTGTAGGTCAACCATGAGCGGATGAAGACTGTACAAAGCAATCATAAGTCGTATGCCGACAGAAGATAGTCACCTCAAGAGTTCGAGGATGGAGACCACGTCTTCCTATAGGTCTCACCTCGTTGAGGGTTGCAGAGATTTTCCCAAGGGGGAATGTTATCTTTGAGGTTAATCGGACCTTTTTAGGTCCTCAGTAGAGTTGGTGAGGTGGCATACCGCTTAGCTCTTCCACCTTAGTTGTACCGGGTGCACGACGTCTTCCATGTATCCCAGCTAAGGATATACGTGCATGACCCTTCTCACATCATCGACCATGGCAATCCAGACGTCGATGATGGGGAGACATTTACATAGGTTCTAGTAGAGATTGAGGATCGATAGGATTGGGTCCTTCGTGTATGGTTGATACCTTTGGTGTGCGTTCACTGGCAGCACAGGAACCTCCAGGAGAGAACATAGGAGCGGGAGACTCAGATGCATGCTCTGTTCCCCCACTTGTTCTTTTAGTTTGAGTTGTGGCTTATGGGGATGTAAATCCTAAGGTGGAGAGAATGTAAAGACCCAGAATTTCCATGTATTTTTTTAAATATATGGGAATTTTAAGAGTCCACGAAAATTGACGATGCGTGGTTCTGAGGCTCCAAGTTCTTAGAATGAATTTCAGAAAAAAAAATTTAGGTACGTTCAGTAAACCTGCAAGCAGGTTTTTCTATATTTTGAACTGGTGCTCAGAATTGAAATTTTGAGGGCACCGTTGAACTCGCAGTGCTAGTATTCGCTTAAGGAGACTTTCACCTCAACGACAAATGGTCATGGGTGAAATTTAGTTTTATGGGTTTTTCGTGGAAATAATAAAATAAAATAATCTTCATTATATTTTATTTAGAGATTCCATGTGAATGTTTCAGGTGGGGACCACCCTAACTAAACCTCCCACGGGGGGTTATGGTGGTGGGGTCCACCTGAACTAACCTCCCATGAGAGGATGTGGTGGTGGGGACCACCCGAATTTAAAACATCTTGAACTCCCTATTAAGTGGGGAGAAACCTCTTGAGCACCCCACTTAATGGTGCCACCACCCCCTTAATTAATTTTGTGTCAACCCTCTTGATTAAATTATGCCACCCACCGTAATTAATTTATCTTTTTGAATTATTTCCAATGAAATTATAGATGGATTAATCTATTATTTTGGAACCACTTTACATTTGGGGGGAATTGGGAGAAATATTCTCCAACGAAGAACACTTCCTCCATGAAGAACGCATGCGATTAACGTCTTCGACTTCTTCCTCGGAAGCATCTTATGGAGGAAATCGATGTGGGACATCTTCGATGACCGACCTTCCCTCGTCATTGTCGTCAACGAACAATATAAGGTAGGGGGTTTTTTGTGTGATAATACTTTCCTTGAATTCATTGCGGTTTGGGAAAGAATCATTGTGGAGGTTGTAAAAAATTTGAAGTTCATCATTCTTCTTTCTTGCTGAGCCAAATTCTACAACCCTAAACGTGGAGGGTGTTGGCCAAACCAATATGGCCCAACCCCTCTTTCGTTCTTCTTTGTAGTGTTCTTTAAAATGAAAGAAGGCGACGAATGTAACACCCGAGATTTTTATGAGAAATATTTTGTTTTTATGTTATATATACATAATCAAATGAATATTTCACTACACACAACACTATCATGAATTGCTTTATACGCAACCGCAACCTTCTACAATAGCTTGGGTTGTACGCAATACCGAGTTTCACTAAACAATGATATGCTATTAAAATATTATTAAAACTAGCCGTTATGAATAGTAATACCCACTTTTTGTAATTTTTTAACTTTTATCGTTCAAAATGGACTTCATTTTTGGATTTGAAGTATCAAAATTATCCTAGGGTGAAATTTTGGTATTTTTCTGAAAACTTTCAATTTTTGATGAATAGTGAAAACACTAGTTTACTATTTAAAAACCGACTTTTTATTTAATTAAATATTTATTTTATTTAAATTTATTTTAGGTAAAAATTGATACATAACACCTATATATGTTCAATATAATTCATTGGAGTAATTTTATAATAATTTTAGATATATAAAAATTTTATTGAACTTCACCGTCTTTTACCCACCTCCTAGGAGAATTTGAAAATTTAAATAAAACATAATTTTACCGCATCTGTGAGTGAAATTTCGAAAATCGGAGAGACATATTTAATATCAACTAAAATTTGGTTCAATGAGATGAAAATAATTGTTGATGAATAGTAACTTTTTACTTTTTTTTACCACGGTTAAAAGTAAATAGGGTAATTAAGGGTAAAAATGATATTATTGTTACCCTAACACTTGTCGTAATTCTATTGGATAAGTTTAATTTGACCAAACACAACCTTATGAATAAAATATGACCATTTAGGCCCACTTGGATTAGATTATGACATTTAATATTATTTTATTTAAAGAATAGTTAAAATAGTTAAAATCAATGTTTAATAACTAAAACATTTTTAATATAGGGTTATACAAAAGATAAATTCCACTATAAATATTAATTAGAAAGATAAAAATATTTCATATATAATGGTATTTTATTTATAATTTTTAGACATTAAATAATGTAATTTATTTATGACATAATGATGATGTAGTAATTATCTTATTAATGAAATATTGACATAATTGAGGTTATAAATACCCAAATAAATGTAATTTGAGACTTTTTATGAATTCCACTAATTTTATAGATTAATATTACATGTTAGTATTGATTTAATTAACGTTTTTGGATCTAATCATTCTGTTTTGATTTTTACAAAAATAAATTACCAAATAGTGTCAAAATTGACATAAAATAGTTTTTTAAAAAATATTATATTATTAATTGTTATTTTATTCTTAAAAATCTACGGTTTGAAAAAATTACTTAGATAAGGTTATATATATTAATAATAAACAAATTCGGGTTCTTTTGACTTGTTATAGTAAGTTTATTAACCTTATAGTGTTAGAAAACAAGAAGACACAGTAAAAGTAAAATTATTTAACTTAAAGTTAAATCTAAATGATAAGGTTAAAATAGAAACATAAAATTGTCTAAATTATATTGGATGAGAGTATTTCTACCCATCCCCACCTTAGATTCGAAATAAATCAATTTGGAGCTATTAAAAACTGAATATGACTTTATAATAAAATAATATTTTTAGTTTTTCCTAAGGTGCCGCTCTCCTCCCTTATAAAAGGGCACTTCCTCCTTCTCTTCCTCACACCACTTTGAGCCTTCAAGAACGGCCAACCCCTGCCATTTTCTATTCTAAACTTCCCTAGAAACAGTCTCTAGGTACTGGTCTTCTTCAAATACCATTTTTACTGCCCTAAGAGGAGGTTAAGAAGAGGCGCTTCAAAGAAGAGGTAATGTTTGTTACCGATTCTTTCAACTTTATTTCTTTTTCTAATTCTTCTTATTTAGTTGTTTCATTATGAAGTAATAACATCAGTATCACTCATATTCTGATATTTTATTATATATATGAAACAACCCTATTTCACCATCTATCCATCCTACGAAAAACGAAATCACCGCGCATGCGTACGTACGAAATACCGTCTCCACACCGTGGTGTAATCTATTTTCCACCACCACCTTACTTGGATGGGTATAATGGTGTAAATAATAACTATATATGATTATTGTAATGTTATATTGATTTTGAAATAGTATACATACACTCCAATACAATTCCACTATCATGGGAACGATATCATCGCTCGTGCGTACGTACGGAATACCGTCTCCACGATGTGATGCGACTCGTTCTACATGATCTTCATTGCATAATGATTATATAAATGAATTTAATGAATAAATATGATATATATTAAACTAATACCATTCTGGAAATGAGGTATCTATAATCTAAAAAAAAGTATAATAATTTATTCGACAAAACCTGCATAAGAACAAAAAGCAATAAACATCTGAATAACAAGTAGCAATGAAATATTACTAATAAGAAGCTAAGAATATAACCATATATGATATCAAAAAAAATTATTATTATTATGGAATAAGTTAATGACATTATTTAAATAATTATACAGTAGGTTTGGACACTTATAAAGAAAATCAGACCTAAGGTTATGGAAAATCTCGCAATCTCGATTTTTATCCGAGATTGTTTATACTTCAGAATTTACTGGGGAATATTTTATCATCCATATCTGTGTTTCATCAATATGTAATATTATTTATATCCTTATACAATTTTTTAAATCTAATTTTACCCATCGGTGAGTTTTTAGTAAAATATATGAAAGGAATCTTTTTCCATTTTTCTTACGAGGTACTTTTAGAATTTTCCGGCCAAAGTATGCGAAGAATGTTTTTTTAACTTTTACAGCATGAATGGATTTTTAGAACATTATTTCCATGAATCTTCCTCACAAGTTTTGAAATTTATTTTTAATCTACTTATTTTAGTTTAAAATTATATGACATGTTAATAAAGAAAAATGTTTTTGAAGTAGAAAGGATATTTTCCTCAAGAATGGAGTTCAAGTGTTTTATCAAAATTATTTTCAATCTAAGATAATATAGGGTTATGTTAATACCCAATTTTTACATTGTTTTGATCATTTTATGATGGAATTATTTTTATGATGTCCTTTTATCTTATATGGATTGTGTTAAGATGGCATGATGATTAAGAATCCCATTTTTATTACATGGGTTATGCTATGATGTATGATTTATGATTTTATGGCACACATAAGAATGGTTTCATTATGATATTGGTGGGACCTATATCTCCCTCCAATGCATTGGGTAAATATTTATATCTCATGAGATATACATGGATGGAATGGAAGGTTAATCCGGTTCAGTGAAACAGGACTGAAATGAGCAGTGAAATCGGTTCAGAAGTGAACTTTTTCCACTAAGATAGTCCTCTCAATGAGTCTTGACTACTAAGAAATGATTCTCTATGAATATGTGTGTATGCCAAAAAGTTTCATGTTTTATGTTATGATTATTGGGATTACATTACACTACTATGATTTATCCCATGTTATGAAATTATGATCTCTTTTGTAGGTGAAGATTTCCAAAATGTTATGTTATTATGAATATGATGTGATTGATATTTCTTTTGTTTACCCTTACTAAGAATTTGATCTCACCCTTTTATATGTTTTCTTTTCCCCAGATCAGAAAGAAGGATATTGAATAAGATATTCCAAAAGGGACTCTAGATATGATAAAATAAAATGGAGACAGTGTAGATGATTTATGAACCAGTTGTTTATGTTTCCCAGTTTCTAAAGTCACTATACCTATACGGTCCTTTCATGGTTTTGTTATATGTTGTAAAAAGTGTGATTCAATTTTGAAGCTATAACAATGTAATGTGTGGGTCGTTATAGTTGGTATCAGAGGAAAGGTATAGTCAACCTTTGGAAACTATGATGTGAAAGCCTTAGTAAGAACCCTAAGGATAAGTCTAAGCATAGATCATAGTCTTAGTGTTTTAGAAATGGATATGAATAACCTATGATAAGACCTTAAGTATGAAATTTTATTATTGATTATGTGGTTTTCCTATTATAATTAGTGTTTCTCACACTATTCTTCTTGGTTTTAGTCAATTGATGGAACCCGAAGGAACCGTGTTAACGCGGAATGCGACGGGCAATGCAATGATTGTCCCCCTGACCAACCAAACATTATCGGAGCTAGAATGAAAAATATTGTAGCCATGCTCACACAACTTTCTCAAGATATAAATCATACAGGACTTCCAAACGAGAAAAGGAAGGACCAACATTCTGTTGAATCCTTCATGAGGCAACATCCACCCTCATTCAGCGGGTTTACAGATCTATTAGTGGCTGAACAATGGATCAGTACCACTGAAAAGATATTTTCAGTCCTTCAATGTTCTGAACATGATAAATTCATCTTAGAATTATATCATTTGGAAGGTGAAGTTGATCAATGGTGGAATATTATCCAGAATACGAGGCCAATAGATGAAATTGAGTCCATGGAATGTGACGAGTTCAAGAAATTATTTTTCAATAAGTACTTCCCTCGTATTTTTCGAACAAATATGGAGAAGGAGTTTCTTGAACTAAAGTGAAATGATGATGAATCTGTTGGTACCTACGAAGAAAATTTTACAAGACTTGCAAGGTACGCTTCAGGGATTATTTTCCAACTGGAGAGTAAGATCAATCGATTCTTTAGTGGCTTAAAACCAAGTCTTCAAAGGGCGTTATTCATAAGGGACTTCAATAGCTACGAGGAAATCGTTCGATGTGCTCTCAAGGTTGATATGGATATTGGATTAACCCATCAGTCATATGGGTTTGATAAGAAGAGGATAATGGAATTCAAAGGAAAATATAAAGATCACACTGAAAAGAAGATGAGTTTTCCCTTATGCTCAAAGTGTGGAAAGAAACATGGTGGGAGTTGTATTAAAGTGACAATTAAATGTTTCAAATGTGGAAGGGAATGTCATTGGGCATTTGAATGATGCAATTATGGGAAGAAGATGTCTAGTCATGTGAATAATGAAAAGGCTACATAGAGTGAACCTTCTACACTTCAATGTTACAAGTGCAAGGAAATGGGGAGTTATGCCAATCAATGCCCTAATCCAAGGGTTGTTGATGATGATCTAAGTCAACAAAATTTTATGGCTAAAGACAACTGAAAGTCACATGCAATTTCTTTCAGCGATGTGGAGTATGAGAACGAAGTGGTGAAAGGTACACTTACCATCCACTCTAAAGTAGAAAATATTATATTTGATTCTGGATCCACCCTCTATTTTATTTCTGATGAATTTTCTAAGGGTATCGCCAAATTACCTCAACAATTAGATGTTGAGTTAGCTGTAACAACCCCTAATGGCACAATAGTCACATCAAAAGATTTTAATTCTTCTTTGATTTATGTTTGTGGGAAAGTGATTCCTGCAAATCTTGTGATCCTTCCTATAGTGGAATTTGATGTGATTCTTGTCATGTATTGGATTTCTTTATATAGAGCTCATATCAATTGCCAAATAAGGGAAGTCACATTTCATATTCCAAATCAATCTATTATCGTCTATCAATGCAAGGATGAACATAACCTTCCAGTGGAAATTTCTACCATCTTA
This sequence comes from Viscum album, assembly GCA_963277665.1. Lineage (NCBI taxonomy): Eukaryota > Viridiplantae > Streptophyta > Magnoliopsida > Santalales > Viscaceae > Viscum > Viscum album. The sequence continues at coordinate 2,000,474,543 of OY728147.1, read as the reverse complement.
TGGGTCTTGATTCCACTAAATGAAGGTTATTTATCTCAAATGGTTGGAGAGAAACTCATGATTAAGAATATTCCCATTGTACGAGATTTTGATGATGTCTTTCCAGGTCTTCCACCAAATCGTGAAGTTGAGTTTTCAATAGAACTCGTATCGGGTGCTTTGCCTATTTCAAAGACACCTTATAGAATGAACCCAATTGAGTTACAGGAATTGAAGAAGAAACTCCAAGAGAATATTGATAAGGGATTCAAACGCCCTAGTGCTTCACCTTGGGGAGGACCTGTTCTATTTGTTAAGAAGAAAGATGGATCAATGAGACTCAGCATTGATTATCGAGAACTTAACCAGATCACTATCATGGAAAAATATCATCTCCCACGCATTGATGACTTATTTGACGAACTACGCGGAGCTCAATAATTTTCCAAGATTGATCTTCGTTCAGGGTATCATAAATTAAGGGTAAAAAGTGAAGATATATCGAAGACGACATTCCGTACAAGTCATGGACACTATGAATTTATAGTGATGTCATTTGGTCTTACTAATTATCCTTCTATCTTTATGGATATGATGAATAGAGTCTTTAGAAACTATCTTGATCAGTTTGTGGTTGTCTTTATAGACAATATTCTTGTCTATTCAAAGAGAAAGGAAGAAAATTAAGATCACTTGAGAATTGTATTGAAGACCCTTAGAAAGGAGAATCTCTATGCCAAATTTACCAAGTCTGAATTTTGGCTTCAAAAAGTTTCATTTTTGGGTCACGTAATATCATAAGAGGAGATACCTGTGGATCCAGCAAAAACAGAGGTTATCAAAAGATGGTCGGGACCAACAACAGTAACTGAGATCCGAAGTATTCTTGGTTTGGCTGGATATTCTCGACGTTTTGTGAAATATTTTTCACTATTATCTAATCCACTCACCAGGTTGACTCGAAAAGGAGTTAAGTTCGTGTGGATAGAGGAATGTGAAGAGAATTTCAAGGAGTTTAAAAGAAGGATATCCAGTGCACCTGTACTCACACTTCCTTGTAGTGGAGAAAGGTTTTTGATCTATAGTGATGCATCCAAGAAGGGGTTTGGGTGTGTTCTTATGAAAAACGATATGGTGATTTCTTATGCCTGAAGAAAGTTGAAAAACCATGAGGAAAATTACCCAACTCATGATTTGGAGTTATCTACGGTAATATCTGCATTAAAGATTTGGAGGCATTATCTTTATGGTGAATGGTGTGATATTTATACTGATCATAAAATTTTAATGTATATTTTCACACAAAAGGAGCTGAATATGTGCCAAAGAATATGGTTGTAGTTGATTAAGGATTAAGACTTCTCAATTCATTACCACCCAGGGAAAGCAAACAAGGTGGAAGGCGCATTAAGTCGACAAGACCATGCTAGCTTAACCATGATGAGGATCACAAAAGATCCAATATTTATGGATTTACAAAGGATGGATCTTGTAATTATAATGGAAGGGGAGAAATATTATCTTTATCAAATTAATGTTCAACCATATATACATGTGAAGATTAGAGAGGCACAGAAAGAAGATGTAGAGTTAAAAAAGAAGGTGAGAAATGTTCCTAAATTCAATCTTGATTGTGATGGGATAATAATGTTCAAAAATCAGGTTTGTGTTCCTCCCATCCTAGAATTAAAGAAGGAGCTGTTGGATGAGGCTCATAGTTCTTCATTCTCTATTCATCCTGGAAGCACGAAGATGTATAGGGACCTGAAAGAGTACTTCTGGTGGAATGTCATGAAGAGAGATGTTGTTGAATATGTCTCTCAATGCTTGGTTTTTCAGAAAGTTAAAGCAGAGAGACAGAATTCTAAGGGGATGTTACAACCATTACCCATACCTGAATGGAAATGGGAAAACATAACTATGGACTTTGTCACTGGACTTCCTAAAGTATCCAAAGGAAATAATGCTATCTGGGTCATAGTTGATGGTCTTACAAAGTCTGCACACTTCATTTCTATTAGAGAGGATTTCTCTCTGGATCAGCTTGCCCGGATATATGTAAAGGAATTGGTAAGATTTCATGGAGTACCACTTTCCATTACATCTGATCAGGATCCGAGGTTTACCTCAAAGTTCTGGTGAAGTCTTCAGCATACTCTAGATACAGAGTTGAGTTTCAGCACTGCTTATCATCCTTAGACAGACGGTCAGTCTGAGAGAACAATTCAAACTCTAGAAGATATGTTAAGAGCTTTCTCTATGGATTTCAATGGTGGTTGGGATCAACATCTACCTTTTGTGGAATTTACTTATAATAATAGCTTTCACTCCAGTATTCAGATGGCTCCTTATGAAGCTCTCTATGGAAAGAAATGCCGATCTCCAACTTGCTGGGATGAATTTGGGGAATGAAAGCTATTAGGACCTGATCTTGTTGATGAGATGTCAGAAAAGGTCTGATCTATTCAAAAACACATTAGAGTAGATCAGAGTCAACAAAACATTTATGCCGATAATCGAAGAAAATACCTAGAGTTTGATGTGGGTGATAATGTGTTCCTACGAATATCTATTTGGAGGAGAGTAATGAGATTTGGAAAGAAGGGAAAGTTGAGCCCTAAGTATATCGGTCCTTTCGAAATACTGGATCATGTTGGGAAGGTAGCTTATCGATTCGCGCTTCCACGGAATCTCTCTCAAGTTTATGATGTGTTCCATGTATCTATCTTGAGAAAGTACATACCCAATCCTTCACATGTACTCATCTCAGAAGTTGTACCGCTGGAGCAAGATCTTTCTTATGAAGAACAACAGATAGAAATTCTGGATCATAGCGAAAAAGTCCTACGAAACAAGACCACTCACTTGGTGAATGTTTTATGGAGGAACAACCAATTATAAGAAGCTACATGGGGGCTTGAGGATACGATGAGGGAGAGGTATCCTCATCTATTTGTTACCAAGTGATGAATTTCGAGGGCGAAATTCATTTTAAGGGGGGTAGAATGTAACACCCAAGATTTTTATAAGAAATATTTTGTATTTATGTTATATACATCATCAAAGGAATATTTCACCACACACAACACTAGCATGGATTGCTTTATACGCAACTGTGGTCTTCCTCGATAGCTTGCGTTGTACGCAATACCGAGTTTCACTAAACAACGATATGCTATTAAAATATTATTAAAACTAGCCGTTATGAATAGTAATTCCCACTTTTTGGAATTTTTTAACTTTTATCTTTCAAAATGGACTTCATTTTTGGATTCGGAGTATCGAAATTATCCTACGGTGAAATTTTGATATTTTTCTGAAAACTTTCAATTTTTGATGAATAGTGAAAACACTGGGTTAATATTTAAAAACTGACTTTTTATTTAATTAATTATTTATTTTATTGAAATTTATTTTAGGCCAAAATTGATACATAACACCTATCTAAGTTCAATGTAATTCATTTGAATCATTTTATAATAATTTTAGATATATAAAATGTTTATTTAACTTTTCACCGTCTTTTACCCACCTCCTAGGAGAATTTGAAAATTTACATAAAATTTTATTTTACCGCTTCTGTGAGTGGATTTTCGAAAATCCGAGAGACACGGTTAATATCAATGACTAAAATTTGGTTCAATGAGATGAAAATAATTTTTGGTGAATAGTAACTTTTTACTTTTTTTACCACGGTTAAAAGTAAATAGTGTAATTAAGGGAAAAATGATATTATTATTACGCTAAAAAAATTCCTAATTCTATTGGATAAGTTTAATTCGACCAACAACAACCTTAGGAATAAAATATGACCATTTAGGCCCACTTGTATTAGATTAGGACATTTAATATTATTTTATTTAAAGAATAGTTAAAATAGTTAAAATCAATGTTTAATAAATAAAACATTTTTAATATAGGGTTATACAAAAGATAAATTCGACTATAAATATTCATTAGAAAGATAAATATATTTCCTATATAATGGTATTTTATTTATAATTTTTATACATTAAATAATTTAATTTATTTATGACATAATGATGATGTAGTAATTATATTATTAATGAAATATTGACACAATTGATATTAAAAATACCCAAATAAATGTAATTTGAGACTTTTTATGAATTCCACTAATTTTATAGGTTAATATGACATGTTATTATTTATTTAAATAAATTTTTTCTAACTAATCATTCTGTTATAATTTTCACAAAAATCAATTACCAAATAGTGTCAAAATTGACATAAAATAGTTTTTAAAACAAATATTATATTATTAATTGTAATTTTATTCCTAAAAATATAAGGTTCGGCCAAATGACTTATATAAGGTTATATATATTTATAATAAACAACTTGGGGTTCGTTTTTCTTGTTATATTAAGTTTAATAACCTTATAGTGAAAGAAAACAAGAAGACACAGTAAAAGTAAAATTATTTAACTTAAAGTTAAATCTAAATGATAAGGTTAAAATAGAAACATAATCTTTTCTAAATTATATTGGATGAGAGTATTTCTAACCTTTCCCACCTTAGCTTCTAAATAATTCAATTTGGAGCTATTAAAAACCGAATATGACTTTATAATAAAATAATATGTTTAGTTTTTCCTAAGGTGCCGCTCTCCTCCCTTATAAAAGGGCGCCTCCTCCCTCTCTTCCTAACACCACATTGAGCCTTCAAGCTCGGCCAACCCCTTCCATTTTCTATTCTATAATTCCCTAGAAACATCCTAGGGGTCCTAGTTTTCTTCAAAGACCATTTTTAGTGCCCTAAGAGGAGGTTAAGAAGAGGCGCTTCAAAGAAGAGGTAATGTCAGTTACCGATTCTTTCAACTTTATTTCTTCTTCTACTTCTTCTTATTTAGTTGTTTCATTATTAAGTAATAAAATAAGTATCACTAATATACTGATATTTTATTATAAGTATGAAACAACCTTATTTCACCATCTATCCATCCTACGGAAAACGAAATCATCGCGCGTGCGTACATACGGAATACCGTCTCCACGCTGTGGTGTAATCTATTTTCCACCACCACATTATTTGGATGGGTATAATGGTGTAAATAATAACTATATATGATTATTGTAAATTGATATTGATTCTAAAATAGTATACATACCATCCCATACAATTCCACTATCTTGGGAACGATATCATCGCTTGTGCGTATGTACGGAATACCATCTCCACGATGTGATGCGACTCATTCTGCATGATAATCATTGAATAATGATTATATACATGAATTGAATGAATAAATATGATATATATTACACTTATAACATTCTGGAAATTAGGTATATATAACCTAAAAAGATGAATACGAATTTATTCAACAAAACACGCATAAGAACAAAAAGTAATAAACACCCAAATAACAAGTAGCAATGAAATATGACTAATAATAATCTATGAATATGAAAATATATGATATCATGACAATGAGTATGATTATGGAATAAGTCAATGACATTATTTAAATCATTATAAAGGCGGTTCAGACACTTACAAAGAAAATCAGACCCAAGGTAAGGGAAAATCTCGCAATCTCAATTTTTATCCGAGATTGTTTATACTTCAAAATTTACTGTGGAATATTTTATCATCCAAATCCATGTTTACTCAATATTTAATATTATTTATATCCTCCTACAATTGTTTAAATCCAATTTTACCCTTCGGTAAGTTTTTAGTAAAAGATATGAAAGGAATCTTTTGTCATTTTTCGTACGTGGTACTTTTTGACTTTTCCAGCCAATGTACGAGAAGAATGTTTTTTAAACTTTTAAAACATTAATGGATTTTTAGAACATTATTTCCATGAAACTTACTTCACATGTTTTCAAGTTTATTTTTAATCAACTTATTTTAGTTTAAAATTATATGACATGTTAAGAAAGGAAAATGTTTTTGAATTAGAAAGGATATTTTCCTCAAGAATGGAGTTCAAGTGTTTTATCAAAATTATTTTCCATCTAAGATAATATAGGGTTCTGTTTCTATCCCTATTTTTACATTTTTTTTATTATGTTATGATGGAAATATTTTTATGATGTCCTTTTATCTTATATGGATTGTGTTAAGATGGCATGATGATTAGGAATCCCATTTTTATTACATGGGTTATGCTATGATGTACGATTTATGATTTTGTGGCACACATAAGAATGGTTTCATTATGAGATGGGTGGGACCTATATATACCTCCAATGAATTGGATAAATATTTATATCTCATGAGATAGACATGGATGGAACGGCAGGTTAATCCGGTTCAGTGAAACATGACTGAAATGAGGAGTGAACTCGGTTCAGAAATGGACTTTGTCTGCTAAGATAGTCCTGGAAATGAGTCTTGACTACTAAGAAATGATTATCTTTGATTATGTGTGTATGCCACAACGTTTCATGTTTTAAGTTATGATTATTGGGATTACATTTCAGTACTATGATTTATCCCAAGTTATGAAATTATTATCTCTTTTACAGGTGAAGATTTCCAAAATGTTATGTTATTATGAATATGATGTGATTGATATTTCTTTTGTTTACCATTACTGAGAATTTGAGCTCACCCTTTTATATGTTTTTCCCCAGGCCCGGAAGAAGGATATTAAGTAAGATATGCCAAAAGGGACTCTAGATATGATAAAATAAAAGAGAGACAGTGTAAATGATTTATGAACCAGTTGTCTATGTTTCCCAGTTTCTAAAGACACTATAACTATACGGTCCTTTCATGGTTTTGTTATATGTTATAATAAGTGTGCTTCAATTTTGAAGCAATAACAATGTAAAGTGTGGGTCGTTATAACGAAGACGACAAAGGAGATGATGGCAACGACGCCGCTGCCTGTGGCCCTTGTGACCCGCGCTGCCCCTGTGGCGCTCTGGCCTCCTAGCGGAACTGGCTGTGCACCCTCACCATGTTGCGCCGCCCTCGTCACGTCGTGCCGCCCCAGGCCAAACTGGCCCTACACCCCGGCTCGCGCCACCCACCCCGGGCGCGCCACCTGCTGACCGTGCCACCCCGGCGGTGCCCCCCACCGATAGAGCCACCCCGGCCACGCCCCCCGTCGGCCGTGCCACCCCTTGCTGTGCCGCCCGTCGGCCAAGCCACCCCGGTCGTGCGGCCATCACCGGCCACCGGCCACACCCCCCGTCGGCCACGCTACCTGTGGCCCTCCACAATGCCTCCGCTCCTGTCATCCACGACCCTCCGAGCCACCTCGTGGCCTCATTCCCTCGCGACACCCTCCACGGCCAAGCCGCCCTCGCAGCTCTCCACAATACCTCATGGCCTGTTGGCCTCGACCCAGCAGGTCGGGCCGAACCCAACAGACTGAGACCCTGAATGGGCCGGGCCGGGTCGTTCTGACCGGGTCGGGCTGGATCTGAGCCCATTATGCCCCTTTACTTTCTTTTGGCCATATCTTTGGGACCGGACGTCCATTTGACAAACCGTCAGCGGTGGTGGAAATCTTGGAACGATATGGTCCCTTTGAGTATAATCCATTGGAGTTTTGGTTTCAGATGAGAAATGTTTAGGTTGGATCGATCACAAATCCAACTGGGCCCCCAGAACTAAAAGTCTAATAACTCATAGACCGGGCGTCCGATTGACGCGCCGTCTATTGCATTGAAACCCCTATGAAATAGCAGATCTTTGAGATACTTCTTCGTGGGACTTTGTAATAGTTGGTGTATCGAAGAGTAGCTCATGGAGAAGATCCTCCAAAAGATGATCAAGGGTAGTTCATAGACCATGTAGCAGGTTGAGACCTGATGATGGCGGACTGTTTCCACTCGGAGTTACTCGACTAGCCTAGTGGGGAGTGCCTCGGTGTCGTATCAGACCCACAATACTTGAATGGAGGAGTACCTCAGCAGGCTATGAGGGGGAGCGCGCTTGGTGACATAGCAGAACCACAGTGGGGAGTGCGCTTGGTGATGCAGCAGAACCACGATACTCGACAAGAGGAGTACATCAGTAGTCTACGGTAAGTGGGAAGCGTTCTTGGTGTCGCGGCAGTACCACATTACTCGATAGAGGAGGATTTCTCCAGTATCCAAGGTTTCGGCAATGTGACTGGGGATGTTATTTGCTACTACCCCTAGAATAAAATCCGTGTTTGAGCTGAGTCAGTTTGTCTATGTTTTTCTCATGATTGAGATGGATCACTTGATAACTTTGGTATATGTATGGGCATATACATAAGTAAGGTTATCTGTTCATTTAATACTTTTTAGTTTATCCTTGATGGATTTTGTGAGACCTTGAGGGTCTCGGGGTCCTTACTAAGTATCGCTATACTCACCCATGCACGGGAATTTCCTACACCTTGTTTTGTTGGATGCAGACAACAGACAATGTTGATTGAGGATGAGAATATGAGGTCCAGATGGTACACGGAGGAGGACCTAACAATGAGTTGGTACACGGAGGAGACAGACGGATGAGGAGTGCTGAGGTGGTGATCTATACCTACCCTTCAAGTAGGAACCACAAAGGACAACCCGATAGCTAAATTTCCTTTTCTTCAGTTGTATTGTATTACAGTTGTACTTGTACTTTCCAGTTGGGCCTGTATTCTGGCCTCTTTTACTTTCAGCACTCTTTTGTTATATAGTTTACTTAGTGTCTCATATTCAGCTATGTGCTTTCATGGGTGTGTGTTTATAGGTTACAAAGGCATTGCCTTCCCATTCATTGGAAATTACGCAACCTATGGAAGGTGGGCATGGGGTAGTCACGGCAGGAGCCCCGGGGGACCGATCGTGACATCTGGATGAGATTTTTCAATATACATTAAACCAAACTCCACAGTTCCTTTGATATACTGAAGTATTATTTTCACTAAAAACATGTTTCCATCTTTGGGATTTCTTTGATATCACGCTGCCTAGCATGTGGAAAAAAAATCAGGTCTAGTTGCTGTCAGGTACAGTAATCATCAAATAATATATATCTATTTTGTGATATTAACTTCCGTTCCATCATTATCATTTGATAATTTCATCCGAGTAGAAACCAAAGTTTTCATTTACTTGGAATTTTCCATTACAAATATTCTAAGAATGTCCTTGGCATATTTGGATCGAGAAATGATGGTTCCAATCCTTCCTTGTGTCAGCTATAAAGTAAGGAAAAATGCCAGCTCACCAATCATTGATCTTTTTAACTAACTTTTCATGAATTTGGAAAACTATCTGCATTGAGATTCATCTGATCCATCAAAAATTATTTCATCGACATAAACTAGTACCATTATCATTTGATTACTGTCATTGTTGAAATAGATATTGTAATCAACAACACCACACTGAAATCCATGCCTTTTCAAATACTGATCAATTATTTAATACCATGCTCTTGCTGCTTGTTTCATCCCATATAGTGCTCTATTCAACCAGAAAACCTTGTTCTCATCTTTATTTAACGATAAAACTCTCTGGATTCTCAATATACGCATCTTCTTATATAACCCCATTCAAAATGCAGATTTTGTGTCCATCTGAAACACTTTGAATTTTTATTGCACTATAATGGCCAAGAATAATATGATTGTCTCAAGTCTTGTAATAGGTGAAAATGTTTCATCGACATCGATAACCTCTATCTAGGAGTACCCTTATCATATCAGTCGTTCATTGTATTGAATCACTATGACATCTTCATTCATATTGTTACGAAATATCCATTTTTTCCTAATGGAATTCTTATATATTGACCTCGGAACAATCTCCCAAATTTGATTCTTCTCAATTTTGTCAAGTTCTTCATTGATATCCTAAACCCTATTCTCTTCTTCAGCTACTTCATCATTCAAATTATTAGTATCTTATATGAATCATTATTTTCCACTTCAACTCCCCATGATTTTCTTACCTTCTTATCACTATCATCATGAATCTACCACAATGTTATTGAAGATTCTAATGATTCTCTACAATAGTGACACCATTGATTTCAACTATGTTCCCATCCTATTATTGAACCGTTATTGATACATTGTCATAGCTTCTTGGTATCCCAAAAATAGTAATCCTTGAGAACTATCATATGATTAGCAGATAGAATGCTTTCCGTATTATATGAAACTCTTCTAGTTGTTAGACGTACTGTTCAAACCCATACAAATTGTCCTTCTCCTGCATCATTTATTCACATGTGACTTCATGTTTGAGAAACTTCTCCGGCTCAATAATATTTTCCAGTTTTCGCTACAATCAATGGCATTTCCATTTGATAAACATATCATATAACAATGATCCATTAGAAGAACCTCTAATCCTACTGAGTTGCAAATCTGTGTAGGAAACCATAGATAAAGATAATAACACCACCACTATCCATTACACTCAATTACATCCATACGCATCATGAATCTATAAACCATTAATAAATTTCAAATTAATATTCTACTTCAATAATTGATTGGAATTAATTGAAATTATGGAGCACATCAGATCATCACTTTCTATATTTTAATGCCACTTCCCTTGGGATTGTATCTCCCATTTATCACGATCCATCCTCGGGGCCCGTGTCGTGACTACCCCAATCCCACCATCCATAGGCCAGGGGCTGGTGACTAGCACCAAAGGAGTAAATCCCAAAAAAGGGAAGGCATTGACTTTATAAAAGTAAATAAACACAACAGAGTATATAAGATGAAGTAAGAATAATGGAATACTGCATACAAAAGGAAGTGGTGAAAATTAAACGGGCTAGTATAAAACCCAAATAAAAGTACGGTACCGTAAAACTATAAAGAAAGCACAATAGAAGAAAACTAAATAGGCAACCACTGAGTCATCCTCCGGATATCCCACCTGAAGGGTGGGTAATGATAGTCTCGTTGGTACCTTGGGTCTGTCTGTCCTCTCCGTGTACGTCCCGCCAGGTGGTCTACTTCCGGATACTGTCCAGTTCCACAAGTCTCATCCACGATCAGTGTTGTCCGTCGTCTGTAACCAACACAACGTAGTGTGGTAATTTCCCGTGTAGGGGTGAGTATAATGATATTCAGTAGGGACCCCGAGACCCCTGAAGGTATCCAAGAATCCACGAAGGATAAACCACAAAGGAAATATACAAACACGAAGTATCAACCAACTCTACTTAGGTATATGACCATACATATACCTAAGTCATCAATCTCAGTTTGACTCCAACTTCTGAGCCGAAGCACAATCCGGTCCACACAGAAAACAAGTAAATCACATCAATGATAATGATTGAAAGACAAGACTCATCTCACCTAGGTATACTACTCACGAAGAGGGGTGGAGATCATTAGATGTCTCCTCTGAATCATCTCCTCTGCCGAACCCACATAGGATCCAAGTACAGAAGTCGTCGCTGCTGAACCCACGTAGGATCCAAGTACATTAACCATCGCTGCCGAACCCACGTAGGATCCATGTATAGTCGTTATCGCTACCAAACCCATGGAGGATCCATGTACGGTCTTCCTTGCTGCCGAACCCACGTAGGATCTAAGTATAGTCGTATTCGTCGTCGAAACCATGGAGGATCCCATCACGGTAGTCGTCGTAGTCAGAGCCATCTCTAGGGTTCCCGAACACAGCGTGCTCGATTTTGGGAGGGTCAACTCCTTGAGTAAAGGGGTCGATTCATCAACTGTCATGGAGTCCAGAGTTGATGTATCCTGAAGTTTCATCTTGTCAAAAGGAACTCAATGCGACATACAACGCGTCAATCGGACGCCCGGTCTGAGTGATATTAGCCTTTTCGTTCCTGAGGCCCGGTTAAAATATGATCGATCCAAACCCATCCATTTACCAAAGTTGTCCAAAACTCACTTAGAGTATCGCGAAAGGACCACTTCATTGAAAGGGTCCTAGTGCCGCAGACGATGCGTCGTTCGGACGGGCGGTCTTCAAGATATTCACCTTTAAGTTAAAACGTGCCCGGCCCGTTAAGCCCAGTGGGCTGGCGGGTCGGGTTAAACCAGTTTTGATGCGTCCGATAAGGCAGGGGTGTCGGACTGGCCCGAAGAAATGTGTGTTTTAGCCTGAGGGGCGCGGCCCAGCTCGAGGGGCCACGGCGCAGCCCGGCGGGGCACGACCTAACTCAGCGGGGCGCGACCCGGCTGAAAGAAGCCCCGTTGGCTCAGCCCGAAGGCCAAGCGGTTCGAGGGGGGGGGGGGGTGGACAGTCTACCTGAACCAGCAGTGCCAAGTAGCGCCACCCTCCCTAACCGGCCAGCTGAAGCCGGCCAACCTTGTGGTGCAAGAGGCCCGCTCGGGCAGGCCATGGGTCATCCGGCGTGGCACCCTCCTGGCACCGCGGCTTTCCTCCACAGGTCCGACCGACGGGCCGGATGGTTCCTCCGCTGAAGCAGCCCACGAAGCAGGCCATGGTTTCATCTGCACAACTGGTGCGACGACACCGACTTCCTCCACCGCGACCCGCTTGAGATGGATTTTCTTTGCGTGTGCGACCACGACCCTTGCACCATTGGCCTCTTTCGCATTTCACCTCCGGTTGCAAATTCCAAAAAGATCACGTTCCAGCGGAGGGTCATCAGGCCATGTTTTTTCAGCCAACGTCCTTCGCTTTAGGCGGTTACACATGGCCTAATTCATTTCAGAGAAATAAACGAGGAACAAGTACAATTCTAATCAACTAAAATTGTATATAATCCCCCTACCTCGAATATGGTTCGTTCATCGTAGACGCGGAAAGCGATGTCACTCCGTCAACGCTGGGAAAGAACCGTCATCGTTGGAGATTTCCCCACGGTTGTATTTCACCCCTTGATGTGGAGGAAGTAGAAGATTGTAGAAACGTGGAGCATTCTTTGCCGAGTCATTCTTCGTTGAAGGTGGGTGTTCTTCGTCGGAGAAGAAAACCGTTCTTCGTTGAGGAGATGAATACTTCTCTCTCTTTTCTCAAGATCTCTCTCCGAATGTTTTTCCATCACAACAAAGATCTCCCCAAAATTAAATATTAGGATTGGCTAATATTTTATTAACACATCCAATTCAAAATTTCAAAATACTTAATTAATTAAATGAAGAGGTTCATTTCATTAATTAAGGTATGTTGGCAAAAGAGAGAGAGAGAGAGGGAGAGGAAGAGTCTCATTAATTAAGGGGGCTTCCAATTTATTGAAGGAATTTAAGGGGAGATGAATGGTTGGGGCTCGTGTGGGCCTCACCTGTCAAATATCCACACATGGGAAGTTGGGTGGTTGTGGGCCCCACCAATAACTTCCCATGGGAGGGATTAACTTCCAATGACATAAAATCAACCCAACAATTTTATTTAACTTCTTAACTAAACCCCAATTTTTAATTTACAACCCACATAAAACGTAACTGTGGTAAAGGTCCCTTTAAGAAATTACCGGAGATGCGAATTCATTGGGGCCCTCATATTTCAATTCTGAGCACCGGTTCAAAAGATAGAAAACTCCGCTCATTCGTTCAATGAACGTACCCAAGAAAAACTTTGGAAATTGATTCTGAGGACACCGGGCTTCAGAATCAAGTGACGTCAGAAGACAAAAACTTGTAAAAGTCCAAAGTATTTAATAAAAAAAATTACTTGAAATATCGGGGTCTTTACATTTCTCCCACCTCAAGGATTTATGTCCCCATAAAGCCAAAATGCACACTATGAAAACAAATGGGGATACTGAGCTCGCATCTGTGCCTCCAGCTCCGAGGTGCTCTCCTGGAGGTTCCCGTTCTACCAGTGAATGCACACCAGAGGAATCAATCGTCCACATCAGACCCACTCCTATTGATCCTCGATCTCCACCGGGACCTCCACGAATGGCTCCCCGTCATCAATGTCCAGCTCCCTGTGATTGATGATGTGTGATGGGTCGTGCACATATCTCCTCAGCAGAGATACGTGGAAGACTTCATGCACCCGGTGCAACTGAGGTGGAAGGGGCAGGCGGTAAGCCACCTCACCTACCCTGATGAGGACCTATAATGGTCCAATAAAGCGCGAAGATAACTTGCCACCCCGACCATTTCTCTTTAATCCATGTCGAGGTGAGACACGTAAGAAAACATGGTCGCCATCCTCGAACTCCGGTGGTCTCCGTCTCCTATCGGCATAGGACTTCTGTCTGCTCTGTGCTGTCCACATCCACTCCAAGATGATCTGCACCTTCTCCATCGTAGCCTGAACCATTTCTGGTCCTACAAGTGCTGACTCCCTAGGGCCAGTCTAGCACAGAGGTGATCTGGAAGGTCAGCCATATCGTGCCACGTATGGTGTTATCCCAATGGTGGAGTGGTAGCTGTTGATTTACGCAAACTACACCAAGGGTGGGTGATCCTCCCAGTTATGACCAAAGTCAAGGACACATGCATGGAGCATGTCATTGAGTGTCTGAATGGTCCTCTCCATCTGACCATCCGTCTGAGGATGGAAGGCGGCGCTCAGACATAGCTGCGTCCCAAAAGCCTCCTGTAACCCCTTCCAAATCTGGGAAGTAAAGCGAGCATCCCGATAGGAGACGATAAACAATGGTACACCATGAAGCCGTATGATCTCTTGAACATAGAGGCGTCCCAAGATCTCTACTGAGCCATGCTCTCTGATTGGTAAGAAGTGGGCCGACTTGGTGAGTCGGTTGACGATCACCCAGATAGAGTTGTGTCCCCTGGATGTACGTGGAAGCCCCGTCACGAAATCCCTAGTTATCCCATCCCACTTCCACTATGGAACCTCCATGGGTTGTACCAAGCCTGTTGGTACCTGGTGCTCCACCTTCACTTGCTGGAAAGTGAGGTATTGTGAAACGAACTCTGCTACAACCTTCTTCATACTCGGCCACCAGTTCTATCATCTGAGGTCCTGGTACATCTTCACCACTCCAGGATGAACCGATAGAGGGGAAGTGTTAAACTCCCTCAGCACTTCCTCTTACAGTGCAACTGGTACAATGGTACGTCCCCTGAAGAGGATGACCTGCTCTCCTCCTTCAGAAAATCCATCAGGCGCCTACCCTGTGGAAATCTATGCACACCGCATCTCATAGTCAACGTCCCCATGTTGTGCCTCTATGAACTGCTGAAGTAGTGGAGGAGTGACTGTGAGGGACTGTAGAAAGGCTTCCCCATCTCTACCCACGAAGGATATCTGGAAAGAGGATAACTACTCCGTCGCCTCTCCATGTAGCTGAATTCCCGATCTTCCAATGATAGCATCAGCCACAACGTTCCCCTTCCTAAGAGTATAGACGATCTCAAATTCATAGTCCTGGAAGAACTCAAGCCATCGCCGCTGTCTCAGGTTCCGGTCCTTCTGTGAAAAAATGTACCTGAGACTCTGGTGGTCAGAGTAAACTATAAAGTGGTCGCCCATCAGATAGTGCTGCCACATCTTCAGGGCGAAGACCACTGCTGATAACTCCAGGTCATGGGTAGCATAGTTCTGCTCATGCTGACTCAACTGTCGTGAACCATAGGCGATCAATTCATGCTCCTGAATCAAGACACACCTGAGTCCAGTACATGATGCATCGTAGTAAACTACGTACCCTACTCCCTCCTCCAGTTGCCTCAAGATGTGCACACTGGTCAATCTCTATCTCAGCTCCTGAAAGCTCAGCTGACATCTATTTGACCATATTAAGGGTTTCCATTTTTTTTCAAAGCTGAAAGCGGTGCCGAAACTCTAGAGAAGTCTGACACAAGTCTCTGATAGTACCCAACCAGTCCTTGAAAACTCCGCACCTCCGTCACGCACCTGGGTGGATCCCAAGCAAGTACTGCCTCAATCTTCACAGGATCCACCATAACTCCCACCTCCGAGATGACGTTCCCCAAGAAGTGAACCTCTCGAATCCAGAACTGGCACTTCGAGATATTACCATAAAGGTGGTGCTCTTGGAGTGTATCCAATACAACCCGAAAATGGTAGGCGTGCTCCTCCTCAGTGGTCGAGTAGATCAATATGTCGTCGATGAAGACTACGACAAACTGATCGAGGTAAGGCTGGAAGATCCTGTTAATGAGACTCATGAACATTTCTGGAGAGTTGGTCATGCAAAAGGGCATAACTAAGAACTCATAATGGTCGTACCGACACTTGAAGGCCGTCTTCTGCACATCCTCATCTCGAACTCTGAGCTGGTGATAGCTTGACCTGAGGTCTATCCTTGAGAACCATCATGATCCCTTGATATGATCAAAGAGGTCATCAATCCTTGGGAGTGGTTTAATGTTCTTCATGGTCACCTGATTCAGGTGACAATAGTCGACACATATTCGTAAGTTCCCATCCACCTTCTTGGTGAATACAATCAGATAATCCCCGAGTGAAACACCGGGTTAGATGAATCCCTTTCCCTGTAAGTCCTCTAGCTGTACCCACAGCTCACAATGCTCGGTGGGAGACATCCAATATGCTGGAGTAGATATCGGTGTTGTCCCGCGATACATGTCAATGTAGAAGTCTACCTCTCTGCGAGGAGGTAGTCCTGGAACATCGTCAGGAAAAATTTCCTCATACTGATCCACCATAATAGGAAAACTCGGACTCCTCACATCAACCGCTCCTAGGATGAGACTAGCAAACTGATGTGTGATCGGCTGCCGTCTCCTCTGCGTAAGTCCATCCAGCACTGCAAAGTCTCCCTTCTTCCCATTGAAGGTGAACCTTCTCCCATCTATGCAGACACACCACACTTTGCGCCTAATAAAGTCGATCTGGGCATGGACTGTAGATAACCAGTCCATACCTAGGATGATGTCATAAGGCCTCGACGCTTCTATAAGAAGATCCCAGCTAAAGCTCTCGCCTCCTAGAGTGATCTCAAACTACCAGAACCAGTGCGTAATCATCGAGTCCTCTCCTGTAGGAGTCTCTAGCTGTAAGGATCGAGCCAATGGCTCTGTCAGAATCTCCGAGCTCCAAACAAGGGCAGTGACAATAAAAGAATGACTCGCTCCTAGGTCTATAAGAACTGTATCAAGGGTGGAGTAGACACAGATAGTACCTCGAATCATCTCAGGTGCACAGTGGTCGTAGGCCTTGACTTCCTGGAGCTGAGCCTGCCCCTGCCTTCTAGCTCTCTGTGGTTGGGGTGGTCCTCCTTGTGGTGGTGGTGGTAGAGCCTCGAAGCGTCGTCCACCACCCGCTGCTCGGCCAGCTCCTCTACCTCGTCCTCCTACTCCGTACTAACCGCCACGGTCGAACCTCTGCCTCTTCCTGGGAGGTCCCTCAACTGTCTGCTGCTCATCTGCATAGAGGCTTGGGTAGTCACAAGCCATGTGGCCCTGCCCACTGCATGCATAGCATTGCCTACCCCTAATATGATTGGCTCTGATTCGTGTGCCCGCACATCCGAACCAGTATCCTGAGGTCGCCCAATTGATGGCCTGGTCTGCTTGGACCTCTGAGACATTTGTCTACTGCCGGCTGCAGAAGACTCTGGTACGTGTCTCCCTACAGTGGGTCTCGCTGCTGGTGTCGGCTCAGCCAGAAAGCTCTCCACAAGAAGGGCTCGCTCAGGCACTCCTGTCTACGATAGAATGCTGAGGGAGATCATCGAACCCCTGATCTCATGCCTCAGTCCCTGCTCAAAGGTCCAATCCCGGAAGAATGGGTCTCGTACCATGTCCGTGGAGTATCGCGAGAGATCGGTAAATCTCTCCGAGTACTGGGCTACTGTCCTGCTGCCCTGCCCCAGATGTAGTAACTCCTGGATAAGCACCGCACGGAGGGTGGCTAGAACAAACTTTGAGCGGAAGAGACTCTTGAAGTCTTTCCAAAGTAGAGATGCCTCATCGTGCACCTGGAGCATCAGGCTGCACCATCTACTTGCTGCTGCCTGCAGTAGACTCGCGATAAGGATCACCATATGGTCAGTTGGTGTCCCTACCAATTTGAAGACTCTAACGATAGACTTCAGCCAATCCTCGACTGACTGAGGGTGTGTATCTCTGTGGAATATGGGAGGCCTCTGTCGCTAAAACTTGTGCAATGCACTTAGGTGGCATGCATTTTCTACTGCTGGGGCTTGTGGCATCGGTGGCTCCACGGGTAGTGGTACCGTTGGTGCCTCCACTGTAATGGGGCCCTACCCAGAGGGCTCATCGCTCGGTGGGCTGCCATCTCACACGTAACTGGGAACCCTGGATGGCTGCCTTCGTGGGGACATCATGAAAAGAAACAGGTGTGCCACAGTCAAACAGTATACCTGGTGATCTGACA
Source organism: Viscum album (assembly GCA_963277665.1). Lineage (NCBI taxonomy): Eukaryota > Viridiplantae > Streptophyta > Magnoliopsida > Santalales > Viscaceae > Viscum > Viscum album. Next base: position 2,000,456,342 of record OY728147.1, on the reverse strand, counting down.
CAAATTAATCACAAAGAATACTTTTGAAACACACATACAATCAATGTTTTCGTGCACATAGTCAGAAATCAGAAGTCAGGGTCCTGGTGTATGGATACGTCGACCACCGCACCAACACTGGACTCCCTGGACTTATTACCGCACTCAATACTCTTAACACTATTGATTCACAGAGAAGAAATTATCAGGGTCCGGAGTTCTGTGGTAGAACCGACTCCTCTGATACCAATTTGTCACGACCCGTCCTCAGGACCCGTGCCCTGACTACCCCAATCCCACCTTCCATAGTCCAGGGGTTGGCGACTAGCACCAAAGGCGTAAATCCTGAAAAAGGGAAGCCATTTCCTTTATAAAATTAAACCAGCACAACAGAGTACGCAAGATGTAGTAAGTACCAAGTAATACTGTGTACAAAAGTAAGTGCTGAAAAGTAAACGCACCAGTAAACAAACCCAATGGAATGTATGGTACAATACAACTGTAAAGAAAGTACAACATTAGAAAAGTAAAGTTCCTACCACTAAGCCATCCTCCGGATATCCCACCTGAAGGGTGGGTACCGATAGTCTTGTCGGTACCTCTGGTCTGTCCGTCCGCTCCGTGTACGTCCCGCCAGGTGGTCCACCTCCAGATACTGTCCAACTTCACAAGCCTCAACCACGATCAATGCTGTCCATCGTTTGGAACCAACACAATGTAGTGCAGGCATTGCTCATGCAAGGGTGAGTATAATAATACTGAGTAGGGACCCCGAGACCCCTGAAGGAATCCAAGAATCCATGAATGATAAAGAAAAAAGGAAAGGTACAAACATGAAGTATCAACCAACTGTACTTAGTTATATGCCCATACATATAACAAAGTCATCAATCTCAGTTCGGCTCCAACCGCCGAGCCCAAGCAGAATCCGGTACACACAGGAAATAAGTCAATAACATCAATGATAATGATTGAAATACAATACTCAGCTCAAAAATTTATACTTCTCACAAAGATGGGTGGACATTATTAAATGTAGCCTCTGAATCATATCCTCTTCCAAAACCACGTAGGATCCAAGTGCAGAAGTCGTTGCTACCGAACCCACGTAGGATCCAAGTACAGTAACCATCGCTGCCGAACCCACGTAGGATCCAAGTACAGTCTTCATCACTGCCGAACCCATAGATGATCCAAGTACAGTCATCCTTGCTGCCGAACCAACAAAGGATCCAAGTACAGTCATCTTCGTTGTCGAACCCACGAAGGATCCCAGCACGGTAGTCGTCGTAGTCGCAGCCAGCTCTAGGGTTCTCGCATACAGCGTGCTCGATTCCGGGAAGGTCTTCTCCTTGAGTAAATGGGTTGATAAATACTATCCCTAAGTCCAGATTTGATGTATCCCAAAGTTCCGTCTCGTCAAAAGGAACTCAACGCGATAGAAGACGCGTCAATCAGATGCCCGATTTGAGAGATATTAGCGTTTCCATTCGAGGGTTCCAGTTAGAAATATGCTCATTCCAAACCCGGCCATTTAACAAAGTTGTCCAAAACTTACTTAGAGTATCAAAAAAGGTCTGCCTCATCAAAAGGGTCTCAGTGCCGCAAACGGTGCATCGTTTGGACGCGCAGTCTTCAAGATATCGACCTTTAAGTGAAATCGAGCCCGGCCCGTTAAGCCCAGTGGGCTGGCGGGTTAGGTTAACCCAGTTTTGACGGGTCCGACCCGGCTGGGGTGTTGGACCGGCCCGAAGAAATGTGCGGCTCAACCCGAGGGGCGTGGCCCAGCCAGGCAGGGTGTGACCCGGCGGGGAGCGACCCCACTGGCTCAGCACGAAGGCCGAGCGGTTTGAGGGGGGGGGGGGGGAGTCCACCCGAACCATCGGCACCTCCCTCCCTAACTGGCTGGAAGGAGCCGGCCGGCCTTCTGGTGCAAGCAGGCCACCGTTCATTCGACGTGGCACCCTCCGGGCACCATGACTTTCCTCCGCCCGCCCGGCCGACGGGCTGGCCGGTTCCTCCACCGAAGTGGCCCGCGAAGCGGGCTGTGGTTCTTTCCACACAATCGACGCTATGGCACCAGCTTCCTCCTCCATGGCCCGCTTGGCTGCGGCTTTTCTTTGCCTATGCGACGACACCCCTTATGACGCCGACCTCTTCCGCGTTCTGCCTCCGGTCGCCGATTCCAAAAAGATGAAATTCCAGTGGAGGGTCGTTGGGCCGCGTTCGTTCGGCCTGTGCCCTCCGCGTTAGGCGGAAACACATGGCCAAATTTTTTTTTCTGAGAAATCAACTAAGAACAAGTGCAATTTTAATCAACTAAAATTGTATATAATCCCCCTACCTTGAATATGGTTTGTTCGTCGTACACGCGGAAAGCGATGTCGCTCCGTCAATGCTGAGAAAGAACCATCCTCGTTGACGAGTTCCACATGGTTGTATTTCCTCCCTTGATGCGGAGGAAGTAGATGATTGGAGAAACTTGGAGTGTTCTTCACCGAGTTGTTTTTTGTTGAAGGTGGGTGTTCTTCATCAGAGAAGGAAACCATTCTTCATTGAGGAGATGAATACTTCTCTCTCTTTTCTCAAGAGCTCTCTCCCGAAGTTTTTCCAACACAACAAAGCTCTCCCCAAAATAAAATATGAGGCTTGGCTAATATTTTATTAACACATCCAATTCAAAATTTCAAAACACTTAATTAATTAAATTAAGAGGTTCATTTCATAAATTATGGTTTGTTGGCAAAAAGAGAGAGAGAGAGAGAGGGAGAGGAAGATTCTCATTAATTAAATGGGTTTCCAATTTTTTGAAGGGAGTTTTAGGGAGTTTAGGGGGAGGTGAAAAGTTGGGGATCGTGTGTGCCCCACCTCTCAAATATCCACACATGGGAAGTTGGGTGGTTGTGGGCCCCACCAATAACTTCCCATGGGAAGGATTAACTTCCAAAGAAATAAAATTGTCCCAAAAATTTTATTTAACTTCTTAACTAAACCACAATTTTTAATTTACAACCCACTTAAAATTCAACTGCGGTAATGGTCCCCTTAAGCAAATATCGGCGCTGCGAGTTCATCGATCCCATTAGATTTCAATTCCGAGCACTAGTTGAAAAGATAGAAAAACCCGCTCGTTAGTTCACTGAATGTACCCGAGATAAACTTTGGAAATTGATTCCAGGCACACCGGGCCTCAAAATCAAGTGCCGTCAGAAGCCACAGAATCGTAAAATTTCAAAGTATTTAAGAAAAAAATACCTTGAAATTTTTGGGTATTTACACCATTGAACTTGAAACACTTGAACATAAGTTAATAGATTTATTCACATTGGTAGAGGGGATTGTCTATAATCATCAAGAATAGGATTAAAGTTCATCATGATTGATCAACCATTTGATACTCTCTTTCAAATCACAATACTTTTTCTGTTCTCGTTCCAACTGCCCATCGAGCCTCAATTATTATGGCCATATGACTAGAAATTATTTACTTTTATTCTATATCTTGTTATAATATATAGGTTCTATGGGTTTGGAATACTTCACAATTTGCGGCTTATACCTAGTAGTAAAAATTTCAATTTTTGAGGTTTTATATGAATTCCATTTCTCATGATTATTTCTCTAAGTGGTAACATATCCACTCTCTATAATTTCTTTCTTATTTTATCTATTTGAGGAATCTTTCCCCTTCTTTCATTTTTCTACTTGTGATGCATGCGATATTGTGGAGACAATCTCCATTCATTTTTCTTTTATCAGTTATGCGAGTCCCCATATTGTTCCTTGCTACTGGTGGGTTCTTCACTAAATATACATTTTTCTTACTCAAAACTGGATTAGCTCCTCCATTTTTCTTCAAGGTTTTATTCTTGCTACAATAACTTGTTGAATTCCCATAATCAGAACATATAAAACATTTCCCATTAAGGACATGCATCAAGTGATTATTTCCCAACCAAGATGTTGATACAGCTTGATTTTTTCCTCTAACATTGAGATCCAGGGCTTCTTGACACATACTCATATTATATCCTAGTCTTTTATAGTAATAAAACCTGATAAGTGATTTTTTATGATAGGATATCCTTTTTAATTTTCATAAATATTTTTATTATACTTATATTTCGCAATATTTATGCCTTTACAACATGAAAAATATTCCAATTCCTCTTAACAAAAACATTATGTATGAACATGAATCCAAAAAAATAGAAAATGATGTCATTACTTCATTTAAAATCCTTTCCTAGGTCTATCTTTATCACCTACTGAATGTTTTTTATTTATAGAACTTTTCATGGCTATATTCTTCTCATGAATAGAAGAGGTTTCATCATACCCAGTACGTGTTTTTACCAAAACAGATGGTCTTTAGGATGATACAATACTTTAGTTTTTCTCTTCTGAAGTATCTAATTTTCATTTCATTTCATCATCACTTTCAGCTGGATAATAAAATAAAAAGTGCAGAGCATTATTTAACTTGGCCTTGACTTTGGAATTAGATTTCTCCACTTCTTTCTTCATTGATTCTAGATCTTTTTCTAATTTTTGAATTTTCATATCCTTTGAATCAAGTTGATCATTGAGTTCTCTCTTGAGATTTTTCCCTCTACTCATCTCATCTTTGGATTCATATGTGAGAGTATCCACTATGTAATTTTTTTCTTTTTTTAAAAAATTTTCTTGAGTAGTAGAATTAGAAAATTTTGCATTCTCTTGTTTTAGGATTTGGTTCTTATAAACTAGTTTAAATAGTTGTGTAGCAAGATCATTATTTCTGGATTTCAGATTCTGAATTTCATTTAAATTCTAATTCTTTCCCCAGTCATCAGCATTGTGTTTTTCTCTCTTTATATACATTGTATTTACAGTTCTTCAGATTGAGAATCATTATTCTCCCTCATATCAGTTTCCACATTAATAATCCATTTATTTATTCCTCTTATATTCTTAACTTGAATTTATAATATGTAGATTTTTATATATTTAGATTTAATTTGTTCATCCTATTTCAGATCTAATTCATTTATTTCATGGACAACTTCCACTTTTCACCTTTTTGTAGTTTTTTCATCATAAGTAGTTCCAACATCTCTTGGAATATCAGGTTCCTTAATCATTCCATTAGCATCATCGAATGAGTATGTATTTTTGCTATATGATTTATCAAAATCATTATTCTTTTCACTGCTTTATTCCTTCAACTAAGTCACACTCATTCCACAAACACTTCCACTATGAGTAATGTCACTCAACTTATGCTTCTTCATTGAAATTATTCCCTTTTCCATGGAACACAAGGATTATAGCACACTAAATATTTAACATTAATAATCAACCAGACCAAGTTAGAGAAAATAAATATGATAAAACAAACCTTCCCTCTGACAATTGTTATGTCAAAAGGGGCCTATATACCCTTCAGGGGGGGGGGGGTGAATTAAGGAAAGTATATTCTTTATAAAATAATTTCTACTCGCAGGATCTTGACCTATTTATTACAAGGGTCACTTTGTTTCCACTTGCGTGTTAATTTTGATCTTATTCTTTCCTTATTTATCTGATGATGATGCTTTAAATGTAATATATGAAAGAAAACACACTAGCACACAAATTTTTACTTGGTTCACCCTCACTAGGCAACATCCAAGGTGTATAAATTGAAGATGTGCCATTTTACCAAATCCACTATAGCTCACTTCTATTTATAAGGTTCAGGATAGATATTTTATGCTTAGGATCACATTCTTTACAATGTTTTGGGTCTGATAACTACAGTCCCAAGGGTCACACCCTATGTCTCTTCCGCTCACAAACTATAGGTGGGAATGATCACCATCTTCCTCTTCCTTTGCTCACTGCTATTTGAAAGGGATCCACTCACAGTTTAATGACTTGGAGGTACCTTCATTATCTCTAATGAATGCATCATCTACTATAGGTCTATGGTCTATTTATTTCCCACTTTCATCCATTGATGAGAAACAATTTTCCACTAAACACTGGGAAATAGCTTTTAAAACACTTTCGTAAAGCCCACTACTTCTCAAAGCTCCTTATTTCGCAAAGCTCACTACTTCACAAAGCACCCAATTTCACAAAGCTCATAAAAGACTTCACAAAGTACCTGACATCCACAAATATCAACTTAGCCTTCACGAAGATCACATCTTTCATGGATCTCAACTTAACCTCCACAAATCTCCTTCCTTTCAAAGAGATCAACATGCCTTTATGAATTCAATTTACATTTACGAAGCTAAAATTTTCGGCTGTGAAACAAAATCAAAACCTACCTTCACGAAACATAATCACGAATCTAGAAACCAATTTTTTTGGGGGGAAATATATACTCTTCTCTCAGGGGTGGAGGCCTATTTATTTGCATTTCCCACCGACTCTAGATCCTTCTGCACCACATCACTGCCATGTAAGCCCATTTTGTAGAGCTCTGAAATTTCAACTGAAACTCTCTTGGCTTTGCAAAGATCCAAGAGCATTTTCCTTATCGAAAATATCATATTAATAATGAATCATTCCATCAATTAGTTTTAATCTCTGTGATGCTCATCATAATCATAGACCCTTCCATCAAAACCTTTTCACCACTACAATTCTCTCCTACAATGCTCTTTACCTATGCCATTCTCAGAGCTCATCGTAATCCCAGAGATCACTATCCAAATTCTTCATGTCTTTGAGAAATCTACATCATGAATCCTATATTTTATAAACTCATTCCTTTACTATATTTTTACAAGATCTTTAAGGAAATCCACTTTTCACAATTATAAAAAAACTCTAATTTTTTTACCACAAAAATGTGGCAACCACCGGAAAACTGTGCCACCTTGTATATGTTATTTTTTTACCGCCTTTGGATCTTCCATTCATTAATCACAGTTCATTGTATACATGGGTTTTCAATAATATCTCTAGAACTTGACAATTCAAAATGAAACCATGCATTGTCAATAAACAAAACAAAGCCAAAAATGTTGCGTTGTTAACTTGAGGGATTTTTTGCAACACTTATAGATACAAAAATAAGAACATTCCATATGATTCCAATTTATCTTCCTTAGGTGGATCATGAGGTCTTCTACAGAGGGAGAGGGGGTGAATTAGTGGTGAAAAAACATTACTAATTATACTCAAAATAAATTATTTGTTACATTAATGTGTTTGAAAATCTATAATTGGTTAAGATTTATGAATATTAAGAAACTCTTACTCCCTATTTTACCTTAATGCTCTGTAGATGATATAAGGAAAGTGAATGACATGTAATTTAACAAGGTTTGGCCTTAGTGTTATAACCTACATGATTTCCATGATGACACCAATAAGTCCATCAATTCTTCAACTTATAATATTTTTATCAATTACAAGTGAGGGTATTTATACTATATCCCACAGTTGAGTTATCTTATGAAAATAACTTTGTATCACATAATAGGAAATTATTACAACTCCCATTACTTAAAATTATCTCTTATCTTTCAATCCAATATAAGAAAAACATGCATGTAACTCCCTGAAACATTGTTCGAAAATGTCTATATGATAACTCTGTTAGGTGTACTCTATCTAGTGTGCCTATTACTTCATCTAATATGGTATATTGATGTGCCTTATCTTCCATTAAGTAATCCACAATGAGAGGTGCCTATAAAGGTTTCTCCTCACTACATTTCCCCCATCCTTAAGATATTATTCCTCTATCTAGTGCACTGTGATACTCTGCACCACTAATCAGTGCCTTATCCAATGAATAAAATCCTATTCCAATATCCATTCACTATCCAATGAACCTGATCATAAACTTTTGTACAGTATTTATGATAAGAAAATATCAATCTAATATTTTTTATCTGAACACACCCTAAAATATTTTTACCAGATATCTATATTGGTTATAAAATTTAACTACTTTAAATTCCTCAGCACTTCACTATGATCTAGAATATAAACAGTGTTAGTTTATACTATATGAACGTACATTAATATAGGAACACCACAATGTAAAATTGTAGGAACAAAAAATATTTTCCCACTCATCTCAAATTTTCCATATTCTTATCAAACATTCTCTATTCTTCTTGTATGTTACAAATGATTCATGAATCCTATAGAATCCACATATTTCATTGAACATCATTAACAACTATCATTAAAGAAATCATTCAATCTTACTTATCTCATATAGTTAACTAAACATTGATATATATTTTCAATATCATTTAGATGTTGTTGATTTAAAATGTTTTATATAATTCTCCCATTAACATTGTTCAACAAATATTTGTCCGATGAATTATTTATGTACATTCCATCCAGTTATTATCTATATTCATTCTGATCAATCATACTATATCAACTCAAACAATTTTCAAAACATTCATGAATGTTCGAATGATGATCATCAGATAAATCTTTTGTGATATGGAATTGCATATATTCAATCGTTTTGATATGTATGAGGATTTAGAATTCCTTTTTTTGGTCTTCCTATGTAAGGAAATCATCTATTAAATTCTCTTCCATCTCACGAATGTTCATTAAATGGATCATAAATACATTAACATGTTCAAATGCCTTTATAACTCAATAAACTTCATGAAATTAAAATTCATACAATGTGTAACAAAATATTTTTCACTTGAATGAAATATGCACTGTCTGCCTAGATAAATTGAACCGTTGAAGACAGTTACCTGCATTTTTGAAACATAACAACACTTTAATTATAAAAAAACTATCTATTTAGTTCCATGTCTAAATTTACTTCTTTCGATCCATACCTTTATGTGATTCATTTAAAACATGGATGGACTCTACATTGTTCCCTTGTTACCTTTACATAATTTCTTTTCACTATTATATAGGTAATTAAATTTGGGATTGACATTTACACATTGCCTCATCTACCCTAACATAGGATTATCCCCCTATTTAACTTCTTTTTAGTCTTTTTACACGAGTGTATAAACTTAGTATTTCATACATATAATAAATATCAATTTGATAACTTCATCAAATTTATATCAGACAATCTGTGTTTGATAATATTATTTTTCATATATTCAAAAGAGTACATTTTCATCACTTCTGAATGTGATATTAAACTTCAATATCTACATTAGATTGTCTCAATATAGTAATATTCATATAGTGGATCATGTATAGATATTTTTTTATAGTGAATTCATTTAATCTTCTTATAAATATTAGTTTAGAAAATCTGGTTGATAGATTACATCCAGTGGATCAAAATTCGACTTCTTAAAAATCATATCTCCTTTGATTCAACACATTTGAAGGAATGTGACAAAATTATAGTTTTAAATTATTCTTACATTAACAATGTACCTGATGTATTCGATAATATTTAGTATGTACCGTCTGATCACATAGGTTCAACCTTAAACTCATTCTTTATTATATTACTTCTTCATCCTATAAAATATATTTGATGTTTTGCATCTATTTTTCTATGTTTGGTACTATTCATCCATACTTATTCCCTAGTCCATTCATTTAAAAATCACGTATCTCCTTTTATATGATGACAACATTGATTGTGAATTTATTAATGATGTTAGGAACTTGGAGAAATAATAAATAATCATCTTATATAAATGATGTTTTTCTAACGAGTTCATAAACAAATTTCTACATGTCCTACAATACATCTTAACAAAAACATTATTTTATCTCTTCATCATACTTATTCAATCTTCTTATATAATATAAATTACTTCTTCAACTTCATCTATCAAGGATAGTTCTTCTACATTTAATAAAACTCTTTTGAATCCATAAATAGAACTTTCCTATAGGTTTTCCTTTGGAACCATTTCATAAGGATCTTCCTTAACGTCAAATTCCTTAATGAATTTAAAACAAACATATTGAAAACATGTACAATATATCAACAAAAACATCCTAAGGGTTCTTTACTCATTAAAATAGACCATTATTCCATTATTTTAACATAGCATGACAATATCAGTACTTAAAATCAAGGTTATACCCACACACATATACAAACAATTTACCTAAAACATTAGAGTAGAGTGTAAACCAAAAAATTAAACCAATAGTTTTAAAAAAACCATTGGCATAGCTAACCAACATACCATTGGTTTTATAAAATTTAAAAATATGGTCCCCTCCAATTTTCTAGAACATGACCTGCCTCCCCAACCACTAATTCTTATTTCTCTCTATCCATTTTCTCTCCTAAATATCCCTCAATTCATCTATTTTTTCATTATAATTTGGTTGACATCAAATTTTTTAGTTTTCAGACTATCGTATCTACTATTAGGTATGATTTTTAATTTTTTTCTTTGTATCATATGAAAACCATGATACTACTAGTACACGGGTTTTCTAGATTCATCAAACCAAGGGTTTTTATAGTATTGTTTTAATAGTAATGAATATTGAATTTGATTATAGCCAATATATATATTTTAATTTTAATTATTGATTTTCTATACCGTAATCTAATGTATTTTTTTGAGGTGATATTTATTAGGATATTATAGACTAAATCATTACGAATATTTAATTTTATTATTTCTAGGTACCATACAGGAACCAAGATCCCATAAAAATTTTATTATTCAAAATTAAGAAATCTATAGTTCAATTATATTATTTTTTATATTATTGAAAAATAATTGTTTTTATTATCCATCCATTTTTCTTAATCATAGTTACTCACTTCCAATAAAATAATCTAATGTAATGCAATTTTTAGGTGATATTTATTAGGGTATAATATAATTAATCATTGCAGTATTTTTTTTATAAATATATTAGGGGATTATATATTTATTAATTTAATAGATGTATTTATATTAGTAATTATAAAAAATATTCAAAAATTAATTTCAATATGAGTTGTGGATTATTTGAATAATCTTGTTGGTAATAGAAAGTATTAACTAGAATAAAATTATATTAAAATTAAAATTATAATATTTGAGGTTTTATTTGATATTGTTTTACTATATTTATTTTTTGTTATATAAGATGATAATAGGTTTTTTGGTTTGATATAAAAAATTTTAAATAAATATAAAGGAATACATATTGTAAAGGATTATTCATTATATAGTTACGTCATTTCTAAATTAAATGACAACTTCCAAATAAAACTCTTAAAATATTTATTAAACCCAAATATTTCACAAAATAACAAGTTTATTTTAAATGAAGTATCAAATAATATTATTTCAAATAATATTATGTTTACTAAAAAATTGAATGTGTAGAAACAATCCATTGATCAAACTAGATGACGGGTAGTTTGAACTGAATGAGATCCATGAAATTTAATGAAAAGGTACCAACATCCATGTTAAACACATTTTAAAATTCTTTAGAAAAAAATCATTTACATTAAGTATATAAAACTTTTGAAAATATTATAAGTCTAAATTTATATAAATATACAATCTAATAATAAAACCTTAACCCTTTAATGAAAATAGATATCAATATAAATAAAATGTGTTTGAGGTATAAGATATCAAAATAATGATTTGACACTTTTAATATCATTAACCATTAAATTTATTCATGTCGTTTATTTCTACTATTAATTTTAAAATTATTATGTACTTTATTGGTTTTAATAATATGTTATTTTTGTACAGTAATATATATAATGTGTATTTATGGTAATGATCAGGCATCAACTGAATTTCAAAACTCATTAGAATTAGTTTAAGACTTTTCAATTAAAATTGATTATATGGATGTATTATTCAGTTACCAAGCCATGATTGTATTGGAATATCATGGTTACTTCATAAAGGAGGGATTTTCTATATCATAAAATTGTATTTTCAAACTAAATAATATGTATGGTATCATAATTTAGATAATAATAAATCTTGAATAGCTAATGTTAGAAATGATAGAAGTGGAATAATGAACTTTATAATTGATATGTTTACATTTATTCATCATAATGATGATAAAATTAGTCTTATTCATGAACACCATGGTATGAGTACACATCATATAAGTAATTATAATGATGATATCGAGAGATTAAAAAATTAATGAATGATGCAATGAATCCAATATTTTAGTCATGTGGTAAAATTACCAAGATCTATTTTTTATCTGAATATATCAAGGGATAAACATGAAATGAATTTATAATATTTTGATTTATTATCTTATTATATGATGGATAGAATTTATTTCTTAGAATGAAAATATTATTGTAAATTTTTATATGAGATCAATATTACTTAATTAGCTTCAATTATTATCTAATAAAATTCATGTTTTCTTAAATTACTACATCCTAATTTGGGAAGAAATTATTGGAATAAATAAGTGATAACAATTTCCCATATATTTATGGAATGCAAATGCATTTGGAACACCATATAATATACCACAAAAAGTAATTTTTCAATTTCTAAAGATTCTATGGCTTCAAAATAATTTCATTTATAGTAAAATTTCAATTAGAATAAAATGAAATGCTTCTTAAAAAATAAGTATAATGATGAATTGATTCGTTCCATTGATAGATTATCATGGTATAAAAATTGTTTATGATACCTCTTTTTTGAAACAACAGTATGTATTGTAGTTTGGGTCTATCATGTGATGGTTTTAAATTTTTTGGTTAGATAATTACTTTGTATAGTACATGTCTATTTTTCATGAACAAATATAACCATAACCCTTGTATGTGTATGACTAAACCATTTCCTCTCATGAATATACTAATATATATACCTTTTGATCATGAAATTGATATAGGAATGTAATTGTAACCTTTAATAATGTTTTTCAACATCTTAGGAATGAGCATTTACAAGATTTTGATTATTCTTGAAAAGAGACATTTTAAATGTGTGATATGAATATGTGTATGATAAATTATTTTTCAACTTATGGAATAATTCCTAGTTAGAGTATGACATGTAAGATATCCAATCATATTTTTATAAAGGAAACCTGATTTAAAAGTGTTAAATTTAACTAAATTTTTTTTTATAGGACATTGATGAATCTTTCCAATTAATCATTCATACATGAAAAATCATAAAAAGTTATAAAATACTATTGAGACTGAGTATCCACATCAAGATAAGTCAATAAATTATTTATTTAATGAATTAGAATATTTCCTTTAAATTTAGTAAATGTTAGCCTAAAAAAATAAGAGGATGAATATTTCAATTAAATCCATATATAATTATAGAATGTAAATAATTCTCTTTGATTTGTTGAATGGGTCAAAAAAATTTCTACATCATTCTTTATATATACAATAAATTGATAAAAAATATATGTGAAATTATGTTTATATTGTTTCTTAATTCATTAGGGAATACCAATAAATATTTATAACCATTCCATGACATAATGGATTAGGATATATCTTTATTTTATCAATAATAATAACTAAAAAGTTTTATATACTTCTTATGTAATGAAAAATTCAAATAAAAAATAATTTTTGGAAGTGGTTGTGAATATATAAGTTCTAGATTATTATTTAAATAGTATATAAAAATGTTTTAATCGATGAGATGTTCGACTAAAATAATTGAAAACTGGTGACTATCACATCCCTCTACCCGAGTTTATTCTATAAGAAATATTGAATTTATTTTCATATATTGATTATATTGTAGTGATTGGAATGGGAAAATTTTATATTTATATTTATACTAAAAGGTTAAACTAGATTTTGTTGAAAAATGATTCAATATGTACCATTAATTCTAATTGGATTAGAAATTTGTTTCCCTCTCTATTTTTTTACAATCATGCTGATCCTAGTTTCCCACATTCCTAAAAAAGTTATTTTTCTCCCCCATAGATTTTTTTGGTTGTATATAACCAAAATATATGTAAAAAATTAATTCTTATGTCATGAATAGGAATTAACTTAAAGTTTCTATTAGTAAAGGCTATTTTGATTAAGAATGACTTCATTTTTTTCAAATTATTTGGGTGATGTAATAACAAGATCTAACTGATCAACATTAAGTAAAGATTATCAATATGATATAACTGAGACCGACTTTCCATCACTTCAAAAAATAAGATGATTTATAGGATCATATTCATTGGGTAATTATAGATTTAAAGACATGTATATGACATATTTCATGGTCTTTTTTATCATTGATTTGTTTGATATCTACATGAAATTAGTAATTTAATTATATTTATTTTACTTATTTCTATATAATTATAAATATATATATATCTAAAAATATTATAGTCATATTATTTAGGTAACATAAAATAATAATTAGTAGAATTAATAATTTTTTACCTTTGAGGAGGGGAGATATTTTGTATATTAAATATTTTATTACTTGAATGAAATTGAATATGAGGCCAGTACTTTTATATAATAAAATATTGTTAAAACTTATTAATATAATATTGTTTTACATTTTATGTATTTATTTTAACAGTAAATTTAGTCTCTCTAACAATATAATCATTGAATTTTATCCCCAATAATTTGGTTCTTCATCATAAGTCACTAGTTTTTAATGGTTATAATTTCGTTAGAACAAGTACAAAGTGACCGTGTGAACAAAAAATTAAGATGTTATGTTAATTTCAATGATATATTGTTATGATAGTGTATTATTAAATTGAAATTAACAATAATGAGTGTCATATTATATTTTTTTGATTAAATCCTATTTTTGGATTAACACTCATAGGGTTAAGTCAATAAGATAAAATGTTAGTGGTTTAATTAATTGAACCAAATGAGAACGTTTAAAAATAATTATTATTATAGGTTAGACGAAAAAAATTTATTTTTTTCAACCAATGATCTATATACTATAGGATTAATGGTTAAATAAGCATTTATGTAAAATAACATTGAAAACCTCATTTTGGATTCATCATTGAAGTAATCCCAAGAAATATTTTTGATGACTGCTAGGATGGAATTTCCTCTTCTAATACCCCAATTGAGCACGATTATAATGTTGGATATGATGATTCAAAGAATTATATTATTTGAATTTATTCTGAAACATAAATAGTGGTGAGGAATTTATTGAACAAACAATATGTAATCTCATATATTTATTATATATGTAATTAATTTTAGGGAAAAAATATAAATCATCATCACAAATAAAAAAACTAATAATTTAAACAAATTTTTTTAAAAAAATAATTTTATCTTAAAATGTTTCATTCCCATTGGAATTTTATATCTCAATATATAGGTATTAACCTTTCAGCCATGCTGCACACCCCCAAAAAACAAATATAGCAGCAACTTTAGTATACTTTTTGACTATGAAAACATACGAACCAACTTTTGATCTAGTCGTGATAATTTAATTTAATTTTATTTTCATTAAAAATACGTATAACAAAAAATTCATACTAGTATAGATCAATATATAATGAAAATATACAAGTAAATAATTTTTAAAAACTGCAATATTTACCTATAAATATTAGTGACTTTGAGGGAAATTATGAATAAATTTACTATAAAACCAATTTTGGGTATAATTTAATGGTTAATTGAAAACTTTTAACATTATAATGAGATAATAATTACTCAATTATGATTTAGATAACTCTATATATATTAAAAAAATATCTGGTAACAAAATGTAATTTTTTTTTGAAAATAATACAATTGTTAAGTATATTTGGATTATGTACATAATATAGAGATATATTTATACATATGATAACATGACCTTATATGAAAGTGATATAACATTAAAAATGAATAATGAGACAATAATTTCTATAGAGATAAATGTTACATAGTATTTGAAATCAAATCAAATATTTAATTTTATTAATACAGTATATATATGTTTTAATATGATATTTTATTTGGACATAGATTTGAAACTAAAATTTAAATTTGTTAAATAATAATTGAAAAATAGTATCCCTGTATTCGATTACATGAGAAATTATTCTTTTTTTATCAATCTAATCAGTATGTGTTGGTTATGTTATGCACCTTTTATTCAGTGTTTATCCTACCCCTAAATGTAACATGATAATGTAATGTGACTGCCTATCCATTATTTAGATTGGAAATTGGAATGAATTAATTTTTTTATATCACCCATTATATCTTTTTTGGTTTACTCATTTTGAATGGATTTGTAATTATGTTTATATTTTATTTTCTCATGTAGGTAATAAAAAATATTGTGTAGATTCATAAGAATACATTCATAAAAAATGATTCATGAAAGAGAGATATGGACATTCATCCTCTAGTGATAGTTGAAGTTATTATATTTAAAATAATAAATATATATTACATGATGTATAATTTTATATTATTAATCATTTTTAATTATAATTAGAAAAAATGTCACAATATGACCTCCCTGAGTTAAGAGCCTACTCATATGACCCCATAGGTCTTAGGTAATACCTTTTTTTCTTTTCAATAACACAACATAATATTACCCACTAGGGTCACTTATCAGAATAATGACAATTCAAAAAGACAAACAGAAGTTCATTTAGTGTGATTTTTCTTCTTTCTCTCTCTCTCTCTCACACCGAGAGAAAATTGGAAGGATGTCAAAAATCCTGAAACTACTTTAGGTTAGACACAATTTACATTAGTGTTATAGAATGTTAAGATCTCAAAAATAAAGGCGAACCCTATGGACATGGGTGGTAAAATTTATAATGTTAAGTCTCACCATTATTGGGGAATTATAATGTCCCCATTTAAAGAACAATGCCCTAATTATAGACTCCACAACTTAATATTAAGCTGTCCATTACACCTCCTTTTGTGTATTATCTATAATACCATTTTTCTTGAACTGACCTCCTCCAGTCATGGACCTAGTCGTCTAACCATGGGTCTTCTATAAATTATTTGTTTTTTTCCAATATCACAAAAATATATTACCCACTAGGGTAACTTATGATACCAATGACAATCCCCATAGACTAATACATGTTCTTTTAGTGAAATTTTTCCTCACTCTCACACATCCTGGGAAACATCCTAATATTTCACCCATATTGAAACTACTCTAGGGAAAGTATGATTAATTTTATACTTAAAATAATGTAGTACCCCAAAAAGAAATCCATACCATGTAGACTTTGGTAGTAACATTTTTTCTTTTTTAAGTATCACTTTTCCTATGGTGTTACAATACACTATCCAAGAGAAAACTATTCTCTAAGTAGAATAATAATAATGGTGACCGAGTTTATAATTCAAAGGGGTGGGTTTTGGTCTCAAATATAGAGATGGATGAATATAAATTAGTGGGGGTGTGAGTTTATAGAATTCAAATCATAATGGAAAAAATCATAAACTAAATAAAAATACGAGATATTTTTATAGTTGTTTAGATAAAAAAGATCATATTTCTACATTTCACACACCTCTACTCCTTTAGAGGAATTGGATTTTTAAAACTAATTGAATTTTAAAGGATATTCACAACCAAAATATAACTATCCATATTTATGGAAATCAAAAAAATAACACAATAATAATTTTGAAGGGGGTCACAACTAAATTAAAAACCCATACCATTTATGGAGGTATTAGTAATATAAAACATGAGTTTTGGGAAAAAATCATACAACCAAATAATATTTATTTCTCAATGGAACTTATATAAGAAATTTAATGAAAACCCACAAAACAAGACTAATAATTTTGAGGGTTGGAAGGATGTAATATATTGATCAAAACTTTAATAATTAATCTAGTATGATGAAACTTTTCAAGTTTTGTAGTAGAAAGATAACAATGATCATAAATTCAAAGCAGTGTATAGTATTTTTCTATCTTGTATGTTTCTCATAGACCCACTGATAGTAGATTTGACATCCTTTTATATATGATTCTGTAATAGCTTTACATATTATAACAATTAAAATAATTCAAATATAAAGGAATAATAATATTACCAATATTTTCACAACAATAATAGCTTACTTAAACCCGATATTAAATACTCATTAATCATTCCAAAATAATATCTATAATCATATAAATAGTTATTAATTTAAATAATAATTGAATATACATTGAAAATAATTTGGATAATATCTATAATTTAGCATTTAAATATAACCATAATAAAAAAATAATTGACCTTTAAAAAATATATAAAATATCATTATATTCCATAAAAAATTAGAACATTTAAATATTGAATATACTTTTATGATATTTGTTGGAAATATCCAAGTAATAATTTCTCCTCAATATAGTCTCACAATCGCACATAACATGCTGCTTTGATAAGTAGTGTAACCTTGATATTATCTTAACTATACACCCCTGCATGAATCATATCCTCAGTATATACTTATCAATACATCACACAATATCATATTATTTTTTGACAACTACAAGTAAATTAATTAAAATAGTCACATAGTTATTTACTTTAAAATCGATTATCTTTAATGAAATCTCTCCCAACTTCTATGTATTTTGTTGTCTAAAATATAATTTTAACCTTATGAGAATAATGATTGGGATTTTTATCATATGACTCATTCTATAATATATATATATATCATCAAAAAACACTTAAAATATCATTTTTAGAATGTTTTATAAATGTATAAACTATTATAATAGATAACAAAAAGAAGATAGATCATTAGTAAGATAAAATTTGAAAACTATGAAAACAAACTATTATAATTCCAATTATGTTGGCATAAATTTATAACCTTATGTCAATACACTCGAAGATGATAGAATTATTATATCCTTAAGATAAATCCCAAAAAAGTGTTTGATCTAATGTCACCTTAAGATAAAACGCAAAATATATCTCTAGAAAAGAAGTCATTTGAATCTTTAATTAAACATATTCTATTCTAAAAAAATATAATGAATATTTGTAACTTATGAGTCCATACATTGGTCTATGTATCATGATATCATAACACATCTTCCATTAAACTAAAATATAACATAATGTTCTACCTTTAGAATGTGTTACACATTATAATGTAATGTAAAATTAAATATGTAATCCCATGTATAGTTATATAAGTAGTGAATTTTTATAATAATAATATGAGAACAAGAAAATAATTAAAATAGAAAATGGGGGAGTTATAAAATTATAAAAATATAATAAATAAAGTGGCATGGATCTAATCATCAATCTCCACTTTTTTCGGATTATTATGAAACTTAAAATTTAAAACTAGAAAAACTCACAGAATTTTTTTTAGAATTAAATGATAAAGAGTATTTAAAAACTAAAAAATATCTCCAAACAAAATGAAATTTCCCACCTCTAATATTAAATGATAATAATGTGATAAAATGGTATCCTACATTAGAAGATTAAATTTCAAGAATTATAAAATAATTATAAAAAATATTAAATAATTAAATAACTAATAAAAATAATCTAGTGTACTTCCACTTAATCCAAACATTCATTTATTTTAAGGGATATGAAAATGAAATATTTATGTTAAAGACATTTCTTAAACAAAAAAAATCATCACATGGGATATTAAATGGTTTAATAAAATGAATTTTCAAATAAATAAAATTATTAATATACAAAAAATTTATAAAATTCTTCATCTAGTATAGAAAATGTTTCATGTTTTAATACTTTCAAACTCATACTAAATATTTTCAAATTTTGTATCATCTAAAGGATTAGTAAATATTTTAACTAGTTGATCTTCTGTAAGAAAAAACTTTAAAACTAATATCACCTTTGTACATATGATATATAATAAAATGATATGTCACATCAATATAGTTAGTAATGGAATGTTATAAAGAGTTCTATGAAAAAGATATTGCTAATGATTTACTGCCAAAATTCACATACATTAATAATGAAAAATAAAGGATGATAAATTATTTCCAATCAATACAGTCTATACATAACTAATTGATATTGTAAAATACTCAGCTTTAGCCATTGATAAAGTTATTGAAATTTAGTTATTTGAACACAATGGTACCAAAATTTGTTTTAGAAAATGACACATACCACTATTGTTTTTGATACCAAGACCCCATCATCAAAATTCAAATTATGAATAAATGAATCATCATCATCAAAGCATCATTTTTTTATTATAATCCCAAAACACTTTTACAGATAAAGTGAGAAACTCCAAGAGCAAACAAAATTGTTAAAATACAACTTGAACCTATTGACACTATTATCCTTTACGATTTTACAAGAAAAAGAAGTAACAGGTGATGATGGATCATCCTTTATATGATCTTTAAATCGGCGCACTAGGCAATCCCATGTATGCAAGTATTCCTCTTGGTTGATTTTCCCCGCCTTACAACCTCTTGCTATGGTACGATTCTGTTTCCCAATCCACTCCCACTGATCTCTACTAGTGTCCACCCGAATGGTCATTTACATCATTTTGATGCCCCCTTCTGAAGTGGCATTGACCCCATGGGATTCCTCCTCAAATTCCTCTTCGTAGTGCAGTAGTAGCTCCATGGTTTGCTCAGCATCCATGTCTGTATCCTGTAGGACCGTCCTGATGGGATCAGCCCCATCGTCTGCCACCTATACTTGACCAACATTTCCACTAGAGTTGAGAACACATTACCTCACTTGGACCTTTACCCTTCTGGCCGAATGAGTCTCCATTGGAGAAGGAAGATAAGAATAATCCTTGTGGCATTTTTTACCTCCACGTTGGCCCTTCCCCCTCTTCAGACTGCAGTCGTTACCAAGAAAATCCTGAGCATTGACTCCTGACACCAGGATAGAAGAATCATCACTAGACTCCTCCCTTGGAAAACCCTGCTCCTCACTGATGAGTGGTGTCCAGTCAGCCTCCTGGTCTTCCCCTTCATCCCCTAGGCTCTCAAAATGGTTACACAACTTAATAGTTGGCACCACACTTCTCGGGCATGACCTGATCCCTGGAGATGGCACATCCTAGGGACCCTCACAACCATTGTTATCAATCCCATAAAGCACTGAATCTATGTATAAAGGAGCCTTGGGGGCCGTTGTACCTTCCATAGAGGCCAGTCGAGCTTCCACAACCATCCTAGAACCATTAGGAGCCAGAGACTCACCAGCAGCAAGATTAGTTGACCGAGCTCCAACTTGTCCCAATGGACTTTGCAAAGCAAAGGTGGAAATACCCAAGTCCCTCATTAAGCGGTTTAAAGCCTCTGAATCCAAGGTATTTCCCCCTATAACTTCATTGTGATCATCCTTCACCGGGACTAAGGTAGAGCCAGCATAACTATTGCCATCCAGACCTTCTACAGGCCCGATACCGAAGCCTCTATCTTCACAAGCATCTGAATTGGATTTTGCACCATCCATTGTGGACTGTAATTGGAGGTCCTCGACTAAAGGATCAGAAGAATAGGCTGTTCAGGAGGCCCCCCTCGATCTGTTCTTGCAACTGGAGAGGTCTTCACCGAGACAGTAACAGGATGAACAGAAGGGAACCCATGATTCATAGACAACTTTTTGAAACCACCGAAGCTCACCTTCAATCTCTATGCCGATGGTGTCCAACTGATTCTTGGATATTTTGACTTCAAAAAAAATTCTAGGGATAATTGGTTGGCTAATAACATTCATTTGCTGGTCCGAGCAAAGGAAGCGACCCAAAATATTTCCAATCAAATGCAGAATTGGAGGATTTTCAAACGGTAGGGGTAGGGCAAGTTGCGAGATCCAAATCGCTGAGGTAGGTGGGTCTTTCTTCAAGTGGAAATCAAATGACCACAGAAAAAGAAACAAACTCAAACCTGATATATCATGAGGAGCGAATTCCCAAGCATGTATAAGATCTTCTTCAGATGAGAAGTGGATCAGGAGGTGCCTCGAGTCTAGGAGCCGAACAATCGCCCGATCTTGAAGCTTCCACCAGTTGGAGATAAATCTGTCCAAGACATCAATTGTGGGTCGTCCCTTACTGAAGAAAGCTACCAGGGTATGATCCATCAACGCGGATGCATTAGTAAACTCCAAATAATATAGTAGATCCATGGGGACCCCATCGACAAATGAATGGACTTTATGGCTAACATGGATGGATGGGAAAATGGGGAGAGTGGAAGGATCCATGAAAGGTTTGAAGGCCGAGGGGCGAGGGGACGAGGGAGGAGGAGTAAGACACCCCTCCCCCAACTCCAGCCAAGAGAGGTGGAGGAGGGGAGGCACTAGAGTGGCCATTCAATAATTATGAATAATTGAATGATTTAACCTTTTTTTACAATAAATAATAATCAAATTCTTACAATATCCTTCACATAATTTATAATTATTTTATCTTTAATTAAATTAATTTCCTTTAGTTAACTTGAAATATTTCCCACATATAAGAAATAGACATAAAATATGTTCTACTCTCAAATAAATGAAGAAACTAATTTTCCAGATGAATTTTCATCCATTATACATAAACTACCTCTAAGTGTATTCATTCATTAAAATGAATTGATTCCAAACAACATTAAAAGTTCTTTAATATACATATTTTGATTAAAAATTATTCCATAAACTTATTTATCAACATGAAATTATGAAAAGAAAATTATTTGAACCACAAGACTTTTAAAAAATATGTATTCTAGTATTTCCATGTATTTTTGGTTTTTTACGTTATGCAGTGTCCCAGATCAGTTTCAAGAAGTTTTGGATTGGTGTGTGGTTCGTGAAGGGAGTTTTAGATCACCAGGCTTCCCCATGCCATAGTGAAATCCATGGGTGAAGTCATGGAATCCACTATAATGTTGTTATATGAGTGGTGTCTGACCATAGTGTATATGGGATTCCAATTATACAATGAGGATGTAACCACATCATGGTTTATCTTTTTTTTGGGTGTAGTTTGGTTGGATTTTTTCTAGGGAAATAAGGAGAACACCATGAGTGTGGTGATGATCATGGGAGAGATTTGGATATAGTGTAATCAAGTTCTATATGCAATATGGTAAATGGATTTGGTGGATCCTCCATACCATGGAGGGAGTTTTGGCCTTTGAATACAATGAGGTAGGATATAATATAATGTTTTCCTTAACATAGTGGGTATCCTTAGGGTATGGTGTGTCCATGGGGCTTGAGTGGTTTCCCTATGGGAATAGGGATAATTAAATGAATATAATGGTGTTCATATTGGTTCATATTAATGGAATAGTTGACATCTACAAGATTTGTGGAAATTAGAATCACAAATTTTCTATTCCATGGTAGAAGATGTGTCTTGATAAAATGACTTTGGGGGGAAACACCATGCTGTGTTGAAAGTTGTGGTTTCCATAGAAGGTGTTTTAAATAAAGAAAATAGCCATTATGTTTTAGGGGAGATATGTACCTTGTATAGAATATCATCTGAGATATTATGGGGGATATTTAGTGTGACTTTTGACATAGTTAATTCATTAGAATAAAAGAAATATTCCTCTCCTGGATTGAACTCTTGATTTAGAGATTCATAGAGGTAATTTTTGTGTGATTTTATTCTTTTTTAATCTCTCATGTTGAACTATGTTTTTCCAATGTGGCTGATTTATATGGATTCATACTTACTATATTAATTCCAATAATATGTAATATTTTTAATTTTACTATTGAAATTATTTTTAAAAATTTTGTTAAAATTTTCTTGAAAAATATTGGGTGAATATATTTTTGTGCTAAGTGTTTTTGATAAGGGAAGGTGTGGTTTTTTAGGAGTGTGTGTATTAATATTTTTGTGTTATTAAATGGATATTTGGGAAAATTTTATTATAAAGGATGGGTTGGTGTGAATTTATGACTTTCATGTATGAGTCGTCGTCAGTTCAAACATGTTTTTCAGTGATAAAATTAGGGCATATTTTTTTCGAATAAGTGGTGTGTCTACATGATGTATATTGATGGGGACTTCTTAGATAAAACATATAATCCAATGATATTTAGGATTGGAAATTGGATTTCACCTCCATGTAATGACTTGGGTAAGGATTAAGGAGTTTATACAAATAAGTTGGTTTATTCTTTTTGATTTCTACTTTTGTAGGGGATACATGAATGTGTGTGTGAGTTCATAGAATGTGTGTGTGATTTGGTAAGGATATTTCAAGGAAATAATGGTTTAAAAAATAAATTAAGATTATGGTGTTAGTTACTTACATGATTCACTTTTCTTATATTTTTAATTATGTCTCTATCTTGTTTTTATAAGGTACGTTGTTTTGAATTCCTGGGTTTTTTTTGGAAGGATGATTGATTGCATCGGGAATGTTTTGATTATATGGGATTCATTTTTGTGTGGTGGAATCCATAGTCCCTATCATGGTTCTAATATAGGCATGGAATGGTTGAGTGTCTATGGGGATGACACAAATCTATACTACATGGAGTTCTAGCATTTATGTTGTGTCTAGGTGAATCTATATATAAAATGGGGAGGTTAATTCTGCCATAGTTTTAGCAATGTCATTTATAAGACATTAATAAAGATGATTGAATATCACCATTCCATAAATACGGTCATTTTATATATTTTGGTGATCAACCAATTGGTAGAGGGAATCTTCGTTCCATAGGCCATCAAATTTCAGTGGGTATAGTTATTTGTCTATGTGACAAGATGTCGCCACACCATAGATCTACCCATTATGGACTCCATAGTGCTCGTGAAATCGTCTTTGGTGAAATGAGAAGAGAACCATGCGTGTGGTGAAGACTTTAAGGAGGCCATAGTACATAGTGATGTCAGGATTTTTAATAAGGCTGGAAACAAAAATGATGGGGTCATCATATCATGGTCTTAGGAACAGTGGTTTCAAAATAGTAAGGGTGGTTTCACTATTCCATGATCTTAAGTGTGGTAGGTTCAAAATGTAGATGGTGGAAAAACTATGTCATGGTGGAAGTAAGAACCATTTTTTAAATGTCCAAAATGACTATAAATTTTGTGGGGGTGGGAGAGTTATGATCCATGAAAGGGAATATTTTATGAGATATTTGGTAGTTTATAAATTCAGTTTTGTTCCAATTTATTCCCAAGTGAATGACTATTATCCCACTTCTATATTTGGATTTAGAACATGAATCTTATTTATAATATTTTGTGGTAATTATGGATGAATTTTCTCAATCATAGTTCATCCTCTTAGCTCATTCTATTTGAAAACGATGAAATATAGTGGCTTCACTATCACTCATCTTATACCAATAACATGTAAACATAGGTGTTTCAAGATTACAATGATTGTTTAAATATTTTATTTTTATTTTTGTACAGTCTTTGTAGAAACCAATTTATATTTTTATATTTCATTTATATTGGTTTTTGAAAGGAGGATTATAGGTGGTGGAAACAATGTCTTGATAAATGATCTCTTGGGAAACATAGTTTTAATCTAAAATTAGTGTGTGTGTGTGTGTCTGCGTGTGTGTGTCAATAGAACTCATGGTTTAACAGAATGGTTTTGTGATAAAGCTATTGAAATTGTGAGTTAGAGGGAATTCATACTATACTACATAGGGCCTTATTGGTACAGACTTGGATAGAAGTACCATTTAGTTGGGAACATTGATTTTCATAGGGAATGAGATATGTCTGTTCATGATCCATATAGAGAGGTCATTCGTGTTTCATACTTCTATATCTATTTTGTTTAGGTGGGAACATTATTTTATACCTTCACTTAATGATATGATCAATGGGAACAATTTTCCTCTTGCAAGACAGACTATCTCTGAGGGCGTCATTGATGGGAGGCACATTGGATTGGTGCATTTCATGGGTGTGTGAGTTCATATCATGGATTTGTAACTATGGAGTGGGCTATTTTAAAGAAATTATGTATTTAAAATGAAAATGTGTGTTTTTTGTGACTTATCTATATACTTTTCTTAATTTGTTTTTTGTATGACACTTCACTAAAATTTTATATAAAATATGAGCAAACATATTATTTTTAAAGTGGAGTGTGTGGGAATTTTTTGGGGGATTAACTATATATTATTATTATCTATCCATACACATAAATCATTTTGAATATAAATTCATTGTTTGAAATGATACATATTAGGGGTGATATATCACTTTTTAGTGGAGCTTATCTATGCTATTATCCTAGGTGATGGAGGAGAGATCATGGAGTTAATAAATTTAAGAATTATGAGAGCATGTCATGTTATAACTTTTATTTCCTTTTCAGTCATAGGTTTGGTGTTTTTAATTGTTAGTGAACTTTTTTATACACTATGAATCTAATAGTTTTATGTTTTTATTCATAATATTTTTATCTAGGTCAATTGATTCATCATATATATATATATATATATCTAAAATTTTTCTATGTAAAGATATTTTGTACATAAATTAAAATCACCATAACATGATTTGGTGATTCTATAGGAATTTATTTCCACACTTTCGTGTCCAATGTGATGCATATAAGGTTAGTGGAATTTTGGTCCTACCCAAGAAAATGGGTTAGGGTCAGGATGTTTCAAAGGAAATCAGTTTGGTATGTTTCTTTAGATGGGATGGTTGGTGTCGAAATAAAATATGTCTAAACATGATGTGTAATTTATAAAAATATAGATAACCAATTTACATTAAATAACATGTGACTATGGTGTTTTTGGTATAAATATTATTATTATGTACATTTGGGCTTATTGTCACCTCATCATCATGGTTTTAACTAATAAGAGTTTTGTATCATGAATTTGTAAAGGGAAATATCCCTAGGATTATATAATTCACATGGTGTTTTATTTATTATTTATTGTTAAATTCTAACATGATTAATTTTATTACTACATATTGTTGGTTATGATTTAGATGAAATATATAGTTTATAATAAACGGTTTCCATAACATGGTAAATATGTTTGGATCTATATTTCATGCAAATTCATTATAACATTGATTTTTTCATTCCTTTACTATGTGTTATTATTTAAATGAACATGAAACTTACATCAAACTGGAACATAATTTAGTACTTACTTTGATTAGAGGTAATCTATTAAAAGGTAATTGGAATCATTGCTATTTTAAGAGAATGATAATAATTTAAGAATAAACACTCAATGCATCATTAAAAGTTTAATATCCTATTAGATTACTGATTATAAAATTTTTTATACTTTGGATAACCTTGGCATCTATTTTAGGAACTTTTTAGCCATATATATTTATCTTTTTTTTATATTAAATTTTTTTATTTAAATATAAGGATTTGAATGTCTTGTGTATAATGATTGTAATTAGGAAAACAAAATTCAAGGTGTTTAGATATTTTCGTTTTAGTTAATTTGTAAATTTAACAAATAACATAATGCTGTTTTAATTTCATGATATGTACTTATTTATAAAATAATTTCTAGTATAATGAGTAGTATATCAAGTAAAATCGTTATATGTTAAAAGGGATATCATGTTTTAATGTTAAACTATTACTTGGTTCATATAATTTTTTTTGATTATTTCTTATGAAAGAAATATGAAATATAAGATTTATTAATTTTGGGTTGTTAAATATATTCTTTAATTTAGAATTCATGTTTGGTGACACAAAATTATTGGGTTATGTGTCTAACCTTGGGGCATCATGATAGTAAATATGAACTTAGAATATGCATCCTAAAAAGTTGTTTTCTTTGAAGATGAATGTAAATAAAAATGCATTCGATTTGTTTTGGAATTTGATGAATTTTTTTTAATAAAATAGTTTATTGATATTGATTTAAAATACATTTTGGTAACCTTTTATGGTATTTAAATTGATCGATGAATTCTATTAAATTTTTTATTTGTTCTTACATGTTTTTTGTAGTTGTTTTTATTTGATCTAAATGAGAGGGATATGTTTTGTAGATAACTTGGTTTCCAAAACAAATGTTGTCTTGAAATAGGTTGATTTTATAAAAATTCATTTTATACTCTTTTTTAATGTGAGTTTTTAAAAATTATTTTATGAATGTTTTTACGGTTATTTAATTTTATAAAACATTTCCAGAGTTTTCTTATCTTAGTTTTTGGGAATAAAAATGGTTAATGGAAACATTATAATTGTCTTGGAAACTCTCTAACTTTGAGTATGATTTTATAGGACTGTTGTAACATGGTGAACTAGTGTATGGAAATATTATGATGGATTTTTGTAATTTTAAGAATGAAAATACAATTCCTATGAAATATATGGTTGGATATTTTCATAATTTATTTTTAGGTTATTTATTATTATGGTTCAAGTTATTCTTATTACAATTAATTTTTTTGTTCTGTATCCATGATATTCAAACTTATGTTCTTATCTTACTCGTGGTATTTGTGGGCTTCTTTATAATGATAAATTGGTTGAGTTGGGGTTTTCCTATGGGATACATATTATGAGGAATTGAAATATGAGGTTATGAAAAATGATGGATCATAAGATGAAAATCATGACATCACAAAGGCAATGAGATATTTTAGGATCTAGATTGGTAAATATTCTCAAGTACAATGTACATGGTCTATATTTGGTTGAATTTTCTATCATAGAAGTTTCTTTCCTAACAAACTGTTTCTAAGCATTAAATGTCATATTCATTTCTACCATTGGTGATCCAATATTACATCTTATAGAGGATTTTTTCATCTTTTCTTTGGATTTGGGACATGAATCATGTAGGAATAGTTGATACAGGAATGAAGAATCTCTTATCTATTTCCAATTGAACCGTGGAAACTGAAAATGAAGTTGGGGGAGGAGAATTGATAAATAAGGTCCACCTTTATATTTGAGATCCAACCAAGGACATACTATTTTGTTAGGTGTGGATCTTAAAGAGTAATTACAACATAGGAAACATCTTTGGATGTTTTTTGGGGTATGCGGGAGTATATGGTCATTTCTCTATCTTTGTAAATGTGTGAGTGTGTTAATAGTATTATTTAATGGTATCATTTGTATACAATTATACAGATCTTAGGATTTGTGATTAGTTAGATATTTTTAGTTTTTTATTTGTGTCTTATCATGTATAGTCTCAACGTGGAATTCTCAAATTAAGTCTTTTTGTTCTTGATAAATTGGTTGGTGGATTACTTACACTCACATGTACATAGTTGGTAGTTTCGTGAAAGGTTGAATTACATATAATTAATGGGATAACATTATTTCATGCACATGGGTTGTGAAGCCTAGGATAGAGTTATAGTTTTTATCAGGTGACTTTTATATTCTTGGTTGGCCAAGTCATTGTATGTTTAATGGTTGAATTCTGATAACTGTAACATTAAATTAGTCCTTGATGGTGTGGAGATATTTAGGGGTGGTTAGATGATATAAAATCACTTTTATTTCGGGATCATATTCTCATTTTGGTTCATTGCTATTTCGGGATAGTCTCTACAAACCATTAACTTCAGTGAAATGAGATCAATTTTTTCTAGAAATTGATATTAGATTTCTTGAGATGTTTCAGAATAATTCATTCCTTGAGATGGTACTTTACAAAATCATTGAGTTGACACATTTCAATACAATTCTAGATAGGGATTGTATAAAAGTATTTGTGTGGTTTTCTATTTGAAAAGATATGTAGTTTCATGGTTAATTGATTAAAATTAATCATTTATAGAGACAATAATTTTAATATGTTAGTTTTATATAAATTCTTTATATGGTTATAATTGGATAATTTTACAGACCTCTATGTTGAACCTCATTATTTGGGTGGAGGTGTAAATAATTTCATGCCTTGGGATGATTTTTGTGTGACAATCTATGGAGATATTGACCAGTGTGGAGAAGCATGACGATGGATTAAGTTGGTAGAAAACTTATTTTTCCCATTTTTGTTTTCCATAGACTTTGATAGTTAAATATCATTGATTCTTCCTTGTATATTTATTATTAGGGAGTTCTCATCTAGATAATAGAGGGTAATTAACTACTCGATGTGTTGGGAATTTTGAGATTGTCTTGTGTTTCATTAATCTTGATTCTTAATTAACACAACCTCTCAAATTGAAAATAGTATATTATATTTTTATCTTTATGTCTTAATGGTAGAAATATGAGTAATAATTTTTTTATTTGGGGTTCTAATCTTGTTTCACTCGATTCATATGTTTCAATGAGTATTCTCTGTAATTGAGATCATGGTATAGGTAAGAGAAACTCTTATTAAGATTATACATTCCATTGGTCCAAATTTTGTGGTTTCATAATAGGGTATGTGATGAATCATTGGAATCAAACACAATTAGTCCGTACCAGTGGAAATATGATTATTTAGACACCTCTAATCACCAGCTTTATGTGGACAAAAATCCCAATGGTGTGAAGAATGTGACATCCCTAGTTTAGGGTATGTTGTCATTTTATTAGGTTTTTTAGTTTATAATATTGGTTGTTTTGATTTCATGGGATTTTAATGCAATATACTGATATTCTAGAATAATATCATGTTCATTGGCGTACAACATACACAACCCCAAGTTTAAATGAACAGTGAAAATTTATTATTTAAATATGACTGTTATAACGTATCTATTAAATTAGAGGGTATAAATATGATTAACTATTTTTTTAAATACAAATATATAAGGATTATAATCATTAAATAATTATTTATTGGTTCTTTAGAGATAATAACTCATGTTTTAGTAAAACTATTTTATTCTTCAATGTTTTTTTCACCAAAAATGGGTTTTGATTGATTTTTATAAGGGAATAATATAATTATTTTTTGGAAATTTTATAAATTGTATTTGACAAAATAAATATTATTTTTGATATCAATATATCAAAAATTTTCTTATGGTGAAATTTTAATATTTTTCAGAAATGTTTGATTTTTCAATTAACAGTGAAAAATAGTTATTTTTATAGAAAATTATATTTCATTTTCTGTTATATATAATTAAAAAAACTATTTTTGGATTACTTTTAAAACATAGTTTGTTATTTTTGTTATAAAATAATTAAATTATTGTTTTTAAAATGAATTTTATACATTAATTTGTATAATTTTTTTATTTATAAAGAATTTTTTTTACAAAAATGAAGTTTTTCATTAAATTTTTATAGTTTAATTTTAAATTAAATTCTAAAAATTCTGTATTTAGAGTTTTGAAAAATGGATTCCATATTTGGAATTAGTTTATCAAAATTTTGTTAATAGGTCCCTGTTATTTTCGTCAAATATGAATAAAAACCTTATGGGTTTTTATTACCAGAGTAAATAGTAAATTCAAAAATTAATGTTAAAAATAAAATGATAAAGACTATCAAATAATGCTAACACTTGACCTAATTTTATTGGATTATTCCATTTCATCCATTAGCATACAATATCTAGTTATATATATTTTTTCCATTTGGGTGTGATTTATTCTTTATAATAGTTTATATAAGGAAAATAAAAAAATGTTACACTACTATTTTTAATAAATATAATATTTTTTTTTCAACTTGAGAAAAATCCATTAATATTTTTAACATATGTATAAATATTTTCTATGTTTAGTTATAAATATTATTTTAAATATATATTATTTATCTTTATCCTCAATGTAATTTATTTTTTAATTTTTAAAGAAGAAATAATAACCGAAGGTTCTTACAAAAAATTGACATAATAATTATTTAATTAATTAATAAATAAATAAAATAAAATAATAATATTAAAAATAATATTATATGAAATAATTAATGTAACACCCCAAAATTTTAAAGTAAAAACACTGTATTTAATAAATTATATAACAGACTACACCAAGCTTCGAAAGGAATATAAAGTCTCGATAAATTAAGATATATTTAATATTTTAAATAAATATATTCTATAGCTTTTAATTAATGAAACACATAGTTAGGTTATGTGTATGAAAGAACAACTCTTTTGGTAGTATGCATTACACGCAATATCGTGTTTTTTCTAATAACAATATATTATTAAGATATTATTATTCAATATAATAAGCTACAAGTTTTCTCTTAAATTGATGGTTATAAATAGGATTAAGTAACTTATTAAAAGATAATCTTTAATTAATTTGTTACAACTTAATTATAAATGAATATAAGAATCAACTGAATATAAAGGAAATGTTTTTAAAAGAAACTATTTTATTCCCAAAAATTGCTTTATCCTAATAAATTAAATTAAATACAATTAGTGATTTATATTAATGTAATATATATTATATTTTTAATAAATTATATTTATGTTTATCCATGATATTTTATGATCATAAGATAATAATAAACCCAATTTTTTATATATGAAAACCTGTATTTTTATAAAGATAGTTTTACCATCATTTAATAGAAAAACTATTTAAATGAAAATTTAGAAACTTTTATAAATTATATAATTCAAGATACATGTAATTTTTTAAATCAGAACATTTGAATTAGGTTTGGGTGAATTTTTTGTATTTTTCTATGAAGTTTTATTTTGTATGAATAGTGAAACATACTTAATTTTGATTGAAATCTGCTTCTTCGTCTAATTTATTTATATGGATAAATGAAAATAAAAATTATTTTTAGAATAAAATTAAATAAATTATAAATATATCAATCTAATTTGTATCATTTTAAAAAATTTCACATTGAAATTAAATATAAAATCAAAGCAAACGTTTGAGCATTTTTACTTTAAAACCTCGCATTGTCATCCAGTCTCTAAGATTAAATTTAAACTAATTTCTTCCTCTTATGTAATTATAAATTAATAAAATTTGTTTAAGATTTTTAATAATAATAATTTTCAATTTATAATTATTTCATATTAGTTTTATACCAAAACAATTAGTGAATGTAATTAAATTTAATTACAGCGATGGAGGTAAAATTAAGCTTAATAAGGGACTAAACCATAAACATGAGGCCCAAAATGACCATGAAACTTGTCCAAAAACTATTATGTATAAATATTTAGACCATATACATTTTTATATTTATAGGAATGCCACTTCTCATCCACTATAAAGAGAAACTCACCCCTCTTAAACCATTTGAATTATAAAACTATAAGAAATATTATAATACCATCCATAACTTAATATTATAATAATTAGTTTTTTCAGAATGAAAATTAAAGAATACTTTTGGTATTAACCAAAAGGAGTTACCCGGATAAGAGGTAACCTACTTCAATGAATGCTTTGGGTTTAATTTACCTATCTACCCCTTCAGTTATTTTTATATCATGATTATATAATGAACTAATTATCTTCATTATAATGATGTTTTTTGTGTGTTGATGTTTTAAACTACACCTATACCTACTTCTATGAAATGGGTAACAAACTTACTGTTTGGGTGTACGACGAACTACTACCTCCCAAAACGATGTTGTTTGTTTTTTACATTACCATATATTATGGCTGAAAATTATTATTGAAAAACTATATTTATATGATATTTATGATATTTATTTTTTCTTAATACTTCATTAATTTTTATATAACACATACCATTTTTCTTTCCATTTTGTGTAAACACGATCACATCGTTTGTGGAAGTGTGGACTACCTCCTCGTCAAAGCGATGTGATTCGTTCATGCTATAAATGGAATGCATAAAGGATGTTTTTTATAATAGTATGTGAAATATATAAAATAAATATTATACTAGAATAATAATATACATATATATCGTTTACTTTTAATTCTTTTAAAATACAAAAGGATAAATGGAAGTAGTGTTTTTGTAAACGTACGACCTACCATCTCCTTGAACAGTGCATTTCATTTCATATCTCCAAATATTTTGGATTATTATAAATACATATATAATAGATATATATAATAATTAAATCAAGTTTTAAATTCATTAGTTGATGAAATCATGATTGATATTAGAATAACTACAAGTATAAAGTCAAAACATACTCGAAAAACAAGGCAATTAACACCAAAATAGTGAAAATAATGAATGTTTTTAAAAACAAGTAATAAGATATTATGAGAAGTTAATATATGATATTATGAATATTTTTATGGTTATATTATATGTTATTATCCTGTTTAAATCCATTATATAATAGTTTAATGTATTTTCACCCTAAAGGAAACACAATGTAAGGGATTATCATCTCACCTCTACATCCATGAGATAAATCGTCATATTCACCACATATTTTTTTTGGGTCTACCTACATGCCATTTTGATATATTATATCATGAGGCCTTTTATATTTTTGGTATTTAATGTTTTAATTTGAATTATATCATCCAAAGGGTATTGACTAGAAAATTATCATGTGGTAAAATTCATCTGTGCAATTACACTTTCTATTGTGGTTGTAAATTTTATCTTGAAACAATAATTTAATTATTAAAACATTAAATTATTAATAAATTTTTTTAGATATCCATACTATTATGTTATTGGTATAATTATTACATAAACTATAGACCATTTTTACATATGGTGTGTGATGAACAATTATTTTATCAACTAGGGAAATATTGGTAAATCTGTATCTCTTACTCAATAAAGATATTTGTTAAGGAATATTGTTCATGAAATGAATATATTATTTGATATATGATGAATTTTTTGTATAGGTGTGACAAGTGTCAGTTCCTATTGTAGATATCCCTTTAATGCATTAATAGTATCACGAGATGAATCAGTTGGCCAAATTAGATGGGGTTTTACCCGATATATTATAAATCGTATTGTGAAATGTATTTATGTTAAAGATACTATGTAACTAGGAAATATGAAATCTAATATATAATAATTTCCCTCATTTTTTTTAATTATTATTTATCCATGATATTTTTTCTCTAACAATATCTACGGATGCAGTTTATTCTTAGTTTATTGCTAAAATGAAATGTGTTTCACTTACTTACCTTGACATATTGATTTGTCCTTAATAAGATATTTAAATGGAATGTGTTCTAGGTTATTTACCATTACTTTTTGATTTATTCTCATTGATTTATTATTTCTTCCTATGTACTTACCCTTACTGAGAATTTTATCTCACCATTACTTGGTTTTATTTCCCCAGGTTATGAAGAGGAAATCATTGAATGAGATTTCATGGATTCTGTTCGTTTAATTTTATTATATATCATGTTTTCTTTTCGATATTCTAATTTCATGTGGAATAATTTATGTAATATGGTTTTCCAAAAGCTAATACACTGATCAGTCCTTTAGGATTTGATTCTTTGTAACTATTCCAGTGTAAAAAAGTAACACACTGACTCCAAGCTTCTCGGTTCAGGTCATTACGGTTAATGTTATAAAAAATGTTATAAATAAATATAACATTTTATAATTATAGAAATTGATTATATTTTAATTATTTGGTTTTTGTGATGTTATAAAAAAAGAAAAGTTAATAAATAGTTCTAAAAGTGAAATTATTGATATTTTAGATAATAATGATGTATTAAATGATATAAAATTACTAAAAACCATAGATTTAGAAAAATGAATCAGATATGGTCTAAGAAATCAACCATTTTCCATTTATGGGTCCCTTTTAATTTTATAGGAAAATTAGTAACACTTAAATTGTAAAAACATTTAATATTCCAATAATTGTTGAATGTATTAATAAACGGTTAAACCCAAAAGATAAGGGTAAAAGCATAGTCAAAACCTATTTTTTATATATTTTATGATAGTATTGAGATCCACAATAATATTATATTAAAAATAAAACAGTTTTTATCCATTTTATATTAAAAATTAATTTATTTTAATTATATATTATGAGAATTCCGAGAGTACCCATCCCCACTCTTATAAAAGAAATATCTTCTTACCTTTACATGAGAATTAAAAACATATATTATGAGAAAGGCTCAACAAAAATTTCTTGATAACATCCCTAAACTAATTATAGAGGTATTATTTAGGTAGAATTCCATCCTTAGAGGGATTAAGGGGTTAATAAATGGATATTTTCCTTATAATAGGTATAGTTTTTAACCACATGTTTTTGTTTTATTTTTTTTCCACCTCTTTAAAATTTCCCAAAACCATGTTTATATAATAACAATAGTATGTTAAATATACATAGGAATTTTTATGTCAGTGGAAAAACTATATACATCTCCTATTAGATATAATGGGAATTGAAACCATCATTCGTGTGCATGATGGACTACCACTTATTAAATCAATGAAATTATGTTTCCATAACCACATATAAAGGATGGTACTTTTTCATTCATTTAAAAATGATAATGTCCTTCATGCGTATGTGTGGACTATAACCTCCACGCAGTGATGTGATTTGTTTTTCATCACCACTTGACATGGATTATATTTATAATTATATTTAGATAAATAATATTTTTTATGATGGTATTATCATTATTTAAAGATAAAATAATTTTTACATTCTTTCAATAATGGTCATTGAAAAAAATTACCCATGCATACAAACACCCTACTATATTGATGATTTTAAGGTATTTCATTTTTCATAACAAAAATTCATGATTGGTTTTGAAAGTATAATTGATGTAGAGAAATTATAATTATTTTATGATTATTATTCTACAAGTGAAGGAATAATAACCTCTTTGACCATATTCAATGCACTGAATTCATTTTGGACTTACAAAATGACTATCTTCAAAACATCCGACATGAATTTAAATAATAAAATATTTAACTATACTATTATATGAGATAAAATAAAAAGAAAATGTACCTAAAAATGGTACTTGAGTAATAAAATAATTAATATATATTTATTATTCTATAAGATAATGAATGCATGTGATGAGTTAGACTCCAGTTAAGGGACCTTCTTTTCAAAACCATCTTTTAATGTTTCACAGTAATCTTTTTTTTAATCCATATACATATTTTTAAAATTAAGAATGTCAATTTATAGACATAAAATATTTATAAAAGAAATTTTATGTCACTTTCATTCATTCAAATTTATTAAAATGGAATAGTTTTACAAAATGTTTTGACACTATTTAAAAAAAGAAAAATGGAATGTTATATTTTAACATATACAATGATAATGAATTTTCCCAATTCCATTGCCATTATTTGAAATAGGGTTTTAAAATGTAATGAATTTTTCAATAAAAAAGTTATTTTTTTATGGGTACAAAGATTGTTTTTACATTGAAAGCTTTTATCTATTCTATTATAGTTCATTAGTCATTGATGATAGGTGGTGCTGTAATTAACAAAGTTAAGATGATCCCGTTATAGATATCCTATAAATTAGATAAATGGATGGAGTTAACCAATTATATTTCTCCTAAGTGATTATGGGAATATAATATTATTGTTATTCAATGTATAACCATGATGGTTATTTGAAGTGTAACTAAAATGGTTACTCCAAGTATAACTGTGAGGGTTATTCCATGTGTATGCAGGAATCATATGGAAATGATTACTTAAGTTGCATTCATTATTTATCAACTATTTATATGTGTTTTTATGGAAATATTATTATTTTAAAATGTAAATGAATGTATATGCTACTTTATAAGGTTGAAAAGTATAACTTTTTGGGGAAAAGATTATTATATTTTTTTCATGATTTCAATGAAACCATATGAGTTTTATTCAATATATAATATTTTATATGAAATGTTTTATGAAAATATTTGGCTAGAGAAGGTGATTTATTAGGCATGAAAATGTTTATTTTGATCCTGTTGTTTCTTTTAAAAAGGAGTTTTTTAATTTTTCCTCGAATAATGATATATTTATGTATTTCTATGTATCTTACCTATATTTTTGTGCTCAAACCACATTTTAATTTTTTTTTTCACAGAGCATTAGGATTGGTAAGAAAATGTAATTACTCACGTTGAATGTTATGATGATTTTTTGTAAAAATAAATAATATGATAATTTAAAATTTTTTTTATTATGAAAAAATCGATTCTCAGTAGACGTGTCCTCTTTGTAATATATGAGATTATTATGTATAAATTATTAAATAACTATCAAAAAATATTAACCTAAATGATATTTAGTAATAAAATAAAATGAAATATAGTTTAATGACACTAGCTTAAGTAATATTTATGGGAATGTCTTTTTGATTGGTATTAAAGAATGGTTTAGATAAATTTATAGGTTAATATGTTATTTGGAAATAATTTAAAATTACTTTATAACCAAAAATGATAAAAGATCAGTGATAATTATGGTTATTTGGATAAATAAAATGAGTTCAAGAGAACATGGTTATGTATACCTTAATGTTTATTATTCTCATAATATGGTTTATTATGGTTTGATTAATATTCTAACAATGACTCTTTTTTAGTAAATAGATGACTCTAGAAGGTCTCAAAGTAATAATGGATTTGAAGGAAAATTTTGTAGTGTTCTGAATAATAAACCAAATTAAATGGGGTATATAGTGAATACTGTTATGGTAATTATCAACTAGATATGGAAATTTATTATTAATAACTTGAACCCAAGGAATATATCTGTATATTTAAATGATAAATTTTATGAAGGTAAAAATATTCCCTAAAACATGTGTCAAGAATGTTGGATGAAGAACTCGGTGAAATTACTTAAGAGAACATGAAGATGTTTTATATGTGGTCAAAGATGGAATAAAAAAATAACATGATAAGGAAAGTGGAAACAACGAATTAATGACATGAAGTGGAATAAAATCATCACCAAGGTATCAATTTATTGTTTTAAATGTGGAGGGTATGTGTATTATGTAAATTGATGTCTTTGGGGAAAATCTCAAGAATAGGATTAATAGGACCATACAGTTGATTTTTTAGAAATTCATAAAGAAGTTATTGTTGAATATGAGGAAAATGGAATTGAAATATGAAAGGTACAGATTATATCATGGATTATTCATTGATATTGTTGAATCATATGAAATGTTTTATATTTTTTTTGAAGGAAAAATTATGGAGTATGATATAGAAGCACAGTTAATAAAAAATACTTGATGGTTATGTATACTAAATTCAAGAGTTATTAAGTAGTGTTATATTTAAGGTTTATGATATGTTTGGATTCATAAAAGTATCTTTTTGAGGTTTTACATAATGGGAATACATTGGGATAAATTTATTGAGTATTTGAATATTTTTTAGGTGTATGAAACCCTTAAGTTAAAAATGGGAAAATGTTATTTGAGGAAGAATTATTTTTATTTTTCTAGACATAGGTTTAAGTGTACTGACAAACTTTACGGTTTATATGACCTTTTATAATTGAGTTTATATTTTTTAAATTCTTTAAGAATTATATAGTTTTAGAAAAAGGTAAACCCATAGGTCGGGTGACAACTCATCAATCTAGCAAAGGCCACAAGGCTTGAACCACAAACTGATGGGAGAAAGGGTTCATTTATTAAAACTGGACTATGTGATATCATGGTTAGTTTGATATAATTTTTATTTTAGTTAATTTATGGATAGATAATTATTAATTTAATTTTGGGAATATTTATTATATTTTATAAATTTCAATGTAATTGAAAATTGATTTGGTGATAAATGTTATTTTGAAAGAAGATCAGAATTTTAGGATCCTCATATGATTAGAGTAAACAAAACATAATAAAATTTTATTTAGGTAGTCAAGAATGAATAATTTTTTGGAATTTTATATG
This sequence comes from Viscum album, assembly GCA_963277665.1. Taxonomy (NCBI): domain Eukaryota; kingdom Viridiplantae; phylum Streptophyta; class Magnoliopsida; order Santalales; family Viscaceae; genus Viscum; species Viscum album. The sequence goes on along the minus strand of OY728147.1, from coordinate 2,000,416,752 downwards.
ATCTAAATTTTTTGTTCTGATTATTGAGGTTAATTTTTTAATATTTTACCATATCATGGAGATTATATGTTTAGGGTATATAAGTTTTTTATATGATACTTTAAGTGTGATTGATGTTCTTCAGAAATAAGTTTAAAATTTATCGTGAATGAATATGTGATCAAATCCATACAATTAATAGTTTTCAAACTTAATATATAATATTTGGAATAATTTTACAGATTGTTATTTATGAAATAATTTAGTTTAAAATTTAGGTGCTACTGTTGAATTTTGGAGACTAATGGTGATTTTCATTATATAACGGTTTATTAATTTGGGGAATTATCTTAAATTGTCCTAATAATTTTGTTTTTGGTTAACGTATATAGATAATAAGAATATATTATTATCCTTTTATGTATTCTTTGATCACTTAAAAGTTGACTATAATTTTTTTATTCATGGAAACATTCATCCTGAATACTCATCATTTGAAGAAAAAATTATATTCTCGAAAAAATTGGTTAGAGAATGAAATTTTAAATGTTAAATAAGTATATTTTTTATTTTCTTTTTATATATTATAATGAAATTCCACATATATAGGAAAAGGTTCAAGGAATAAAAATTTTAGCTTCTTTCTTTTCATAATAAGAGATCAATGAACATTTATGCCAGCATAGATATATGGTTTTGTGATGGTTAGTTTCTCCTAAATATGTTCTCTATAACTCTCTTTTCGTCCATGGGAGTTATTTTATTCTTCCATGTCCTTGTTTTCCCATACCACTGATGTTTTCCTAAATGGAAATATAGTTATGTTTAATTATATATGACCAATATACTTCCATTTCTCGCTTTTCAAGAGGATATTTTTTATACCTTTTTAATATTTGGGATTTAAAAAAAGGTAGTTTGAAACTTCAATCCTCTATTAGTGAGACTAATATCAAATTATAAAATTAAATTTATTAGGCTATGACATAAAAAAATATCAAGAGATTTTAAAATAAGGCAATATTGGATATCATAAAAGATATTCAACACCAAACTTAAATAATCTATGTAAAATTAGTATTAAAATATAACTATTATAACCTAGCCATAAAATTAGAAGTTATAAATAGTATTAAATACCTTTTGAAATATATATATAAACATTCTAAACAATACAAATTTAGTTGACTAATTCATAGGAAACAATAACTCATGTTTTAGTAAAACCATTTCATTCTTCAATGTTATGTTTTTTTCAAAATTATTTTTGATTTATTTTTGTGAGAAAATAATATAATTAATTTTCATAAAAAATTAGAAATTATATTTGAAAAATTAGAAAAATATTTCAAATTCATTCTATAAAATTTTTCTTATGGTTAAAGTTTTATATTTTTCTTAAAATTTTTATTTTTATATGGATGGTGAAAAATATTGATTTTTACTCAAAAATGTATTTTCTTTCCAATTATTTATAAAGTAAAATTATCTTTCTCTTTATTTTTAAAACTTCATTAGTTAATTCTGATTTAAAACAATATAATTAATTTTTTATGTGAATTTTAAACTTTAATTTAGTATAAGACATTTTAAATTTAAGTGGGATTTTTTGTTGAAAAAATTTTTTTGTAGCATTTTTTTTATTTAATTTTAAATTAGATTCTTACATATTTTAATTTTAAATTTTAAAAAATGGAATACATATTTGGAGTAAGTAGTTAGAAATATGTTATTTAGTTCCATTCATTTGGTAAACATGGATAGTAACAATAGTAGTTTTTTTTATCATGGTAAAGTGTAAATCTGATAATAAAAGTTAAAAATAAAATGATTATGTCTATAAAATGTTCCAAAAAATTGCCTTAATTTTATTTTATGAGTCCATTTCATCCATAATCATTAAATATTATCCTATATGTACTTTTTTCCATTTTTATCTGATTATAAACTTTATAATATTTCATTTAAAGAAAAGTTGAAAACATCACTCTCTTGTTTTTAATAAATATAATATTTTTAAAATTGGGATAACCAATGATTATGTTCATTTATAAGTATAATTTTGAAATTTAAATGATTTAAATTTATCATAGATTTTTATTTTAATTTATTAAGTAATAAAGAAATTTCTTATATTCTCACACAACATTGATACTATAATTTTTCATTTAAGGGAAGAAATAAAATAAATGATATTTAAAATATTAGATGATAATAAAAAATTAAATGGTTAATCCGAGCCATAAATTTTTTAGATAACTATAAAATTTTACTTATATTTTAATTTATTAAATTAAAATTTCTTGGTTTAATTTTTGTTATATACATATCAAATAAAATGAACAGTTTAAAAATTGACATTATTGATAATTTTGGAATATAATGATTTATTAAATTTTATAAAATCCATAATAATCATATACTCAAAATAATTAATGATACATGTTTAATTACCTTAATTATGGACCATTTATTAGTTTTTTGGTATTTTATAGTAAAATTATTAACCCATAAAGTGTCAAAAATTTTAATATTGCCTTAACTGTCAAAAGGAATGACGGTGGGTTAAAAACAAAATATAAGGGTAGAAATAGTCAAAAAAATATTTTTATTTTATGAGTATATTTAAATAAATAATAAATTTATATTCGAAAAAAATATTTTTTATGTCATTTTTGAATTGAAAAATAATTTAAATTAATTTCATATTTTGAGAAATTTCAAGACTTCCCCTCCCATATCTTATTAAATGGTGTTCCTTCTTTCCTTTAATTAAAAAATAAAAATACATTTGGTTCATATAATATCTACACAAATAATTTCCTAATATCCCTAAACTCATTCTAGAGGTCTAAATTTATGCGTAACACAAAACTTATAGGGATTAATGTGTTGATAAAATGAGATTTCTCAAAAAATAGGTATAGTTTTAAAACACTTGTTTTTATATTATTTTTTATTCCACCAATTTAAAATATTACTTAACCATAATGATATTATAAAATAATTATATTTTTTAGAATTAGTTTTTTTTATGTTAATGTAAAAACCTTTATACATATCATCTTCCTTGGAATCGGAAACAAAACCATTATTCATGTGTACGACAGATTATCACCTCAAGAACCTAATTAATTTGTTTTCCATCACCATATATCACAGATAATTATAATTATTTAATTAATGTTTATATATTTTATTCATGAAATATTTATCATCATTAAAGGATATAATATAATTTAACTTCTTATATTTTCATTCACTGGAAAATGACAACATCGTTCGTGTGTACGTGTGGACTACCACTTCGATCAACAGATGTCATTTGTTTTTCATCACCACATCCCATGGAATTTATATATAAGTATATTTAATGAAATAATGTGGTATTTATGATATTTTTTATTCTAAAAATATATAATAATACATAAGTTCTTTCCCTAATTATCATTGAAAAATAGAAACATTACTCGTGTGTATGTGTTGCCTACCGTCTCCATCATTGTAATGTAGTTAATTTTTCATAACTATATTTAATGAATAGTTTTAAAATGATAATTATTTCCTTATTATTATTTTTTAAATTATGGAATAATAACCACATTGACCATATTCTACTAACTGAATCTGTTCTGAACATATCAAACAAATAACCTCAAAACATTCGATGTGAATTAAAATAATTAAATAATTAAAAACAACATGAAAAGATATAAAATAATATTTATAATTAATATGAAAAATATTATTAATAATGGAAATAATTATCTAGCACTTGTTATTCAGTAAGATAAATAATGCATGTTATGATTCAGACTCAAGGTTAGTGGCTTTCTATTAAAAGTTTTCTTTTATTGTTTCGCTTAAAAATCCATTTATCTCTCATATACATATTATTAAGAGTATAAATGTTTATATATGGACATAAAATATTTATAAATTTTATTTTATGTCATTAATTACTTTAATTCATATTTTTTTAAAAGAAATATTTTTAACAATTTTTTTGATGTTATTTATGAAAACACCAAAGGAATATTTTATTTTAACATATACAGTGATTTTAACTTTTTCTACCATTATAGACATTAATTTATATTTGGATTTCCTAATAATTATTCATGTTTTCTTCAAATAATAATCCTTTTTCCTTATGTTATGTTTATTTTGAAATAGGTTTTTAAAATGTAATAGATATTTAAATATCTAGAAATGTTTTATTATGAGTAAAAATAATGTTTCTATGATAAAAGCATTTATCTATTGTGATAGAGTTCTTGGGAATTGATTATTGGTTGTTACATTATAAAAAATAGTTGGGTGACATCGTTATAGTACTCCAATTCCTTGGGTAGAGGAATGGTATTAACCAATTATGTTTAATGTATTTTGGGAATATAATTCGATGGTTGTTCGAAGTATAACAATGATGTTTATTTCAAGTTTAACTATAATGGCTACTCAAAGTTTAACCATAATGGTTATTCCATGTGTAAATAGAAATGATATAAAAATTATTCCACGATTTTCCTACATGATTTATCTATTCTTTATATGGTGTTTTATTGAAATATTTTTATTTTACAAGGTAAAAGAATGTATATGAAACATTATTTGGTTAAAAAGTATAAATTTGGGAAAAAAAGTTATCATGAGTTTTTCGTGATTTCAAAACAAATATATGAGTTTTATTTTAGCATTTATATTTTTTATGAAATGTTTTATAAAAATGAATTGGAAAAGAAGGTGATTTTATTAGTGGGAAAATGTGGATGTTGAGACCAATGTTTATCTAGAAATATTAATGTTTTTATTAGTTTTCATAGACTAAAAGTTTCATTCATTATTTTTATGTAACTTACTGATATTTTGGTGCTGATACCAGATTTCAAAAAAAAAGGTTATAGGGATGGTTAATTGAATATAATATGTGATGTTTAAATTAGTGAATTTTATTCATGAAAAGAAATCATGTTTTAATTTAAAAAAATTATATAATGTTAAAAATAGATAATGAGTAGAAGTTTCCTCTTTATAATGTATGAGAATATTATGTATGATTTATGACATAAATATCTAATACTCTAACAGAAAATATATTTATTAATTAATGAAAATAGTTTCTTTTTTGAAAGAAACTAAATTATGTTATGTTTGAGCTCAGTTTCTTTTATCTTATGGGTGTTTGGTTGAATAGGTATGTTTTTTGGTTATATATGTTTCACCATGATGTTTTGGTATCAATGGTGGATATTTGGATCCTTTTCATAGTTATACTATATTATTTTTATGGATGAGTGTTTAGGGGGATTCCACCACAATATGCTACATGGTTTTTTAGTGAGGGTGGTGTGTCAATTTACATATTTATATAAAATGTGGTGGTTCATTATTTTATAGTCTAGGGAATAAACTATTTAGGTCTTTCTTATAGCTAAGTGAAGAATCATATTCCAAATTAATGGTCTTTTAAGATGTCATAGTTAGGCTGTCATAGGTAGAGGACATCACTGTACCATAGGCCTTACCATTTTAGTGGGTTTAGTGAGATGGATATGTTACAAGATATCGACACTATAATAGGCCACAAACATGATTTTTTTAATTAAAATAATTAATTATATATTTTATTACAATATATTCCTAGGATATTTTATGTTTATAGTTTAAAATAATTATGAAAAAAAAATTAATTAAAAAACTCATGAATTTTTCAACTGATGTACATTTTTCACAATATATAAGAATCTTCCTATTCTATTCTATGTATTCAAAATCTTTTAAAAATTATTAACTCATGATACTCTTCTAGATAATAAAATATGTATAAACTTTCTTTATATCACAGGGAAATATAAAAATAATAAATTCATGTGATAAAATGCTTGATAACTGTAAACTCAAGTGATAATAATCATAGATCATATATAAGAATAATATGAACATATGGGTTAACTAGATTGATATGAAAATTATACCCAATAAAGACTAGATAAGAGATCATGGAATACATCATGGAATAACATAAAAGTATAGAATATCTTATAAAAGAGACATAAAAATAGAATATAACATATGTTGGGAGTAAAATAAACATAGAAAGACAGATTTTTTTTGATCATAATTACCCATGTATGAAAACTCATTATGTCCTTCCTATGTGAACAGACTCATGATGTACATTGCTAAAAATATGAGCAAACTCATTATGCCCATGCTTATGTGAAAAAATCATTATATTCATTTCAAATAAAATAATGAGATATGAATATAAAATAATGCATTACAGGTAGAAATAGGACTCCATCCATCATCATCCTTACATATGTGTTCCACTAAAAATAAATCATCATTAATTATTAAATAACCCATGAATAAAGAATCAATTTCTTAAAATTTTCAAAAACATCACAGAACCTGAACATAAGAAAACCTAAGATCTCAAAAATATCTTTTTCTAAAAGGAATCATTTCACAATAAAATATATAAGGTGATAAAAACATCAATTATTGAGCGATAAATCATAGAAGAAAAAATCAGAATTGAAATGGAAAAATTACTCATAAAACATTTTAATCATTATTATAAAATAAAAAATTAAAATTATATTAAAAACCTTATAAGGAAAATATAATACTTTTGAAAACATTATTATAAGTAATCCAAAATAAATAATCCTTGATAAGTGACACAAAACAAATCTAATAAATACATAGTGGTATATAATGAAAAGAAAATATCTTGTTAACATACTTATGATTTTTTTTTCGAAAAAACCACATAAATGAAACATTAGAAGAATTTAATTTATTAAAATAGTTAAATTAAAATATAATGAAAATAAATGAAAAAATATATTTGGTTTTCATTAATTAATACACTTTAAATTATAATAATATGGACATGGTGAAAATAATTCAATTGGTAAGAATGGAAGTTATTATTACTAACATTGTACATATCTATTATAAACGATTTCATCAAATAAGTTGTCACTTTTAATGAAAAGTAATTTGACTAGTGAAAAATAGGAAATAACATATAAAATCAGGTAATGGTAGGATCAAATAAATCTTGAAAATTATACTCAAGTAAGAAAGCCTATGACCAAATAAATTAGAAATGTATTTGTTGAAACCCTTACAAAATTAGAAACATTTGTGTCCAAAACAGTTAAAGGATAAATGAGACAGTAAAGACAATGAATAATGATATGATTATGATTCAAAATATTAAAGAGGTAGTAGATACTCAATTCCAAAGAGAACATGGTGTATAATAAGAAACATGCATCAAGGGGTGATAATTTAAACAAGAAACCATTTCCTTGTTTCCATGATTAGTGAAATACACTCTATGATCTTGTATAAAAAACATATATGTCTTAATATTATATTTCAAATCATTATTAATATAAATTAACTTCTATATACTTCATTTATTATCATTTATTATGAATATATTAGTTATTTATAGATTATTTTTTACCATTAGGTGTTAGTAACTTTTATAGATTCACACACATTTTATAATGTTAATATCTATACCCATTAATTGATACTAGATTTATCAATAATATATCATTTAATTTATTATAATATATACCTTATATTTATCTATAATTGTCTTATCTCATTATAAAAGTGTTTTAGTTATACTGTGTGAATGTTTAATCAATGTCAACTTATTTCGGTAATTTTAGAATACAATGATGATAGTTTAATAATAAATTAAATAATTAATATATACTTTATAGAACCATAAAAAAAATAATTTTCTAAATAACATATAATAATGTTAGAATTAATGTTCCCAGAGTAATCCATGATAGTGTTTTACAACAATGTTCAAGTGGATAGTCATATCAACCAAGACACGAACATTCCATAAATTAACATTCCATAATGGTTAAATAATTGTTTATTTTGACATAATATAATTATAATAGAAAAATAATTATACTATTTATATTCTTTTATGGTTTTTAATCTTATGTTATGTGGTTTGGATAAATAATAAATATCTAGATGAAAAATGAAATAACATTATTTCATAGAGGTAGTAATATGCACAATACACAGTTAACATTTTCATTTCCCATTGAATGAGAGTGAATAATTTTTAATAATAATATTTATCTTATTAATTGTGAAGATAGGGAGTGATGAAAACTAGAAGTGGTTACTTCGTGGTGGTAGTAGTATGCACAAACACATAATAAACCTTCCTTTGTTTTTATCAGTTGATTGAAAGGGATAAAGAATGGTTGTTACATTATTATAATAACATTTCATTATAATAAAGATATAGTGGTCATTATAATAATATTTTTAGGGTATTTTTTGTTGTAAAATATTAATAATAAACAGATTCGGGTTTTGTAATACTCACTTTGGGACCTTAAAATTTCTCTTCCAAGTCTCCATGGAAATGAATGGATTGTGCTATATTATAGTGAATAAAGGATTTATCTCATTCAATTGTATTCTAGGATAGAGAATTTGGAAATGGGTTCTAGGAAATATTTAAGGGGATGTGTAACTTTGAGAGGGTGGAAGTGATCCCCTTTTATTAGTAAAAGTGGTTTTTGGTGAATACCCATTTTTTATCAATAATAAAATGACACCATTCAAGGGTAGTAAGAAAAAAAGTGAGAAATAAATTATTTTGGGGTATTATATGGTTAATAAATTCTCTAAATCTTATTTTAATACTTGTTTTAAACATGTTTTAATTCATTTATAGTTTTTTTTTAAAACTCTAAATTTTAATTTTTACATAGATAACCAGTGTTTAAATTAGTAGTATATGTTTCAATAAAATAACCCCTATTAAAATATTTGGGTGTGATGAGCCCAAATTTAACCTATATTTAATAAAATTAAAAATTTAAACATATTTAATTATCATTTAAATTTAAATATTTAATAAATAAAAAAATTATTTTTTAGAAAAATGTTGTTTTTACCATTAGTTTTCTTAATATTATTTAGTATTGATCCCTAATTTATTGAGTGATAATATATTTATACATGGGATTATAAAATATATTACTATAAATTTTTGAGAATTTTTTAATTTATTTTATTTGATCGAAATTATATATTTATAATATGAAAATTATTTGAAAATAACTGGTTACTCATTATCACATCAATTAACTTTAATCCTAGTAATAATAATTTTATGCCAATAAATCATATTGAAATTATTATATATTATTATCACAGTGATATAAAAATTGAAAATAATTTCATCAAAATAAATTTATAATGTTTATATTAGTTAATTTTAATATTAGTTCACGTAACGCATAAAACCCATTTATAGAAAAATTTTGTTTTTAAACATAAACTTTCTGTGTACTATACATTTATAATTGATATGTTCAATAATGATATAATTTAATTATTGTAAAAAATGAGTTATATGTATTACAATTAAATTGAAAACCACATATCACCCTTACAATGTTCAATTAAAATATAAGATTGAAAATAGTTTTTAAATTTGATTTAAATGTGACTTATGTTTTGAAATTATGATCATATATTTTATAAGTCCCAAATAATATTATAAAATACATATTTTAATCCCAAATTTAATAATTATACAGTTAAATATTTTTATAAACTTATATCTCTTTTTCATATATTTATAAATTCATAATCATTAAAATTTCGAGAAAAACTATATTTTTCCCCATTCACATAAAAATAAATTATTTCAGAAAACTCATAAAAAAACTCAAAGCGACATATGAAAGGATAAATTCAAAAATGAATTTATTTTAATAAAATTAAAAATATTAAACTTGACAATTTAGTTTTTTAAAATATAAATAAAAAATATAAACAAAATCCCTTTTATTGAAAAATGACCTTTTAAAGTTCAAGTGTCTTTAATTTTATTTTATATAAATTTATAAATAACATATATTTGACATAATAGTTTAAAAATAAAAATATTTCCCATTATAATAAAATTTCCACTATGATCAATTTAATTAATTATTGTAAAATACAATACCCATTTTTTTAAATGGTTCTTCGAATAAAATCATTTTTTAAATTTTAATAATAATAATAATAAGTTTTAATTATTTCGATTGATTGTTTTATTATTTATTTACTAATTAATATATTCTTCAAGTAATTTTAATTTAAAATAATTTTTTTTAATTTTATGAAATATTTCTATGGTGTGCATGGCAAAAGTAATCGACGATAATTTTAATTTAAAGGATCTGAAATCTCTAGTCAATGTATTCTTCCTCTCATAAATAAATTTTTCTCTCACAATTTAAATTATCAATAATTGATGAAATTATATAAGGGTATCTTTGAAATATTTATCATTTATTATATAACATCAAATAGGACATCTACCTTACTATTTTATTCTATAAAATATTATCATTCCTAAAAAATCTTAATTTTTCATACAATCGTAAAATCATGTATGTATATTCATTAATTTGAAATTATACAAAATATACCTTTCCCAAAAACTTATTTGTATCTAATACGTTAAACTATAGTTATAGAATATATTCTTCAAGAAATTAACCCATCCTATGACTGTCAAATTGAATTAATTAGTAGTTTATAAAACCTCACACTAACTAATATATAACAAAATTCCAAAAATGCGATGATATTCTTTAAAAATATAATGCATAAATTATCAATACAATGGTTAATAATAATAAATATATTACTTCTTAAATATCAATCACCCTTAATCTCGTCAACATCAAGCATATATTATACATAAGAATAATCCTTCTCTCAATCATGTGTTCTTTAATACTTATCTTCAAAATACACCTTAATCAAAAAATCACTTTTATAGTTATTGATACTATTTAATATATTTTTCCAAAGCTTTAAATAAGAACTACTGGAATAAATACTTATATTTTTCACATAATCCCCCAAACTTTTAAAATATAATAGAATATCATCGATAAATATCACTAACTAATGAAATTAACTGGGAGTTTCGATATTTAATTTTTATTATGATATCAACCTCAGTACCTTTGGTATGACTAGTAAACTCAACTTTTCATTAAAATGGGATTATACCAAGAGTATAATCCATTTATGTATTCTCCATTAATCATAATAGTACATAGTGGTTTCAAGACACCTACCTTTCTCAACTCCAACTTCATGATCCTGTTTGAACCAAATACTAAAACCCATAAATAATTATCAATAATATTAGAGTAAATGAAAAATGAATATGATAATTAAATCCTAAGATGTGTTTTATAATTAAATATTAATTTATTCTTTGATACATCATTTTAAATATATTTTTCATTAACTACGGTTTTCTTGTAATTATTATCCTAATTTAAAAAATAACTGTCCTAAAATTATTTTGAAATTTTATATAATATTTTAAACTTGAAAATCATTGAAATATTTTCTCCCAATTTTTTAATTACCCTTCAACCATAAAATCATGTATTAATTAATATTTACCTTAAATCAATAATGTTTTTGTTTTAATATATGTTATCCATAGTCATTCTATTTTAGGTTTTCTGACAAAAATATTTTAAAATCATTCAAAATGTCTCATCATAATCTAGGATGAATTTTGAGTTGATATTAAACCAATATTTTTCTGAATGATTATCCCTAGGTTTATTTTTGCCACAACCACATCCACATGGCATTATATAGTCATGGATAGAATTTCTTGAAGAACTAAACAATCTCAACATTAAGAAAACTTTAAGATGTAGTACTATACATAGACTTATCGATTATACATATCCATAAAGATTTCACTGAAGTTATCTAATCTGAATCGCAAAAATAATTAAACTAGTGAATATAAAAACTAAATCCTACTTTGATACCAACTATGAAAACCCAAATATGTGACCTTATTTAAATTACATGAATGAAAAAAATATTGAATTATAATATATACTCATGATCTTTTAAGTCCATAGTTTTAGATAATTAAGACCAAACATTGGCTCGAAAAACATAAATGTTTTCAACATAGGGTCATTTTTTCCACTATATAACCAACTAATTTATCTATAATATGTCTTCACCATCTCCCAAAAATTATACAAAGTGAATAATTTTCTAGTTATATCATACATTTTAATTTTCTTCCTAAACTTGGTAAATGGAAATATAAGAATGGGGTGAGATTAGAGGATCAAGAAGGGTAAACATAAGTGATAATAATAAAATATCAAAAGCGATCACAGATATGAAATGGTTATAGTCGTGACATATAGTAAATTTATACCCAATAAATGATATATCATAAATCATAACATAATGCATGGAATAAAATAAAAGTGTGAAATATCTTCGAAAATAGGCATATAAATGAAACATAACATTGTTTGAAAAGAAAATAAATTTTGAATGTTGTAACAATCATTTTGATAAGAAACCTTATGAGAAAAATCATTATTCCCATGCTTATATGGAAAATATTATTATGTCCATGACTGAAAATGTGAGAAAACTAATTATTCACACACCTAAATAAAAAAATTGTTTTATACACTCTTGGTTATCTCATGTGATATAAACTTAAACCAATTCATTGGAGGGACATATAGGACCCCAATCATCATCATTCTTATATATGTGTTCCACTAAAAATCAATTATCAAAATTTACTATAGATCCCATGAAAAAATGGGTTTCTTAATGTTTTCCAAAACACACCGTAACAAAAACTTATGGAATTATAGGATATAAAAAATAAAATTTTATAGAATGAATCATATAATAATAAAATATATAGTCTGATCAAAACATCATTTCGCGAGAGATAAAATATGGAGGAGAATATAGAAATATAAATACAAATGTTTTGATAAAAATTTGTAATCATTTTTATAAAAGATAATGTGTGAATTAATTTTAAAAGTATATTTTTTAAAATAAATATAATGTTTTTTAAAACCCTTTTTATAAATTGTTCCAAATAAATAATCCCTAAATTTATAAAAAAAATCATACAAATCCAATGTGAATATAATTAAAATAAATTCATTTCTTGAGTTTTAGGCCATTTTGATGAAAACCCCACATCAAAGAAATTTATAAAGACATTAAATTATTAAAAGTGGTAAAGAAAAATATAATTAATAGAAATAAAAAAACATATTTGGATATAATTAATTAAAACTCTTCCAATAGATAAAAATGTACATTGTAAAAAATATTCACTGGTAATAATGAGATTTATTCTTACTAATGTTATAATTTTATTTTGTAAGAAATTCATTAATTAAGTGGATAAGGATGATAAAAATTAATTTTCCCAAAGAATAATATGTAATATCTTATTAAATAAGTAACTATAAGGATTAAATAAATCTTTAACATTTTATTCATGTAAGAAAGAGATTACCTAATTAGTAGGTAATTGAGTCGATGAAACCATTACGACGTTAGAAAATATTGAGAAAAAAATATTTAAGGATATAATTTAAAATAAAACATTAAATTACATGAATAATTATAATATCATGATAAAAAATATTAATAGGGTTTTACACTAACCATTGCAAATAAAATATTGTGTAAAATAGAAAATATGAATCAAGGGGAAACAATTGAGACAATAAACCCTTACGTCGTTTCCTCATATAGTTAAATTCATTATCATATTCTGTATTATATATATATATATATTAATATTAATTTTTATAAACTTATTAATATACATGAAATTTTATATTATTAATTTATAATCATTTAATATCAATATGTTAGTTACTTATAACTTATTTTTGAACCATCAGGTTTAAGTAACATTAATTATTTCACACATGTTTTATAATATCGATATCAGTATAAATTAATTGATATCATGTTCAAAAATCAGATATTAATTAAGGTATTATAATTTATAACTTATATTTATTTATAAATATCTTATCTCAATCCATAATTGTTTTATTTATTTTGTGGGAAAATTGAATACATGTCGTCATATTATGGTAAATCTAGCGATCAAATATAAAATTTAAATAATAAGATAAATACACAATATAACCCTTCTAGAAACAAAAAAAATAATTAGTTTCTAACCTAATTACATTAATTTTTTTAATATCTCATATTAATACATGATATAGTTTTATAACATTATTCAAGTAGGTGGTTAGAACAACCCAATCATGAACAAACCAAAATTTGATGAGTGAGTAAGGTTAATAAATTATTGATTTTGACATAATATAATTATAAAAGAATAATAATTATACTATTTATATTTTTTTAATGTTTTTAATCATATGTTAGTATGTGTATATAAAATATTAAAATCATGATGAAAAATAAGAAAGTTTTTGTGGAGGCAGTAATATGCCCAACAAACCATTAACATGTTTATTTAACAATAAATAAGAGTAAATAATGGTGGATTATAATTTTCATAATAATAATAATTATATAAAACATGCAATAATTATTTTTTATTTTTATCCTTATAACAAGTGAAGATATTTAGTGGTGAAAAATATAAGATGTCTCTTCATAGAGGCGGTATTCTGCATAAACACAAGATCAAAGTTATTTTGTTTTTTTATGTGGATGCGAAGGAATAAATAATGGTTGTTAGATTAATATTATAAAATTTAGTATATTGATTGTATTTTTTTCATTATATTACTATGTTTATGATATGTATTGAAGATAAAATTTTACAAGTAATGGATAAGTATTAAGTAATACTCACCTTGGGACCGCAAACTTTCTCATGAAAGTATCCTTGGAAATAAAGGGATTCATAAAACATATGGGGAATATGATATTTAGTTTATTCATGGTCCTTATATGAGAGGATAATTCGGTAGGTGTTAATATAAATTTGTTTGGATTTGGGTAACTTTGATAGAGAGAAATTGATCCCCTCTACAAGTGTAAAAAGAGACTTTTGTGAACGTCTATTATTTTCCAATAATTAAATGATAGTATTCAAGATCCAATATATAAGAAAAAGAGAAATCATATATAAAAGGATTGGATATTTTTTATAAATACTATTACTATCACTTGAAAAAAAATTACACATTTTTCAAGTCATTTACCATTAATTTTTTTATTTCTTGTTTCCATTCTTTTTACCTAAGTAACTATTCATTAACTAAGTAATTTATATTTTAGTAAAATAAAACCTAGTACAAAATATTTGCCTTCTAAAACTAAATATATCCTATATATAATCTAATTTAATTTCAAAAAATGTTAAAATTAACTTCTAAAATTAAATATTTAATATATAGAAAAACTGTTTTTATAAAAAAGAATTCATTTTTACTATTCAGTGTTATAAATAATATTTAGTGTTGATTACTAATTTAATGTATGTTAATATATTTATATACAGGTTTAAATATGATAATAATGTAATTTTATAAAAATGATTAATTTATTTGACCTCATAAAAATTAAAATATGTTAATAAAACAATTCTTTGAAAATAATAGTTTTATCATTTTCATGTTAATTAACTTTAATCATAGTTATCCTATTTTTATGCCTAAAAATTAAATTAATAATTGTAAATAAAATAATGTTTTTTTTCTAAAATATTAAAATAATTTTATAAAATAAATTCTCTAAATGTATGAAAATGCAATTTTAATATTACTGCACATAATACATAAAAACCATTCTCAGAATAAGTGTTTTTTAAGATAAAAATTCAAATGTAGTATAAATTTATCATTTTAATTTAATTTAATGATATAAATTGATTCATTATAACAAAAATAATAGAAATTTTTATTGTAAAAATCCAAAACTGAATATCAACATTAAAATATTTTATTAAAAGAAATGACAAAAAGTAATTTTTGAGTTAGAATGAAACATTACTTATGTTATAAAATTCTAAACATATGTTTTCTAAGTTAAAAATATTTTTTAAAAAAAAATTATATTTACTAATTAAATAAATAATTAGGCAATTAAAAGGTTTAATAAACTTCTAGTACTATTCATATATTGACAAAGTCCTATAAAATTAAATTTTGGTAAAAACTATATTTTTCACTGATAACATAAAAACAATTATTTCATAAAATAAATAAAAAATTACACCTAAGATAATTTTAAAAATATAAATTTAAAAATTAATAATTTTTATCAAAATAAAAATATAAATTATATATATTCAGTTATTTTATTGATAATAAAATATTAAGAGAAAAAATTATATATATTGACCTTTGTAAATTTCTAGTGTCTTATTTTATTACATTTAAATTTTCAAGTATTTTAATAATGAATGAATAGTTTATAAATATAAATATTACCTGTTATAATAAAATTATAACCATGATTAATTTAATATATTAAATAAAAAACAATATAATTTTATCTCAATGGTTCTACGAATTTCATAATTTTTGTAAATAATAATAAAAATATATGTAATCATTTTAATTGATTAATATATTTTTTAATACTTTTTATATTATTCATGTTATTTTAATATTTAATAGTTTTTTTTAGTTGTGTGTTGTTTTAGTTTGGTGTTGTCTGTGACATAAGCTATCAAATATAATATTAATTTAAAGGATTTAAAATCTATGGTCTATACAATAACACAAAAGGGGGGGCCATTTTGGAATCTTTGGTGATCCTAGAATATTTTAATGGGAAATAAGGAGGGAACCAATATTGTGGTAATTAATATAGGGAGGCATTGGGTTGTGGTGAAGTGAGGCATTATAATAAGGCTAGAAATGATGTGGGAGGTGACACCACATTGTTTTCTCAGGCATACTGGGTTCAAAATGGCAAGGGATGTGTCACCACAATACGACCTAAATAGTGGTGGGTTAAAAACTTTTATGATTGAATTTTTATTCCATGGTGGTTGTTAAAACAATTTTTATAGTGGTCAAAATAACCCATGATTCCTGAGGTGGGGGGGGGGTATGGACCTTTATGAGAAACCAATTTTGAAATATCTGGGGTTCATAAATTCTATTATAGACATATTATATTCCTAATTAATCATCAATATCCATCCACTATATTTTCCTCTTGAACTTAACTCTTTTTGGGATGATTTTGAGATAATGCATCTTATCTATTGTAGTTCTTCTTTGTGGTTTCTTTGTTTTCTCATGATGAAAGTATAAATACTCCCACTCACTCTAATTATGCCAAAAAAATTAATGATTATGTATTTAAATATTTTAATTCTTTTTTAATATATGATTATTTTGAATCATCTAGGGTTGAACAACTTTAGAATCTTATCTTGCTTTTGTGTGGGTGTTTGAATGAATATTTGTAGGCAACACCCATTATAATGTCTCACATTCAGATACCACTTTTTAATGTCACATTCAGAGTCTTGGAATCAACCCAAGAATACATATTTATATTTTATTGGCTTCTAATTAGTGGCGTTTCTGTAAGGTGGTATAGTTGGGAGGTTATACTCTATAGTCAGAGTAGAAACAACAATAGAAATAATGGACAATAACATAAACCAAATCAAATAACATCACAAAAAAGAAAATTATAGTTCTATGAATGAACATAATATTGAATTCTATAACAATGGATTATTCTATAAAAGTAAAAAAATCCCATATCCCCAGGGAGGATATTATACTTAAAAACAATAAAACAAAATAAGACTGAATCTAAAACTCATCCCACAAGTCCTGAGTCTAACCCGACACCACCACCCATACTACATCCTTAAATTCCAAAAAAACCTCATGATGTATTACTTTTCGATAAAGCTTTTCTTATGACCCAATAGTGACATCTTCTTGTGTGCCCAAACTCATGGTGGACTGAGTAGGGTGTGGGCACAACTCGAAATATCACCAAAAATTAAAACCACAATATAACAATTTGGATATTAAATTCCATGTATAAGTGACTAAAATTCAATATTTTTATTAAGAAATTTAAATAAAAAACCCTTATATAACCACTGATATATGGGCCCTATGGTGGAACATGAGATTCGGCTATACCACTATCAATCCTAATGCACATGACCTTGATCAAATATAAATTCTTTGGCCAGTGTTCTGGTGTTGTTGATAATGTCCTAGTGATCATGTCAACCATAGTATCAAAACTAATATTTTAGGTGTTTTCCATATAAGTATCATAGCATTCATGAGGGTAGTTCTCATAACCTTCCACAATGGATGTTTTCATGACCAACGTTATGAGTGTTTTCCATGTAAGTATCATGACCTCCATGAGTGGAGTTTTCAAAACCTCTACAATGATAGTTTTCTTGACTACCAATTCAAATATTTTCATGACCTCCCCATGAAGATTTTTTACAACCTCTCAAAATGGTAGTTTTCTATAAGATTCCAATAAAAAGTCAATTAAATATTAATGGCACATAAAAATTACTATCTCAAGGTTCCATCACCAATTTATCATCATTTTATAATTAATAAATTATTTTTATTCTACATTTATCATTTTTCAATATTCTTATCAATTAAATTAAATTTACAATCCAAAAATCAACATTATAACATTTATTTCCCATTTTATAAACCAGAATATACTAATTCTCTAAGTGATTAATATTTCATGTTCCCCGGTCTATTTTAGGAATGTCAATTTATTTTCACCAACATATTTAGTCATGTAAAGTTCTTATTCCATACATTGGAGTCCCCTTGGAATCTCTCTTTATTGAATAAGGAAGTATTATGCTTTTCAATGCATTTACAACACTGATGATTGTAAAATTCCATTTAAAATAAATTAATTATATTCACAATTACCTTTTTAACTATTTCATGCATAATTATCCATTGAATGAAATCAAACCAAAAAGTTCAAGGTTTAAACAAAAGTCGTCCACTTAATCTTGTATATAAACTTTTTATAATAAAAATATTACTACTTTTTCATACAATTCCAAGCTTAATTACATCACTATGGAATTTTATTAGGTATCACCATTCTCTAAGATACATGACATGTTAAAGGGGGTGTCTCAGTAATAAAAAAAAGTTAAAACCTTTAATTAAAAATTATGTTAATCTTCAGTGAATCTGGCCAGAACTTACACCACATCAATTGAACAAAATATTGTGAGACTATGGGTTAAATTTATGGATCACCAACATCAAGATTTGATATTTCAACTCACCTAATATCATAATCCAATTTTCCTTAATTTGATTAAATCTAGAAACCAAACAAACATTTGGAAATATAGAACATTATAATAAAAAATAGAGGAATAACTAGCTTTTGAAATTCACTAATAAAAGGAGAAATAGGTCTCATGGACACACCTCAAACTCTTGATCACCCCGATATTGAAACAAATAAACCAAATATGAGTAAGATCCACTTTATCATTTATAGGTGGTAAAAGGGGTGTATGAGGTGTATAATAGCTGAATGGGGGTCCAAAATCCTATTTAGGAAAAAATTGGTGTCCTTAATTAAATAATGGTGCTATCCCAAAATAAAAACCACGTAGGTGGACATATTTGAGCTTGATGCTTCCACTTCTTAGCCTATGATCTTATTGTACATGTGGGGTTATTGAAAAAACTATTATTTTTTAGTGTCATTTTAGTGTGAACATTATTTCTCATTGGGAATGGGTTGTGTGTGTTCAAGGTTCATATGGGCATAGCCTTGTTGGTTCGGTCCTATCTTCTAGTTATAATTATGCGAGAATTATAATTTATATCACAATGTAAAAACATTAGCATGGGTATTATATTTTTAATAATGATTTGGTCTATTCATGAGGGCCTTATTTGATGATTGGTACATTGGTTTGCTTCATTTAATGGATTTGTGAGTTCATGGGATATTCCATGTGTTACGGTGTGGGATATTTCATAGAAATAGTTAATTTTAAAAGGATATGTGGGCTTTTTCTACGATTAATCTATATGTTTTTCTATCCTTGTTTATTGTATTATAATTTCCCTTGTATTATATAAAATGAAATCCAACTTATTCTTATTTAACTGTAATGTGTGGAAAGTATTTTGGGGACTTCATACAATATTTTTATAAACACCCCCTATAAATTCATGTTGGTGTATAAGAAGTATTTTTTGAATATGTTGTTGATAAGTGGAAATCACCCATTTTCTAATGGATTTTATAATTTATATAGTCATTTGTGACGGATCCAATATCATGAAGTTAAGAGAGTTATGAAGAATGTGACAATTTCATGTTGGCACATTTCATTAGTTATGACAAGTGGGACTTATAGTTTTACTTGGTCATAATATTTTTTTGTACATAATGAACATGTATAGATTTACATTGTATGTATAAGAGTTTGGCATAATCTTGTTAATGAATCATATATATCTATATTTATTTTATTTGAGTTTTCTAAGGAAGGTTTTTCTTTATATAAGGGAAACTCTTCCCCCAATGATTTGTTGATTCCATTTAAATATTTCCTATTTTAAGATAATGATAAAAATTTTAGAATAAGTAATCAAAACTTGATTGTACTATTATATTCCACCTAACTTATTTATTGAATCCATTTGTTTACTATATAGAACCATTAATCATATTTGAGTTATTTTTTTCAGTATTATATATAATGTTTTTTTGACACTAAATATGTTGATTTAAATTTTATTATTAAAATTTTTGGTGTATGGTGACTATAAATAAGGAAAAATAATTTTAGAAAATGGGGTATTTATATTTTGTTAGATTTCAAAACATGGTAAAGAAATTAGGTGTTATTCTATGTTACATATGTAGTTAGTGAATGATGTCTTGTAAAATTAGTAACATAACAAGTAAATTGATACAATGTTAAAAGGTATCTATAATGTTTAATTATTTTGAGATTCTCATGATTATTATATTCTTATCCTTCAGGTAATGATAAAATCTATGGTATAATAATTATTTTGTTGTGTTCTTGAATTAATTGATCAGTACTATTTAGTAAAAAATGTTATTAATTAGTAATTTAATCCTTGAGAACCGTGACATGAAATATGTCTTTAGAATATATATAATAAAATTTTATTTTTATTCTAGTTGAAATAAATGAGTACGTCTCAAATTTCCTTAGAACATGATCTTATAAGTTTTTTTAATGAATTGGTTTTTTGAATATAAGTTTATATTAAATTTAGTACCCCTTTTATGTATATAAAATGATCAGTTCAAATTGTTCAATTGTTTTTCATTGGCGCTACCATGATTTTTGTGGTGGGTTTTATGTAATATACTTGATAAGGACACATTTTTTCATAAGATGGTATTCAAATTAATGAATTTATCTTATATCATCTTCAATCTTAGGTTCATGAACCTTAATTCACTTTTTTAGGTTTTATAATTTTTGGGTTTTGTTTGGAAAGGTTTTAAGGGATTTTGGAATGTTTTGGATGAGTTTATGGAGGTTCAAGTTCAGTACATGGTTGGTAAAAACCATGCCCCATCTCTAGGAAATAGTACAACAGAAGACAACGAAAGATTTCCAGGTGTACATTTGGTGTACATTTTGTAAAAATTGTGTGAATGTCCAAGATATACTATACATCTTTAAATATAGATAAATTACGGGTTGGAGAATTGTTTGTCTAACCATGCGATCCAACAGTGGGAGTTTTAGACTTAAGATTGTAGCCCCACACGGTTTGTGCATGATTTTCCAAACCATGTAACCAAATCATGAGACATATAGTTTTTCATCATTCATTTTTTTATATAATCATAATTAAATATCTTTAAAATCATTTTCTATTAATCCCACCATATATTAGATTTCCTTTTTCCCATGTAATTATAGATGATCCCCATTGATCTAAAGAAATAATTAAGTAAATCAATGTGCGTTTGAAGCCCAGATTCATCAATATGTACCTATTCCTAGTTTTTCTTCATATATAAAAGGTTATTATCTCCCACTTATAATAATTGATCCATTTATTTATGTATATATCTATGTGTGTGAAATATTTTTATGATGAAATATTAATGTATCTAATTATGGGAACATGGGTTGTGATCAGATCTTAAAGTTCTGTTGTATCATTATTTTTTGTCACTGTGGTTGGAAATGTATGTAGCTTATCTATCAACCCCAATTCATTTATAAATTGAATAATTTTCATTAATTAAATGTTTTCCTTCAAATTATTTTGAACACATTATGGTATTCTTGATGAAAATATTGTTTTTATATTGGCTAGAAAATTGTGGGGCATTGATTTTTTTGGGAAAAAACAGTTTGTTTAAAATTTGAAAATGATTAATTTTTAAATATATCTTGGTTTCATCCATTTAATGTGTTTTTTAAAAAATTTAAAGAATGATATTTTTTATTGGAATTACTTAGAATGATTTGGACCGAAATAGTTGATCTTGTGTAGAATGAGATGTAGAATGAACTTGAAGTACCACCATCATAATGGGATAGAGTATGGATGTAATTTTCCACCATCAATAGTAACAATATGATTGTGTGAATGTGTGGTTGTCTTGGTGGACATGTAAAATAATATTACAAGTCAAATGATAGGTGTTTTAAATGATTTCTTGATGAATTCCTTAAAAACATGTTCTATGGATTTAATATAAATTTTTTACTTCTTAAAACTGTTTTATATAATTTTTTCTAAAATGTTTGGTACTATTGGTGTGATTTGGGAAGTAATTGTAGAAATCCAATGGCGTTTAAACTCACCCCCTTTTTGGGAACTATTTTACAATTTCAATTTTCATCTATTAAGACAAATTTAAAGGTATGTATCTTAAATGCCTAGTGATGGATATTGATATCACATGAAAGACATGTGTATTTTCAATTTGGAGTGGGTTGGGTGTTGATGGTGGATGTTAGTAAGGAGTTTTGAGTTTTTGGGTTTTTTAGTTCTCCTAGAGTATGAATTTTTTTATTCACTCTAATCTAGTTTATTAGTTTGGAATGGTTTTAGTTTTATTTTGTACTCATGCATCACAAATAGGTTTCTCTGGTTTTGTTTATATATATTGGATGTTTTATTATTAAAAACTAATATAATACCAAAATATTATTTAGGACCTTTTAATTTATTTTTATCCTTCGGTGTGTTAGGGTTTTCACATAAGGGCAAGTAGTTCCCCAAACACTTCTCAAGCTAATGGGGAGGGGAATGATGTTACAAATGGTAGCAGTATTCACCTATCCACCATGAATTTTGGTAAAAATGGTAACAACATGTTCAAATCATGAGTTAAAATGGTATTAATCTATCACTATAGATTTTATTATAGAGAAAATATTTTTAGAACATGAAATATATAGAATAAAAAGTCATATTAACTTATTTATAATAAACTTCAAGTTACCTGGGTGTTTGGGTGCATGAGTGTTTTAAGACACTTCTAGGTGATTTTTCACCCCATTATAATGGGTTTAGACAATGAGAGTTTCATCACATGCATTTATAGTAATGATACCCAAAAGAATGGCATTGTTCATTTTGAGTTTAATGTTTTAGGAGATGGACAAAAAGCGATGACCATTTAAAATAGTGAAAATGGTTATTTTGGAATGTATGGTTGTAGTATTTTAAAAAATCATAGAAATTTTAATGATAGTTTAATTGTAGATATCTATGTTGTGATATGAATTAATGTGGTAAATTAGAATTTCTAAGACTTATATTCCTCATTAGTGAGACTAAATAGAGTTTTTTATAGTTCTTGTGAATATAACTAGGTATGTGTTATATAAATCAACTGGAGTAAGGTGCCGAAAATGTAGTTTCCCATAATCCATTGGTGAACCTAAAGTCATTCTAGATTATTTTACATGATTTGTAGGCTTTGTATAAGCTAAATTAGAATGATGAACTATAAGGCCCCAACCTTAGACATTATATAATCTTGATTTAAGTTGATTATTTTACTTTAATTCACTTTAAGGATATTTTTAGGTATAGTGATTTAAAGAATAAGGCCATAACATATAAATAACAACTTGACTATTACCATTTGGAAACTTCTACTCTATCCAATATTTATCACAATATTAAAACTCCTTAAATAAAACAAGAATTATTTTCTAGATGAAAATCATCCTGAATTATTATTTTATATTACCCTTCCTTATACCCTATGAAAAATATTTCAAAAACTTGGGATGAGCATAAAAAACTCAGTAAGGATATAAAATAAGGAAAGAAATGATTAAACCATGAATACATAAAAATCAATGAATTCATACTTTTCAGTAACAAAATATAAGTTAATTAACATACCTCATGAAATCATATGATTTATGTATATCTCATAGAAATCATAAATTATAAATGTAACTTGTGGAATCCATAACGTAATTGCATTGTAGCTTTCACATCTATATAGGGAGTAACCTTCATGGTTACACCTAGAATACCCATCAGGGTATATTACCTAAATTTCTTATGAAGAACATTAATATCTACCTCTGTCACCTTACCCAAAGCACTGGAGAGCTTTCCCGAGCTCCCCTGCCCTCAGTTTATCATGAAACCACCTGTATACGTAAACAATGCCTGAGAACCATAAGTAAATCATAACACATAAAGAAAGCCTAATGAACGAGAACATTTCCAAATTGTAATCATAAGACATCAGTTCAATATATTAACATAATAAATCCATTTTTAATACATTCTTCAATACCAAAATACCCTAAAAAAGAATAAGGTATTTACTTTTCTTTTTAAAAATATTACTTCTTTTAGAGGAATCCAAATATCAAATAATGATCGCGACTACAGAAAGGTTGTTGACGCCACGTACGTTAAAAATAAACATTCATTTTTTTTGTTTAGTAAAACGATTCTTAGAAAAAAATTCCTTCTGAAATCCATATAATGAAATTAAAAGTCAAATCGGTTGATTATATATCGTATACAAGAATGTCATGTATAAATAAAAATATGCCACAATGAAAAGAGATTGAGACCAAGTCCCGTACAATGATCACATCATTAGATTAAGGATAAATTGTTGAAATAAATATGTGTGAAAAATATAAATAAATCAAATATAAGTGGATATTTAGTGTAAAATGATCATAGGTCATTCACACATATTCTTGAAAAAAACGAAACTAGTGACATGGATATTTAACTCAATGAATGGTTATTGAGTTAAGATTTCAATTATAAAGTCCTCATAAATGACATATGAATTTATCAATGGGGTGATTATGTGTAGAAAAAGTATACCCACACAAAGGGAAGTCAAAATTATAATATAAATAAATAAATATTCATTCCACCCATAATCTTGGCATAATATAATCAACGAAGTACTCGTAAAACCCCATGTGTGGAAATTGAGTTTTGAAATTCCGTCACAAAGATCATTTTGTTAATAAAATAGATTGATTATGTGTATCCACAATAAATAAAAATAAATAAAATATAAATAAAATATAGTATATCAATTTGTTTCTCACATAATCATAGAATGACATAATCCAGAATTATAAGATTAACCCAGAGGGTGTGCCCCTGCCTTTGCTGGTGAATGACACTATTATGGGGGTTGTGACCCCAGAATGGGAGGTTTCTGTAGGTTCTCCTATTTTGGGATCGGGGGAGCAGGCCGGTAAAGGAGAGGAGAAGTTCTCTTTTAGTGAAGTGGTTCAAAGTGGGAAACAGAGAACTGCTTCAGTTGAAGGACTTGTTTCTGCCACTTTTAAATGTCGACCAAGGAGGGATTACTCGTGTCTCATGCAAGCCGATGCGGACTCGCTCCGCCTCCAACAGGAATAAAGAGGTGACTGTGACATGGGAAAAGAATAGTGAGATCAAGAGGACAACACCAGATTACCATGTTTTAGATCAGCTCACGAACTGTGTCAATAGTGCTCACTACTGGAGGACTCCAGGATGGGAAATAGCCACGGCTACCGGAGATGATGAGTCAAGAAGGGGAAGCGGAGATGAGTTTGGCTAGGATGATATGTAAGTCTGTGTTGGTATGTTGTCTGATCCTTGTATGGATGTGATCAGTTTGATTTTGTTGTTGTATCACGGGGTTTCGGTTTACCTTTAACCGGATTTTGAAAAAAAAATGATTGGTGGAATGGAAATTGGGTTAATAAGTTCCCTTACCTTGAGTCTGAATCATCATGTACAATTATTTTGTTACTAAATAATAAACATTGGATAATTTATAAATTATTGAGAAACTTTTTCCCATATTTTATACCTTTTATATCACTTATTACCATGATGTAAAAATCATATAATTATTTATGTTCATATCAGAGATTTTGGCGATATTCAGCACTTGAGTCGAAAATGAACATGTTTTTATATAATTTGTCCATGTAGTAAAAATTCCATAATATTAAGAATATAATTAATGATTTAAATATCATATATATCCAGTATATATGTACATATATTATTCCATAACATTTGGATATAATAAATTAAATTCATCGTTCATGGAGATGGTTGGCCGTACGTACGTATGAATGCTACTTTAATTTCTTTGTCATATTAAAGGAATTAAAAATAAATGATAAATATGTATTTTAAAATTCTATTAAAATATATATGTCATTTATGTTACATAATTCCATTAACTATATCCATTATACATTCCATGTATGGAATGAATGAGTCATATCACTTTGAGGGGGCGGTAGTCCACACTTCCTAAAATGAAATTATCATATTTACACATTATAGAAATCATAAAGGCATATTCTAAAAAAAATTATAGAAGTATTGAGACAATATAAATATAATAAATATAATATATAAATATTGTTCCATAATAATGGCCACCATGATAGGTGGTAAGAGAAAACTGAACAATCCTCGTTTCGTGAGGCAGTAGTTTGACGTACACAAAAATGGTATGTTCATATATCCTCGTTAGTGGTGTGCGTAAGTTTACTTAAAATAATTATCATAAAAAACTAGTATATTTATGATACTGGTTTTATTTATGTAATAATATAATAATAAGATCATATGGGGTAAATAAAGAAAAATAAAGGAAATGAACTTTAGAGAAGACGCTACCTCTGAAATGGGTAAATCCTTTTGATTTAAAAAAAGCTTTCCTTAATTATCTTATGCACATGTTAAGCCTTATAAGAGGATTTTAGAGATTTTGGGAGATTATTTTAGTATAATTTGGTTGATACAAGGGGCTTGAGAGTAGTGAGTAAGTGGGTAGAGGTGGTGTCCTTTTATAAGAGGGAGCAGTGGCACTTTAATAAAGTCTTGAAATATCATTTTATTATAAATTTATTTTAGATAACAATAGTTCCAAAATGATATATTTATATTATAATATGATAATGGGTCTAAATATCCTCCTCTAATAGGTTTTATACAAGTTTATGTCATAAAAATAACCTTATCTTTTAGCTTTAACCCTTAGTTAAAGACATTAACTCATACCATGTCTTCTTGTGTTTTCAAAATATATGGTTACTATAGTTACTATAACACTCTATGAGAACCAAAAGTGGGGCAATAATTAATTTTTTTACATTATATAAGTATATTTTCTGAATAATATTTTTTAAGGACTATTATATCACTTAATAAAATATTATATGTTCTAAAAACTCATTTCTTTCAATTTTGACACTATTTAGTAATTTTTTTGTTGAAGTCATAAAAAATTGATTCTTTCAAACCAAAGGAATTAAATCAAATATTATATTTCATAATCACCTATTAAATTATGGTATGGCTCCAAAATGTTCAAATTAAATTTATTTTAATATTTATAATATCATTTATTTGAATATTTCATTAATACGGTAATCACTACATCATCGTTTGTGTCATAAATAAATTTATTTATATAATTTTTAAAAATTACAAATAAAAGATGATGATGTATTAAATATTTTTAGAATTCTAGTGACTATTTATATTCTAATATATAATTTATATAAACAAAATATAAATTTTTTAGTTAGGAGATATATGTTTATGTTATATTTCCCTTTTCTTTAAATTAAAATTTCCAAAAGGTCACTATCACCCCCAAGTGAATCCATGTGGTCCTAAAATCGACCCAAGGATTCCCATGGATGGCTATATGACATAAAATAGGATTATTTCAAGTTTTAGGGTAGTCTTATGTTATTATAATGTCATTTTTACCTTTATTTATCTGATTTACCCTTTAACTATGGTAAATAAGAATAATTACTGAAGTTACTATTCATAATGTCCAAAAATAAAAGGTAATTATTTACACTATTTAAAACATATTATTTGAAATATGGATTCCATTTTTCAAAATTGAATTTTTTTTTCATAAATTAATTTAAAAATATTTCCCATTGTCAAAACCAAAAAGTGGATTTATAAGAAGAAAAACCATCAAAAGAGTGAAATGTATTTATGTCAAATTTAAAAGTGAAATTACATAAAATGAACAACATTGGATTAAATTATAAAAACATAATCCAATTAAAAATTAGAACCATTTAAAATAAAAATCTAACTATATAAATAAATTAGATGAAAAGGTAGTTTTGAATTAAAATGAAGTGTTTTCATTATTCATTAAAAAACGATTTTTATCAAAAAATTTCAAAAAATTTAACCAATGTAAATTTTGACATCATGCTTCTATAGATAGATTTATTTTGACTAATATAACCTATAAAAGGGAAAAAAATAGATTTAAAATGGGTTCTCCATGAAAAGGCGGTAAAATAAGCTTTTAATAATATTAGAGTACTTTATGCTTAAAATTGGATTCATTCTCATTTAAAGCTTATTTTTTTTTTGGAATAATGTAAAAGCATTTAACAAATATGTGTAATCCTATTTAATTTAGTTTTTTTAATTCCTACCAAAACAATTACTAGGCGTTAACTACCATTTAAAATAATAATAATAATATTGTATTATTTTTCAGCATAACTCAATGGTGTGTTCAACATAAGATTTTAGAGAAAATGATTGTGTTGTGTCAGGTATGCTATCAGAAAAAGTGTCCTATTTAAAATAAAAATAATATCTTATTCATAAACATTAATAGATATAAAATGTATTATTCTACAAAATCCTTGTTCATTACATCATTCCCCCTTTTGAAAATTATGTCCCCACAATTTTAAAATTAGGCTAAAAAACTTCATTGAGAATCCCTCAATGGAAAAAGAGTCAATAAAAATATCAATTTAAAATAATTAAAGATAATTAAAAAAGATCACCTGAGATAATACATAAAAGGATTCCATGTAGAAAAACATGGATATGGAAGAAAAACAAACCGTTTTTTTCTAATGAGGAGTGATAGAAAACATGATCAATAGAAAGTTAACAACCTAAAAATAGATAACATATGATGGGTTAAATGGTCTTTGATTTTCCATAGTAGAAGTAAACTGAAAAAATTATTCTTTTAGCATCTATTTCATTATGTTTAGGAATTTATTTATGATATTGAGTAATAATATAAGGAAACATAATTAATGGTCAAGTAGTTTTTCATCCTTTAATAAATATCTACCAAAAACTCGTATTTTCCAAAAATGATTAGTATTGAAGATGACTTGGTCACACTTGAAGTGATGGAAGCAAATTATAGAGATACACGTAATCAAAATAATATTATCTCTTTTTTCATCCAATCTTGAAACATTTACTATAACAAAAATTTTTAGTACAAGATCAGATAATTCCATAAAAAAAATAATCCCTTTTAAAGATAATGGATACCTTTAGTCTCCAAAATTAAACAGTAATACCCATGTTCTAAATTGACCATTAAAAATTTAAAGTCCTTAAAATTCCCAAAAATATTCCAATTAGTTTTGACACCAAAATCTCAGAAGGATTTGATAACATTCTTTTCCTAGATAATTTTTAACATTTATCTCCAAATAATATCGACTACTCTTAAAGTCTCATATTTTAAAGTAACTAACCTAATCACATACTCTTCATGATAGGTTAATATTTTCCCCCAATATGCCAAATTTCTATATTTAAAAAATAAAAACATAAATTATTCCAAAATAAAATTCAACCATTACTCCAAAAATTAAATCCCACTTTATACTATTTTCTTTAGGCATATAGTGTTTCCAAAAGAGCCAATGTCTACCAAAATAATATTTATCACTTAATCACGAAATCATTTTCCTATACTAAGGATATCCATTTGATAAAACAGAAGTTCCCAAAATCAACATATTCATGATCCATACAATCATTAAACTAAAATGAATAAGTCATAATAACTTGGGAATTCACATAGGTGAGTGGTAGGTGATGCGCCCTTATTTCCCTTCAGTTGTGGGTTCGATTCCTGTGGTCTTGATGGACATGATGGGTTGTCACACATCATGTGGGATATACCATTTATAAATCTAA
The DNA here is from genome assembly GCA_963277665.1 of Viscum album. Lineage (NCBI taxonomy): Eukaryota > Viridiplantae > Streptophyta > Magnoliopsida > Santalales > Viscaceae > Viscum > Viscum album. The sequence goes on along the minus strand of OY728147.1, from coordinate 2,000,386,402 downwards.
AAAATAACCATAAATTGTTTTAAACTAAAAGTTTTTCTTATACCTATCATTTTCATCCAAATTCAAAAATACTTCAACATCTTAATTCTCTAAGTCTAATGTATATATATATTTTTATTTCACCTCCATAAGATAGAATAAAACTATTCCAAACAGAACGAAAATCATAAATTGATCATGGTGTCCACCTTGTTTTATTTCCATCTTGTTCACCAATAAAAAAGGTCCATGTGTTGAAAAAATGTTTTAGATATTCTTAAAAATAATTTTCTTCCTTTATCCAAATACACTTTTTATAACTTGGGTCATATAGGTGTTCACAGAAAAATAGTTTCATAAAATAACCATGTATGAAATATAATTTCAAAAAATCTGATAAAACATAATATTTATAAAATAGTCAGACCGGGTTCGAGATGAAACTTTTGATCTATGGTCCTCTAAAAATAAATATGTATGTGCTAAAAGAATATATTTTTAGAATAAAATATAAATATGTTGCGCAAGGGTCTCCTTATTCAGCAGCTTTTTCAATATCATAATATTCATCAAAATCTTGTTATAAGGTAAAATATCTCAAAATTACTTGATAACATTTAACTTTCTTGAAAATATGAGAATATTGAATAAATATGATTTGATTAAATACAACCCATGATCCATGATGTAATAAAGGTATAACAGAAGTGTTTGATATCTCAAAAAATTTATTTCAAGTGAGTTGAAGGTTAGAAAAAGTTGTAGAATAATCAAGACATGAATTTTCAAAAAAATGTGCAAGAAAGTCATATAGAAGAGATTAGAATGTTGTTTCAGATCCTCCTCCTTAAATTTGTAACTAACTTTCCATGATATGAAAAAGTTATATAACAAGTATTTAACTAAAATAATTGATATAGAATGTTACTACATTTTTAAACAAAACTCTTAATCCCAAAAGTTTTATAAACCATTACTTTGATACCAACTATAATGCCCCATCCTTAAAAATTACATTCTCTTGTGTTCTATTGATAATTTGACTTTAATTCAGTTCAATGAACTTTTCAGGTTTAGAGCTTTAGAGAATTATGACATAACTTATACCTAACAACTTTATTGTCACAATGTACACACTTCTACTCTAACAAATATTTTTCACAATATTAAATCACCTTAAAGAAAATAAGAATTATTTTATTGATTAAAATATTCTTGAATTATTCCTTCCTCCTACCCTTCCTTGTACACTGTGAAAAACATTTCAATGACATGTGATGAGCATAAAACTCTTAGTGAGATATATAATATAAGGATAGAAAACAATAGTCCCTGAATACATAAAAATCATTGAAATGATACTTTTCACTCATAAAAGATAAGCTCGTTAACATACCTCATAAAATAATAACATTTATGAATAACTCATAGAAATAATAAATCATAAAGGTAACTTGTGGAATCCATAACATACTTAAAATTTATCTTTCACAGCTATATAGGGAGTAACTATAATTGTTACGTTTGGAATACCCATAATAGTAAATTACCTAAATGCCTTTGGAGTAACATTAATGTTTACCTCCTTTTCATTATCCAATGCATTGGAGAGCTATCTCAGGATCTCCCTCCCTCGGTTTGTCACAAAACCCCCAGTATACATAAACAATGTCTGAGAACCATAACATATTCATAACACATAAAACAAGCTTAAAGGAAAGATAAAATTTCCACATTGAAACCACAAGATATCAGTTCAAGATAATCACATAATGAATCCATTATCAAAATCTTTTTCTTTACCAAAATATCCTAAAAAGGAATATGGTTTTTAATTTTCTTTTTAAAATCATTACGGCTTATAGAGGAATCCAAATACTAAACAATACATGTGGTGGAAGAAAGGTCATTGTCTCAAAATATGTTAAACAGAAACATTCCTTTCATTCATTTAGTAAAAAACTTCATAGAAAAATATTTTGTTTTAAAACCATTGAATGAAATTAAAAGTAAAATCTGTTGATTATATACCGTATAAAATAAAGTCATGTATAAATCAAAATATTTCTCAATGAAAGAAGATTGAGATGATGTCTCTTACAAATATTGCATCAATAGATTAAGGATAAATCAATGAAATAAATATATATGGAAAATAAAAATAAAAATAATATAAGTGGATATTAAGTGTAAAAAAATCATAGTTCATTCACACATATTCATAAAAAAACCAATGACATAGAGATTTAACTCAATGAATGGAAATTAAGTTAATATTTTCCTTACAATTTTCATATAAATGACGTAAGAATTTATAAATGGGGTGACTATGTGTAGAAACATTATATACACACAAAGGGAAGTGGAAATTATTATATAAAAAAATAAACATTTATTCCACACATAATATTAGAATAATACAAAAAATGAAGTATGCATAAATCCCAATGAGTGGAAATTGAGTTATGAAATTCCCTCACAAAGAACATTTTGTTAATAAAATAGATTAATTATGTGTATTAACTATAAATAAACATAAAGAAAATAAAAATAAAAGAGTACACCTATATTTATTTCTCACATAACCATAACATGGAATAATCAAGAAGTATAAGATGAACCCATAGAATGGAAATTGGGTTATGAAGTTCCCTTACCTTGAGTCAGACTCATCACGTACAATCATTATGTTCCTAAATAATTATATTTAGTTAATTTATAATTTCTTGATAACATTTTTTATGTTTATGATTCATTTTATATCACTTATTACTATGTTATAAAAATAATATATTTATTTATGTTCATATTAGGAATTTTGCCGATATTCGGTACTTGAGTCAAAAATGAACTTATTTGGATGTAATTTTTCATTGTAGTAAAAAGTAAATAATCTCCAGAATATTAATCATGATTTAAATATCATATATATTCAGTATATATGTATTTAAAATATTATATAATATTTTGAGATAGGAAATTAATTGCACCGTTCATGGAGATGGTAGACCGTACGTACGCATGAATGCTATTTTCATTTATTTGTCATATTAAGGGAATGAAAACTAAATGATACATAGGTATATTATAATACCAGTATGATATCTATGTTATATATGTTACATATGTACATTAATTATATCCATTATATGTTCCATATATGGAATGACCGAGTCATATCAAATTGAGGGGGCAGTAGTCCACACTTCCTCAAATGAAATTATCACATTTACACATTATGGAAATAATAAAGGTAGTATATAAATAAAAATTAAAGAAGCTTAGAGATAACATAAATATAATATATATCATATATAAATATAGTTCCATCATAATGGACACCGTGAGAGGTGGTAGGAGAAAAATGAACAATCATTGTTTCGTGAGGAAGTAGTTCGACGTACACATAAACAGTATGTTCATATCCATTAGATAGAGGTGTGTATAAGTGTAGTTAGAATCCTTATCCTAAAAAAATAGTATATTGGGGATAATTTTTTTTTGTTATTTAATCAAATAAAAATAATATCCTAGATATTGAATAAGTAAAATAAAGAAAATGAACATTAGAGAAGACGCTACCATTAAAACATGCAACTCCTTTTGGTTTGAGAAAAACTACTTTCTTGATTTGTCTTCTAAACATTATAAATTTTCTTGTAGGAATGGAGGTTTTTTGGGAGATTATTTGAGTATTTTTTTTTGAGACAAGGGGCTTGATATGTGTGATTAAGTGAGTATTTGTAGTGTCCTTTTATAAGAGGGTGGATGGGCACTTTAGGAAAAACATTAAATATTATTATATTATAAATTTATTTTATAATTATAATAGTTAAAAAGTGATATAGTTAGAGTATAAGATGATAATGGGTCTAAATCCTCACAACCAATTGGATTTAGAAAATTTTAGGTCACAGAACTAACCATATCTTTTTTTTCTTTAACCCTCAGTTAAAAACATCAACTCTTACCATGTCTTCTTGAATTTTCATAATATATGGTTACTATAGTTACAATATAATGATAAGAGAACAACAAGTGGATCTTTAATGACATTTTTAACATTAGATAATTTATTTTGAATAATATTATACCTTTTTGACTATATTGTCACTTAATAAAATAGTATATGTTTTAAAAACTCATTTATATCAATTTTGACACCATTTTGTAATTGATTTTTGTTAAAGTCATAAAAAAGTTATTCATTTGAATGAATGGAATTAAATACAGTATAATATTTAATAATAGTCTATAAATTTTTTGAATGGAATCAAAAGGTTAATATTACCTTTATTTTAATATTTATAATATAATTTATTTTAATATTTCATTAATAAGGTAATCACTACACTATCATTGTGTCATAAATTAATTAATTTATTTAATGTATAAAAATTATAAACAAAATACCATGATGTTGTAAATATTTTTATCTTTCTAATAATATTTATAGTATAACATATCATTTATATAAACCAAATTAATTTTTTTTGTTAGTAGATATATGATTGTGTTATATTTCCCTTTTCTTTAAATTAAAAATTATAAGAGTTCACTACTACACCAATGTGGATCCATGGGGGTCCAAAAATAGAAACAAGGATTACCATAGTTGAACTTATGTCATACAATAGGATTATGACACGTTTTAGGGATGTTTTATATTATTATAATATTAGTTTTTACCCTTATATACTTGATTTACTATTTAACAATGGAAAATAAAAATAATTAATGAAGTAAGTATTTATAATGTACAAAAGTAAAAGGTACTTATTTAAAAAATATAAACCTTTTGATTTCAAATATTTAATAAAATTTTCAAAATTCAAAACACCTAATTTTCAGAAATTAATCTAAAAGTAGTTATCATTGTCATAACTGAAAAGTGAGGTTTTAATAAGTAAATATTATCCAATATTGAGATGTATTTCTGTCCAATTTAAATGTGAAATTACATATAATGACCAAAATTGGATTAAATGATAAAAAAATAACCAAGTAAATTTATAACCAATTAAAATGATAATGTATCTATATAAATAAATTTGATGAAATGACTATTTTGAATTGAAATGCATTATTTGTCACTATTCATTAGAAAATGAACTTTATCAAAAAATTACCAAAATATAAAACAATATATTTTTTATTGTACTTATTCTATAAAAGATTTTTTTTTCAAATAGAACATATAAAATTGAGAAAACTATATTTAAAAGGGTTTCTCCATTAAAAGGTGGTTAAATGAGCTTTTATTAATATTAGTGTATTTTATGCTTAAAATTAGATTCATTATCATTTTAAGCCACTAAAATTTATTTGATAAATGTAAAAACATTTATCAAACATGTTTAACCATGTTTTAGATTTTTATATTCTTTCTCATGAGTACAATGACTAGGCATCAGCTGCCATTTAATATAAAAATGTTTTTACTATTTTATTTTTCATTATAACACAGCATTGTTTGAAACGTAAGATTTCATAGAAACTGATTCTTGTGTGTCAGGAACAATATCACTAAAAGTGTCATATTTAATGTTAAATTAATATATTATTCATAAATATTAATAGATATGAAAATGTATTATTCTTTAAATACCTAGGTCATTACATCATTCCCCCCTTTTGGACATTAAGTCCTCACAATTTTAAAATTAGGCTCCAAAAAACATTGAAAATACAACATCATGAAAAGTTTCAATAAAACAATCAATTTAGATGAAAGAAATTGAAGTACAAAGGTCACAACAGATAACAGATACAAGGATTCCTTGTAAGAAACATAGATATCGAAGAAAAACTAACCATCTTATTCTGATAGAGAGTGGTAACAAACATGATTAGGAGAAAGTTAAAAATATTAAAACCACAAATTTGTGATGGGTTAAATAGTCGGTAATTTTCCAGTTTGAAAAGTAAACGGAAAACATTTTTATTTTAATATCCTTTTCAAAAAGTTGAAGAATTTATTTATGAGCTTGTATAAGAAGATAATGTAACTTACTTATTTTTTAAGTAGAGTTTCATCCTTTAATAAATATCTACCACAAAATCATATTTCCACCAAATTATGAGTATTAAAGGTGACTTGGTCACACTTGAAGCACTAGAATCAACTTCTAGAGAATCAGGAAATCCAAAAAATATTAAATAAAAATTCATTCTATCTGGAAACATTAACAAGAACAAAAATGGTTAGTATACGATTAGATAATCACCTTAAAAGTATAATCCTTTATAAGGGGATGAGCTACTTTTAATCTCCAAAATTCACAGTAATATCCACAGTCTATAAAGACCATTAAGAAAAACAAAATTCTTTAAAATTTCTGTAAAATAATATAACTAATACTGAAATCCAAAAAACAGATGGATTTGATCACATAGTTTTCGAAGAGAAATTTTAACATTTATCCTCGAAAAAACATCGACTTCTCTTAAAGTCTCATATTTAAAAGTAATTATCATAATCACTTATTCTCCATGATAGGTTATGATTTTCCATAAATAACCCTAATCTCTATTTATCCACTATAAAAACATATATTCTTCCAAAATAAAATTCAACCATTACACCTCAAATGAGATCTCATAGTATTCTATTTTCCTTAGGTATATAGTGTACTTAAAAGATCCATTATCTTCCAAAATAACATTTATCCATTAATCACCAAATCATTTTACTATATTAATGATTTTAAATTGATTAAACATAAGTTCCCAAAATCAATTTATTCTTGATACATATAATCATTTAACTAAAATCAATAATTCATACTAACTAGGGAATTCACATAGGCTAGTGGTAGGTGATGCGCCCATATCGCTGTTTGGTTGTGGGTTAGAATCCCACAGCCTATCCAGACATGATGGGTTGTCACCCATATTGTTGTTTGTCACTTTTATAAAACTAAAAATAACCCTAACATGTTTTGTCCTCAAATTTTGTCTTATACCTATCATTATCATCGCAACACATAAAGACATCAATATCATAATTCATGTAGTCTTATATATATTGACATTTTTTCATATCCATATGATAAAATAAAACTATTCCCAACAAAGAGAACATCATAACTTGATCATGTTGTTCACCTAGTTTCATCATAATCTTGTTCATGTAGATACAAGGTTCATGCAATGCAACAATTATTTATATATTTTTCAAAATCATGTTCCTCCTTTATCCAAATACACCTTTTACAACTTCGGTCATGTGGGAGTTCATAGAAAAACAGTTTTGGAAAATAACCATATATTACATATAATTTCAAAACATCTGATAAAAATTGATTTTTTATAAAATAGATAAACCATGTTTGAGTTGAAACTTTCAATCTATGGTCCTTTTAAAATACCATAAGTATGTGCTAAAAGACTATATTTTTGAAATAAAATATAAATAGGTTGCTCAAGGGTCTCCTTCTTCATCGCCATTTTTAAAATCATTATATACTTCAAAATCTTGTGAAATGCAAAAATATTTGAAAATTCCTTAATAATATTTACCTTTCTTTAAAATATAAGAATATTTAGAAAATATGATTTGATTAAATACAACCCATGATCCATCATGGCATCGAGGTATGGTGGAGGTGTTAGATATATAAATAAATTGCTTTCAAGTGAGTTTTATATTAGAAAAAGTACTAGAATCATCCAGACATGACTTTGAAATATTTATTTCAAGGAAGTCATCTGGAATAGATAATAATGTTGTTTTGGATCATTCTCCTTCCATTTTAAACTAACATTCAATGATCTGAAAAAAAATTATATAATAAGGATTTAACCCAAACAATAGTTATTGAATGTTACTATACGTTTAACGAAAACTATTAATTCCTAAAGTTGTCTAAAACATTCCACTGAAAAAAATTTTAAGGCCCCAACCTTAAACAATACATAATCTTGAGTTAAGTTGATAATTTGACTTTAACTCACTTCAAGGTTCTATTAATATTCAGAGATTTAGATAATTAGGCCATAATATATACATAACAACTTTATTATTACAATATAGACACTTATACTCTAAGGAATACTTTTTACAATAATAAAACTCCTTAAATAAAACAAGAATTATTTTATTTCTAAAAATATTTGATAATTATTCTGTTTTCTTACCCTTCCATATACCCTATGAAAAACATTTCAGAAACTTGGGATGAGCATAAAAAGCTCCGTAATGGATATAAAATAAAGAAATAAAACATTCCTCCATGAATACATACAAATCAATGAAATCATACTTTTTACTCATAAAACATAAGATATTTACCAAAACTAATGAAATCATAAGATTTATGAACAACTCATAGAGATCATAAATTATAAAGGTAACTTATGAAATCCATAACATACTAACATTGTAGCTTTCACAGTTACATAGGGAGTAACCTTCATGGTTACTTTTGGAATGCACATCACAGTATATTCCAAAAATCTATTAGGATAAACCTTATTGTTTACCTCCATCAAGTTACCCAATGCATTGTAGAGCTATCTCAGGATCACCCACCGTCATATTATCATAAAACCACTCATATATATAAACAATTCCGGAGAACCATAACATAATCATAACACATAAAATAAGCATAAAGGAAAGATAAAATTTCCACATTTCAATCCGAAGATATCAGTTCAAGATATTGAAATAATAAATCCATTGTCAAAACCATTTTCAATACCAAAATATCATAAAAAGGTATATGGTATTTACTTTTATTTTTAAAAACATTACGGCTTGTAGAGGATATCAAATATCAAATAATACTCATGGTAGAGGAAAGGTATTTTTCACTATGCACATTGAAAATAAACATTCCCTTTTTCTTATAGTTAAAAGATTAATAGAAAATGATTCCTTTTGAAAACCATTTTATTAAATTAATTTCTAATCGGTTGATTATATTCTGTATAAATGAAATTCATGTATAAATCAAAATATGCCTCAATGAAAGGATATTGAGATGAAGTCCCTTATAAAGATTGCATCTTTTATTAAGGATAAATCAATGGCATAAATATGTGTTAAAAAATTAAATAAACCCAATATAATTGGATATTTAGTGTAAACCAATCAGAGGTCATTCACACACATTCCTGAAAAAAAACCAATTACATGGATATTTAACTCAACGAATGGAGATTGATTTGAGATTTCCCTTAAAAAGTTCGTATAGATGATGTACAAAATTTATAAATGGGATAATTATGTGTAGAAATAGTATATACACACAATTGAAAGTTGAAATTATAACATATATTAATATAAATTGATTCCATATACAATCTTGGCATAATATAATCAATTATGTATGTTTAAAACGCAATTAGAAGAAATTGGGTTTAGAAATTCCATCACAAAAAACATTTTGTTAATAAAATAGATCGATTATTTGTATTCACTGTAAATACACATGAAACAAGTATAAATAAATTATAGTATATACAAATTTATTTCTCATATAATCATATCTTGACATAATCAAGATGTAGATTATTAACCTAAAGAATTGAAATTTGGTTATGAAGTTCCCTTACCTTGAGTCCAAATCGTCATGTACAATTGTTATGTTCATGAATATTAAACATTGGTTAATTTTTACATTACTTAGAACCTATTTCATGTTTATTATTTTTTTATATCACTTATTACAATGTTATAAAAATTACATAATTATTTAAGTTCATATCAGACGTTTTTTCGATATTCGGTACTTGAGTCGAAAATAAACTTGTTTTGATGTAATTTTTCAACGTATTCAAAATTACATATTATAAAAAATATTATTAATCATTTAAATAAAATATATATCCATTATATATTTATTTATAATATTCCATAACATTTGGAGATAGGAAATTAAATTCACCGTTCATGGAGACGGTAGGCCGTACTTACGCATAAATGCTACTTTCATTTTTTTGACATATTAGAGGAATGAAAACTAAATAATAAAAAAGTATATTTTAATTAATGTAAAATATTAATTTTATATATTTTACATAATTCCATTAATTACATCCATTATATGTTCCATGTACGGAATAAATGAGTAATATCACTTTGAGGGGGTGGTAGTCCACACTTCCTCAAATGAAATTATCGTATTTACATATTTTAGAAAGAACAAAAACATGTTTTAAATAAAAATTAAATAACTCTATAGGAAATATATATATAATATATATCATATATAAATATATTTTCATCATAATTCCCACCATGGGAGGTGGTAGGATAAAATTGAACAGTCATCGTTAAGTGAGGTTGTAGTTCGATGTACACAAAAACATTATGTTTTTATCCATTAGATGGAGTGGTATGTACGGGTAGTTCAATTAAGTCTCATAAAAACATAATAGCATTTTTAGGTTTTTTTTTGTTATTTTAAAACATAATAATAAGATCATATAGAGTAAAGAATGAAAATATAGGAAATGAACATTAGAGAAGACACTACCTCCAAAACAGGTTACTCCTTTTGATTTGAGAAAAATATGATCTTAAATTGTATTCTTCCCATGTTAAGGCTTCTAGAAGGAATAGATGGATGTTGGGAGATTATTAGATCCAAATTTGGACGAGACAAGAGGCTTTAGAGGTGTGAGTAAGTAGGTATAGGTGGTGTCCTTTTATAAGAGGGAGGAGGGGCACTTTAGGAATGTCTTGAAATATTATTTTATTATAAATTTATTTTCTAATTATAAAAGTTAAAAAGTGATATATTTTATATATAAGTTGATAATGGGTCTAAATCATCTCAACCAATAGGTTTTAGAGAAGTTATGTCACAAAATGAACCTTATCTTTTAGCTTTAACCCATAGTTAAAAATTGTAACTCTTACCATGTTTTCTTGTATTTTCATAATATATGGTTACTATAGTTTCTATAAAATTTAAAGATAAACACAAGTGGATAATTAATGAAATTTTTAACATAAAAAAAAATAAGGTGCACTATTCTTCTTTTTTAGGACTATTATATCACTTAAAAAATAGTATATGATTTAAAAACTCAATTATGTCAATTTTGAGAGTATTTAGTAATTGATTTTTTAAAGTAATAAACACTTTATTCCTTCAAAAAACGGCATTAAAACTAAGATAATATGTCATAATATTATATAAAATTAGTGTATGTTATCAAAATGTTCAAATTTTATTTATTTTAATATTTATAATATCATTTTTTTGAATATTTTATTAATAAGGTAATCACTGCATCATCCTTGGGTTATAATTAAATTTATTTATTCAAGGTCTAAAAATTATAAATAAATACCATGATGTATGAAATATTTTTAGCTTTATAATTACTATTTATAGTCAAAGGTATCATTTATATAATCCAAATTTAATTTTTTAGTTAGGTTATATATGTTAATGTTATATTTCCTTTTTCATTAAATTAAAAAGTTTAAAGGTCACTATCACACACAAGTGGACCCATGGGGTCCAAAAATAGACCCAATGATTCCCATGGTCGGCCATATTTCATCCAATATGATTAAGAAACATGTTAGGGGAGTTTCATATTATTATAATATAAAAGCTTTACCCTTATTTACCTGATTTACCCTTTAACTTTAGAAAATTAAAATAATTATTGAAGTTACTATTCATAATGTCCAAAAAATAAAAGGTACATATTCAAAAAAATTGGAACTTATGATTCCAAATAAGGAATCTATTTTTCCAAATAAAAAATAATAATTTTCAGAATCTAATTTAAAATTAATTTCTGTTTTCATAACCAATAGCGAGTTTTTAAGAAGTTAAAACTATCAAAAGATCAATATGTGTTTATGCCTAATTTAATAGTGAAATTACATACAATGACCTAAATTTGATTAAATGATAAAAACATAATCCAATTAAAAGTTAAAACAATTAAAATTAAAATCTAATTATATAAATAAATTAGATTAAAATGCAGTTTTGAATTAAAATGTAGTATTTTTCACTATTTAATAAAAAATGAAATTTATCAGAAAATTAACAAAAAATTAACCAAAGTAAATTTTTATTTCCCAATTCTATAGAAGAGGTTTATTTTTCAAATATAAATCATAAAAGTGATATAAAATAGATTTAAAACGATTCTCCGTCAAAAGGAGGTAAAAAGAGCTTTTAATAATATTAGAGTATTTTATGCTTAAAATTTTATTCGTTATCATTTTAGGCCTATAAAATTTATTTGATAAATTTACAAACATTTAACAAACATGTGTTGTCATATTTTAGTTAGTTATGTTCATTCTTTTCAATATAATGTCTTAAGGTTAACTATCATTTAAAATAATAATAATATTATTGCATTATTTTTCAATATAACTTAACATTGTGTGCAACCTAAGATTTTGGAGAAACTGGTTGTTGTGTGTTGGGTATGTTTTCAGAAAAAGTTTCCTCTTCAACTAAAAGTCAATATATTGTTCATAAATATTAATAGATATGGTAATGTATTATTAGAAAAATACATGGGTCTTTACATGAACCATTGGAAGTGGACCATTCAGTTTTGTTCCAAAAACAGAATCCACCCATCTTTCTAGTGGATTCTGAACCAGAAAAAGTTGAAGTCTGGTTGAGCAGGATAAATAAAATCATGAATTTCCTTAGAACACTAGTATAGTTGAATGTAATGTTGGAAAAATTTATTCTAGCATTCCAATAGTGGGAATTTTTAGTTCATGCTAAATTAGAACAGGGCCTAAAATTAGAGGATTTTTTTTGGAATTTTATAATAATAAATTATATCCTCACACCTTTTAGTTTATTAGAATAGTATACTTATTTAATTTAAAGAATGATAATATCTCAAAAATATAATATTTTGAAATATTCTTGAATTTAGTTTTCTTTTACTTGTTAGTTTCTTCTAGTGGATTCTTGATGGAATTTTAATATTAATGTTTGAGGAAAGGAATTCACCATTTTTTTATGTTATCTATATATTAGAAAACACAAAAATGTTTAATAGTGCGGTGGTTGTTAAAATGGATTTCTTGGGAAATACAATTGCATTTATTATGTTTATTCCTATGGGAACGGGTGGGAGCTATAAGGCTGGGATCAAGTGGAAGAGGGACACCTAATTATATGGTGGTGGTACACCTTATAATCTGACCATGGGATTATAAAACATTCATCCTCAGCGAAAAAGTAAACTTATATGTTTTTAATGTTGTTATTTTTACTATATTAAGATAAAGTGTATGACGCCACCTATAAAATTTCACAATTTCAATAAAATGGGACACATGTGGTGCAATTATTATTGTTCTCCATGGTTTTATACTAGAGACACATCTAATGTTTCTCAAGAAAATTATACATTGACATGATGAGTGTAGTAAAATAACACTCATTATCATAACCAAGTGATCCAAGGTGATTCTAGTAACACCATGACTCATAAACCAGTGCAATATCAATAGGGTAACAAAAAGAAAAGTATCGAAAGTAAGAAATTATTTGGAGCTATGAAAATGATCATGGATGATCAACCTGGTCCTTCGATGGTGAGAGGTTCCGTTATTTTTAACTCTATACTTATACAATACTTTTTTAATATGGAAACATGCCAATAATTTATTTTTTCTTGTGTTTTTGATCATATGGTCTTGCATGTTGAGATGATGCCTTCTATTTTGAAACTTAAACTCCTCTAGGCCAAAGATAATGCTGAGCCTTTATGTGTTAATATTGTTCTATAATTATTTATGTTGTTGAGTAACATTGAGATTTCTCTATGCATATATTCATATCTATGACATGATTTTGGGTATGTACTTGTTGACATCACTCAACAATCATAATGATTATTTTCCCAAAAAATGTAGTTTCACATCACTAGATGATATCAGACATATATTTAGAGGAAGATTAGATGTAATGATAAGTATACTACGAATTATTGAACACATTTGTTGAATGTTCTATTATTATTTGGCAGTTCTTACCTTGGAATCTTTTGTTGATATTGGGAATAGATATTTTCCAACTATTATTGATCAATTTTTCGTTGTTTCTCTTCAAATAATATCTGGGTTTCAACCAAAAACATAGGTGTAGTTTTCATTGATCTCATGTTGGGGACTAGTATTATCTCACTTTTATCATCTAGGATAGAATCAAATGAATTTATGTATTTGAAATATTTGTTCGAAGAGTTAAAAAGAAAACTGTTCATTTGACTAAGCACGTCTTCATGGGAAGCAACCTATTTTTTGTAAACAAGGAAGATGAAACTATTATACATAGTTTATATTATTAGAATCTCAACCAAGTTACTATAAAAAATCAGCATCCTATTCCATTCAATGTTGATTTGTTTGAAAAATTAAGGAGATCGTATTGGATCTTGAAATTATTCTTGTGTTCAGGGTATCACCAATTGTTAGTTTAGAAGGAGGATATTAAAAATTCATTTTTATAAGTATATATGGCCATTATGAGTATATGGTTATGACTTTAAGACATAATATTAAATGAGAAATATTTATGGCAATGATGAATTGAAACATTTATAGGTATATAGATTCCTTGGTGGTGATATTTTTGATGATATACTTGTGTATTCTAGGACAAAAGTAGATCCTAAGAAACACTTGACTACATTGTTGGTTATCTTATGAGATAATCATTTGTATGACATGTTATCATAGTGTTATTTATGTATACAAACGATACATTTACATAGCCACGTACTTTCTAAAAAGTCATTTATATTGATCTTTAAATGATAAATGTAGTTATCACTTGAAAACCACAAAATAATGTCTTTAAAAAAAATTGTTTTTTATTAGTGCAATAGTACATATGTTTTCTTCCTGATTCCTCATGTTTGGAATCACTAATTTTTTTTAATAGGAAAGGATTTCCATTCCGATTTATTGAAAAAATTCAAAAGTACTTTCAAGAACATAAGGTTATATATACATTAGATCCCATACTTATATTTATAGAGTTTGGATAGAGAAATTTATTCTATTGTGATGCATTGAGATCTAGGATTGGATTTTTCCTCACACAGGGAGATAAATTTATTTATTATGGTTCATGATAGTTATATTTTCATGATAATAATTACCCAAAACATTATTTGTAATTATATATAGTTGTCCATGCATTGGTGACTTGGTTTCATTAACTATTGGGATATAAATTCATCGTGTTTCTAGATTATTAGATTTTGACACACATTTTCTCAAAAAGATATTTTAATTTAAGGCATTGTAAATGGATGAAGTATCTAATGATGTTTTACATTGAATTGATGTATACACTAGGTAAAGGGAACTATTTGGTCGATGCATTGAGCATGAAGTCTAATTCCAAATTATCTAATGAATATTTAGACCAGTGGGAAAAAATTTAGTCATAACAGATATTCATTGAGATTTCTCAGACTGAATTGATATGGCCATTTTATTTCCAATTTCTATTATTTATGATTTTTTGATAAGTTTATAGTTTATCAAATATGTGTTCCTAAATTTGTTTCTATGAGGTAAAAAATCAATGTTGTGGAGACCAATGGGGGTTAAAATCTAGATGAGAATTCAGTGTTGTAGTTTAGATATTCGATGGTCATACAATTCAATTATGAAGAAAAAATATTAGTTTCTACCAATATTAACGTTGATATGTTCAAGCTGGGATATAGAAGATTTATAATGTGGTGAAATCATATTTTTTAGGGTTTGCAATACAATTATCTCTAGCTTAGTATGTCTTGAGAGGCCTCACCTATTAGCAGGTAAAGGTGAACACAAATTAATAGTAGGTGTATTGTAGTATATACAAATTTACATGTGGAAATAGGAGTATATATCCATGTATTTTGTAATATTTATACCAAGTACATTTAAGAAACACAATTCCATATGGGTGATAGTGGATCATATTATAAAATCACCTCACTTTATTTCAATTCATGAAACTAATCCAATGAATGAATTATCAAAAAGTTATATATGAGGAAGTTTAATTGTGCTTAGTGTTCTAGTATAAATTTTATTTAACAATGACTAAAATTTTATGTCTCATTTTTAAAAATACATGAAACATTCCCTTGGAACATAGTTGACAATGAGCACGTCTTATCATACTGAAATAGATGGACATTCTAAATGGAAAATCCAGACATTAGAAGACATACTTAGGGATTTTGTGATATAATTTGGTGGATATTGGTTGAATAATTTACCTTTATTAGAGTTCTCATACTATAATATCTATCAGACATTTATACATATTACACCTTTGGAATAATTTCATGGAAATCCTTCTCGTTCTACACCTTTTTGGGTGGAAATATGTGAGGCTAATAATTAGAACTATTCTTGTGCAAGAGAAAACATAGAATATTTCGTTGTTCAAAAATAGGATGGAGATATCTCAACATCATCATGAATCATATGATAATCATTGTCGATGAATTTTTTCATTTTGAGTGAGTGACCATGTGTTTTTTAGATTCTCTACAATTCATGTGCATCAAAATTTTGGTAAGTAGGGAATGTTTTCTCCTAAAAAAATTGGACCTTTTGGGATAATTAAATGAGTAGATTAGGAGGAATATCAGTTGGATTTTCTACCAAGATTTAATTCAAGGCATAATGTGTTTCATGTATCTCAGTTATAGTAGTACCAGCTTGATCATGACCATGTGGTGCAATGGGATCATTTTGAACTAGAGGCAGATGATACATTGATTGATGTACTCAAAAGAAAATATATTTCATGTTAAAAAATAAGTCTACTGTTGGTTTCATGGAATCGTGATCAGATTTAGGAGGAAATATGGGAGCTTGAGATGGAAATGTAGGATCAATGGCCCAATATCTTCCTGGACATTATTGATTTCTACTTTTTGATTACAGAAAAGACAACGATGGGGATAATTTTGCACCCAATATTTATAGTAAATTACCCTTTATTCATAAATTTTGGGTCTATATAATAATAATATTATGTTTAGGGTGGTTATGAGGGGTTTGGACATGTTTTTTTGGATTTTCTAGAGGTGCACAGTTAGTGCACGTTGATTATAAAACATGCACCATATCAAGGAAACCGCATAATGGATGAAAATTTGAACTTGGTAGGTGCATAGTATGCCCAAACCATGAAAATTTCTAAGAGAACCCATGATTATTTAAATTTAGATAAAATCATGGTTGGAGTACTATTTCACTAATCGTGTCATCTAACCAATGCAAGGCATGACCTTAAGACTGTAGTACTACACATTTTGTGAAAAGTTTTCCAAACCATGGGGCTTAATCATGTGGCCTACAATTATCCCTCCATATTTTTTTTCATATAATTATGAATTAATAATTTTAATCCAATTTTCCAATAATCCCAACCTAATCCAAATTAACTTTTCTCCCATGGAATGACAAACAATCCCATTATATCCATGAGTGATCCTTAGGTGAATCAATTTCCATTGGAAACTCTGATTCATCGTCAAGTACCCATTGTTCCATGTTCTTACTAGGTCCAAGGTTCTCCTCTATTTTAAAACCATACATATTTTTCATAATGAATAAATCTATATTTTTTAATGGTTTTATGATAAAATATTATTTTATATAGTGAATGGAATGCGGTTTGTGATCAGATATTGATGTTTTCTTGTATCGTTCTTCATTTTCGCAAACATTTTAGAGGTATGTGGCTTCTCCCTTGACTCCAAATGATTTATAACATGAATTATTATGTTAAATTAAATTATTTTATTGATTTTTTTAAAATACTTATAGTATTCTTGATTAAATTATCTTTTTGGTATTGGCTTGGAAGCAATGGAAATTTGATTGGTTTTTGGAAAGACCGTTTTTTTTATAATTTTTAAAAGATGATTTTAGAAATGTGTTTTGGTTTAATGAATGTAATGTAATTGTTGAAATTATTTGAATAAATAAATATTTTTATTGGAATAACTAGTAAAGATTTTGGAATAAATGGTTTGTCATTTGTTGAATGGGATAGAGAATAGTTATGAAGTACGATCATCAAAATGGGAAGGAGTATAAATGTGCAGTTCACCATAAATGGTAACACCAAGCTCGTGTGTATGTGTGGACATGGAAAAGAATATTAAAAATATAATAAGAAATGTTTTAAAGAATTTATTGATTTATAACTTGGAAAAATAGTTTATTGTTTTGATATAATGTTTTTTACTTCAAGAAACTTTTTTATTTAGGTTTTTCTATCAATTTTTATTAAAACCAGATATTTTAAAAGAAAAATATTATTTTTGATAGCATTTAAGACATAAAGACAATTATTATAATTGTAAATAAAATTATGAGACTTTATCGTATATTTATTTTTATGGTTCATATTCAATAAAATATTTTTTACCTTCATCCACTAGATTTTATGGGTATAATATAAGAATAAATCCAATTTTACATATAAAATTATATTTTTTTTATAAAGGTAGTTTTCTTCCTTTTAATAATTAACCTATTTTAAAACTAAAATTTTTCATTGTTATAAATTTTATATAAAAAAGTAAACTTTATTTTTGAAATATTAATTTATAAATTAAATTTGGTTGAAACACTAGTATTTTTCATTGAAGTTTCATTTTTTGATGAATAATGAAAATAATGAGTTTTAATTGAAAAAAAATCTTCATTTAAATAATTTATAGTGTTAAATTAAATTTTTAATTTCTTATAAATTATTATTTGATAAATTTTAAAAATAATAATACAACTTAAGTTACTATAATTATTTTTTTAATTATTTTATATGTAAAAGCGTAGTGAACTTTGGAATATTTTCACTATAATAACACACTTTCCCATCCCATCTATGAGATTAACCTTAAATTTAATACTGAAACTTATATGAATTTAATTTTAAAAAATGGGTATAATTACTTGGAAAAATCATAATATTTATATGGTATTAAGTTCAAATTATTTTTTTAAAAAAAATACAAGTGAAATAATTAAAATTAATTTGTGTGATTAAGGATAAAACAGGGTTTTATGCATTGCATGCATTTGTATTAAAATTAATTTTACACACATATAAGTGTTTATTAATGAATTGGATTTTACTATTTAGAATAAATAAGTATAAATTAACTAATAATTATAATTTTAATTATATTCTTAAAGGATATATTACTTATGTATATAAAAATATATAAGATACATTAGTAAAAACTATATAGATAAAATTGAGTAAAAAATGACTAGGGAAAAATGATAAAAATATTTTTCAATTTGTGTGGTGTAAGTTATTATCAACCATAATTTCCATAAAATTTATTATTTTTGAAATTTTGGAACCACATGAGGTAAGAGAGATCTCTCAATAGTGTTTCCTTTTTGGTATTTACAAGAACACCACTCCTCCTCTACTATAAAAGGCACTCACTCACACCACAAATTCATACAACAAAATACATTTTAATAATCCAAAACCTCCTCAAATAATACCTTAACACCCATACCATAATCCTATAATTATATCATTTGTCATAAGAAAAACCTAGGATGTGTTTTCATATAAACAAAAATGATTTACTCGAAAAAAGATAGTATTCTTCATTGAAATATTTTGTTTTACTTCTTCATCCCCCCATTAAGTTCTTCCAATATATCAGTTATACAATAAAATATAATTATAAAATATAATTATATTTTTTTCTTATGGTTATGACCTAAACCTACACACACTTCCATAAAATGGGATACATAATCATCATTCTTATGTTTTTCGGACTATGCCTAACGAAGTGATGTCATTTGCACATCCATTTCCTTCATTAAGGGATAGTAATAATGAGAGATTTACTGTTTATATATGATATATAAGATATTTATAATATATATATATTATTATTTAATTAATATATAACACATTCCATAATGATTTCCATTTTGTGGGAATACGATAACATCGTATGTGGACGTGTGGACTACCGTGTCCTAAAAGTTATGTGATTCATTCATGCATTACATGAAATTTATTAAGGATGGTTTTAATAAAAATATGTGATAAATATTAAATTAATATGTCACTATAATTATACTATTCATAAATATCATTTACTTTTATTTCAATCAATATGGTAATAAAATGGAATCAAGTTTCTCGTGGACGTATTGCCTACCGTCTCCATAAACTGTGTATTCCATTTCCTATCACTAATTATAATGGATTTCCCTAAATAAATATATTTTGAATATATATAAGATAAATTAAATAAGTAAAATATTAATGAAATAATTATAAAATTTTAATATAATATATCATTTTCATTATTACCCTTTCATACACAGAAAAATTGATAACGTTGTTTGTGAACGTCTGGACTACTGCCTCCTCGAATAGATGTGATTAATTTTTCATCCCAATAAATCTACATGAAAGTATATATGATTAAAAAATAGGGTATTTATTATATAATTATCCTTATGAAATGATAAATTCTACTTCATTCATTCCATAATGATCATTGAAAAAGGGAAATGTTACTCATGCATACTATGACCTACCGTTTTGATGATCTTAACATTTGTTCATTTTTTATAACTATATTACTTGATTGGTTGTAATAGTATAATTATTTTATAAATATGATAATTATTTCCATATTATTAATGTAAAAATATTTAATTATTGACCTATTTTACCATATTCTACCAGAAAAAACATTTTAACACATACACTGGATATGGTTAAAACATACGACATAAACAAAATTGATTAAGTAATTGTTTATAACATGTTATTATATGAAATAAAAGTAATAATAAATGTGAAAATGGTTCTAAAACAAATAAAAAATTAACATATTTTTATTATTTGGTAACATATAAACACAGATGGCAGGTCAGACTAAGGGTAAGAGATTTCTTCACAATTTATATTCCACTGTGATTTATTTGTTATTTACACACCAATTCACTTCTATGTGGTGTATATACCATTACTTTGACATGTTATATAAATATTTATTAGTTATTCATGGTAATTTATGTTTAAATTTTAATTATTTTATCCTAGTTATTTTAATAATAAAATTTAGAACTGGTAAAAGATTTCATACAACCACACTTTCTTATGGGATTGTTAACTTTCTCTTCAAAAGATCACTTTCTCGTAACAATTTTTTATTTTAAATTATTTTTTTTGTGAAATATGCAATAATTTATGATATTTATTATTATTTTTTAATATTTATAACATTTTTATATATAGTTTTTACTTTGAAAGTATTTTGCTTTACTGGGGAAATATTGATAAATCTGTATCCTTTAATCAATATGGATATTTCATAGCACACTTTTTTATGAATTTATATAAATTATTTGATATATGATGAAAGAATTGGACCATAAATACATGGGTTAGGGTTGGGTTACTTCAATCCCCATGATCAATCATTAGTCTCATGGGAAAAATTTAGTTGGACAACCATTCGTTTTAGTAACAAGTAAGTTTTGAACTGTTTTGTGAATGGTCTTGACAGTAGAGTTATGGTTGGAAAAACAAAATCACATTGTACCTAGTATGTTTTAAACCATATTTTTAAAGGTCTTAATAGTAGATTATTCATGTTATTAGGAAATATTACATCTCATAATTAAGAATTTCCTTCATTTGAGTTTTTATTATCTAGTGGCTTTACGGTATGAAAAAAATCTTCATATACATTTGATTCTCAGTTTATTATTTAAATGACATGTGATTTCAATTATTTACCTTTACATACTAATTATTATCATTTATTCATTATTAATTACTCTATATTTAACCCTTAATGGTCTTTTAAGGTCACCCTTATTTTTTTCCCTTTCCTGAAGAGATAAAGATTAATTCAGGGAATGAATTTCAAGGATAATGTGATTTTACTTTTGTTATGCATTATTTTCCATCCCATTTTAAAATGAGTTTCATATATGTAATATGGTTTTATATAACTTTTATTATTTTTTATCCTTTGGGGATTGATTCCTTGAAAAAATTCCCATGTAATAAAATAGTCATCGACTCCGAGCTTCTTAAGTCATATAATTATAATTGGTATCAAAGGGAGGTTTAGTAACAACCTGGGAAACAAGATTTTTAAAAACAAATACTGTGGAACAAAATTTTAAGATATAATATGAGTATTAGAATATAATCAAACATTTCATAATAAACTCAATATTTTTGGATACCATCACAAGATTGTGATATTATGGTTGATCAAAAGTTATAAGTCATAAAAACCACTTTTTATGTTTTATGTAATGTGAGGCTACTAAATTTGAAGGATTTTGGG
This sequence comes from Viscum album, assembly GCA_963277665.1. Classification (NCBI taxonomy): domain Eukaryota; kingdom Viridiplantae; phylum Streptophyta; class Magnoliopsida; order Santalales; family Viscaceae; genus Viscum; species Viscum album. The sequence continues at coordinate 2,000,364,085 of OY728147.1, read as the reverse complement.
CCATTGGATGGATGTAGTGGGATTCTACTAAGATTAATTTCATTTTAGAGAAACTTATGAAAAGTATAATTTTTAGTGTAAAAATTTATTTGAGATATATTTCCATTACATTTTAGGGAATTATGTTTAAAGGAATTGATATCCTTTGGGGTTAAAATGATTAGTAAAGACCTTATAGTAGTAGGAAAATAGGAATATTAGACATTTTAAAAAAATAAGATATATTGTAAACAATATAAAAAGGGTTCTTTAATGATATCCATCACATTTTTGGGGTCTTTGTAGGATTTTTATTAATATTGTTTAGGAAAATGATAATTCATGTTTAGGGTGAAAAACTATTTCATCTAGAGAGGTTGTGGGGATTGAATCAATTACTGAATCATGATAAGGGATTCACACCAACTACTAGCCTATGTGATGTCCTAGTTAATGTGTCATTATTTTTAGTGAAACAATTTGATGAATAAATATTAATAATGAACCAATAATATTACTTTTTTTTGTTTATAGATTAATATATTAGCAATATTTGTTTTGGAAAATAGTTAGAGAAAAATATAAATACATGTTTTATGGATCTTAGAATCAATTAAAAGTGAATTTTAGTGATTGAAGTATAAAATAAAAAAATTATTCATTTCTTGGGGTAAAGGGATATATTTTAAATAGATCAAATCTCAAACAAATGATGAAATTACTTTTATTAAAATTTATCAATTTATTATACATCCTTATATAATTAGGAAGTTAAATGATTAATAAAAATTAGTTAAATGAACAATAAAAAGTCATCCTAATACCGTAATATTTATTGAACCATTAGTCTCCTAAATCATAATAGATTTATCGTTCTGAGTACCTAAATATTCCATTTAGCATTAAAATTTTGTGATAAATGACCTAAATCAATCCATAGAATTATTTATAGGTTTCATCCAAGTCTATATCGTCACTATTAATCAATGTTCCCCCACATAGAAACATAGTAATGAGACCTTCTTACTCGAGTTTCTCTCTTAATAAGAGGATAAATTTATTAACTCTTTTATGATGTTGGATTTTAAATAAAGGTATTCATAACTATCATAACTTCAATTACTGAGATCAAGTTTTAATTATTAGGATATAATTTATTTATGTTTTTTATATTGTTACAACCCAATATTATAAATGAAAAATATTATTTTTGAAAGTGAAAAAGTTATACAAGTCCATGATTAGAAATGTATATAACATACCAATAATTTATGATATATTTTTTTCATATTATATATTCAATAAAATATTTTTTATATTCATCTAATATATTTCATAGGCATAAGATATGATTAAATCCAATTTCATATATAAAAATCTATTTTTTGTCTTATAGTAGTTTTGAAGTCTTTTAATAGTGCACTTTTATTAAAATTAAATTTTAGCACTTTAATGAATTCCATATGAAAATATATACTTCATTTTTAGAAGTAGAATATAATAACTATCTTAGGGTGAAATCTTTTTTTAAGCTTTATTTTTTGAGAAATAGTGAAAATGATTAATTTTAATTGAAAACTAACTTTTATTCTAAAACATTTATAAGGTTAAATTAAATTTTTAATTTGTTTTAATGTATTATTACTTAAATTTTACATCTAATGATACAATTTATGTCATTTTAAAAATTCTTATATTGAATTTAGATAGAATAACATAGTGATATTTTGATCATTCTCACTGTAAAAACCCACTTTGCAGTCTGGTAGTAGCCCCAAAAACCCACTTTCTAGTCTGGTCTACTCGATATAAAAAAGGTTAATTTATACACATATGTTAATTAAATTTTAAAAAGGGTATATTTATTTTTAATCATAAAAATATTTATAGTATAATAAGGTCAAAATAATTTTTAACAAAAAATATTAGTAAAAGAAATTAAAATTTATTAGCGCGATTAAGTTTAAAACGGGGTTTCGTGCATTACATGCATTTGAATTGAAATAAATTCCACCAACACATAGGATTTTTAATTAATTAATTAGAAATAATATTTATAATAATTAGTTCTAAATTATCTAATAAATATATTTTTAATTATATTATTAAATGATAAATTACTTTGGTAATTAAAAAGATACAAGTTACCTTAATAAAAACTACAAAGATAAAATGAGTTAAACATAAAAACTAAGGGAAGAAATGAAAAAATTGATTTTAATTTTGGGTGGTGTAAGTTTGTATCAACAATAATTTTCCTAAATTTCTTTATTTTTTAATTTTGTAATCACATTAGGTATGGGTGACCTCCCAATAGTGTTTTATTTTATGTATTTACAAGAATGACATTCCTCATCTACTATAAAAATTCAATCACTCCCCTGACTTATTTACAGCTCTCAAGATTTTTATAACATACAAAAAAAAAATACTTAATAATATCCCAAGAACCCTAACCTCATCATAGAAGTCTCACTTTTTGAATAAACAAAACCAAGGAAGTATTTTGGTATAATCCAAAAGTAGTTACCTGAAACAAAGGTAGTGTTCTTCAACGATAACTTTTGTTTTATTTATTTATCCAACCATTAGATTATTATTATATATTGTTTATATGATTAAATAAGTTTCATAAATATAATTATATGATTTTTATTTTATGTTTTTCACACACACCTACACACACTTCCATCAAATGGTATATGAAATCATTTTGTGTGTGTACGGAAGACTGCCGCCTCACAAAATGATGATATTTGTTCTTCCATTTTCAACTTTAAAGGTAGGAAATGATGATGGTTTTATTATTTATATATATATGATATATATGATATTTATAATTTATTTATTCTTATCTAATTATTATAGAACACATTACTTCATTATTTCCATTTTTTAACAATATGATAACATCATTTTTAGACGTGTGGACTACTGCCTCCTAAAAGCGATGTGATTCTTTCACGTATTACATGGAATTTATTAACATTGTATTATATTAAAATATTTTATAAACATGAAATTAATATTTTACTTTAATTATAATATAAATATACATCATTTACTTTTCTTTCTTTCAATATGACAAGAAAATGGAAATAACATTCAAGCATACATATAACCTACCGTATCCATGAACAGTGTATTCCATTTCATATAACTAAATATTATAGATGAAAATAGATAAATATGTAGTTAATATACATAAAATAAATTATATAATTGTGATATTAATGAAATAATTACATTTATTGTAATATAATCTATCATTTTATTCATTACCCTTTCACACACTGAAAAAGTGATAATGTCGTTGGTGGATGTGTGGACCACAACCTCCTTGAAGTGATGTTATTCCTTTTAAAATAAAAAAAATATATATATTAAAGTATATATGTTAAATAATATGGTACTCAAAATATAATTATCATTATGGAAAAAAATGTTACTTTCCTTCTTTCGATAAAGATCTTTGAAAAATGGAAATATTACTCATGTTTATGTATGGCCTACTGTTTCCATAACCGTAACATTAGTGAAATTTTAATAATTATATTCCACGATCAATTTTAAAAGTATACTTTATTTATAATGATGAAAATTATGTGGTTATTATTATTTTAATTATGTTTAAATAATTATCACTTTTTACGATAGTCTATCCTCCAATGTCATTTTAGACATATAAACCGAATATGGTCAAAACATCTGACTTAAACATAATTGATAAAGTAATTGTATATAACTTTTTATTAGGTGAAATAAAACTAACAATAAAATTGAAAATAGTTTTAAAAACTTTAATAATTAACATATGTTTGTTATTCTGGAAAAAAGAGATACATGTGATAAGTCAGACTCAAGGTAATGAATTTCATCACAATTTACATTCCATTTTTACTTATTTGTTGTTTACACACCAATTAACTTTCATGTAGTGTATATAATTTTACTTTTACATGTAATATCATTATAAAATCATTCTTAATGTTATTATTTGTTTAATTTTGAAAATATTTTATCCAAGGTATTTTAACATGAAAATTTAAAACTTTTAAAAGTTAACATGAAATATCACATTTTATTGTAAATGTTAACATTCTCATAAAAGATTCAAATTCTCATTATAATTTTTAATTGTAAATTAAATTTATTTTTTATGTCCATATTATTGTATGATGGATATGATTAATTTCTAAACCTTATACAATTTTACATATAGTGTTTACTTTTAAAGTTACCTACTTTACAGGGGAAATATTAATAAATACATATAATTTTCTCAATATGGACTTTTTATAAGGAATTTTTATTATAAATTTAAATTGATTATTCAATATATGATAAATAATTTTTAAATGATAGACATAGATTAGGGACCAGTTAATTAATTCCCCTATATGTATCAGTATTCTCATGAGATAAAATTAGTTGAAAAAACCCATCATATTTGAAACCAGTATTTTTTAAATTGTCTTGGGAAAGGTCTTGACAATAAAGTTATTGTTTGAGAAAAAAATAGGTTCGTACAAAATTTGTTTGAAAACTCCTTATAAATGTTCTTGATAGTAAAGGTTTCATGTTCCTAGGAAACATGACATTTAATAATTATGCATTTCCTTCATTCCACTAATTATTATATAATAGATTTTCAATATGAAAACAATATTGATATGTTTTATTGTTAGTTTATTGACTAAATGGTATGTGTGTTCTATTATTTACCATTAAATATTGACTATTCTCATTGATTCACTATTAATTAGATTATATTCAACTCTTAATGATCATTTAATCTCACCCTAATTTGGTTTCATTTCCCAAGGATATGAAGATGAATTCATGAAATGAATTTTTTGTTTCCTAAGATTTTATTTTTTTCTATTCATTATTTTCTATTGCCAATATAAAATGGGTGTCTTAAATGTAATATATTTTTCCAAAACTACTAAACTTTTCTATCGTTCATGATTTTATTACTTATAATAATGCCAATGTAATAAAGTGAGGCACCAACTCTAGGATGTTGTGGTATAGGCATTACAATTTTGGTATTAGTGGAATGAGTTATAATGTCACTAGAGGATGTCCTGATATGTTTAGGCTCAGCTACTACTTGAAGAATACACTAAATTTTTATATTCTATCTATCGAGACACATGTAGAGGAATATTATCTTAGTTTTTAGTAATTCTTCTTCTTACTGTGGGCATGCAATGTCGATTTAGATCTTGGTGTAGGTTGGGTGTTGTTGGTTGATGTCACTTGGGAGGTTTCAGTTTTATGGTCTCTATGTCCTCTTAGAGTATTTATATTGGTTTCTTATTGCACTATAATTTGGTATATTGGTTTGGTTATTTTTTGTTCTATTTTTACCAAAAATCATATATAAGTTTGGTTGGGTTTATTTATGTACCATTGATGTTTTATCTTTCAAATAATTAATCATCCAGAAAATGTTATTAAGGACCTTAGAATATATATTTAGCCATTGGTATATTTGGGATGTCACATAAGGCATTGTAGCTCCCCCAACAATTTTCAAGACAATTAGGATGGGTGGGATATTACATCATTAGTAACAATAGTTTTATAAAGGTGGAATTTTTATATTCCAATTTTAAAGGTATTTTATAAAAAAATATTTTAAATACGGTGTTACATGTGATTGATTTTTATAAAGGATTTAAAGGGTTTCATTAATAAAAGTTTTATATAGGTAAATATTTAATCCATTTAATTTTTTTGGGACTTAGTAAATTTATGAGTGGGATTTTAGGGAATGTTGTAACATGGTGAATTAGGGGGTGGAAACCTTATGGTGGCTTGCTGAATTGGTTAGTAGTGAGTTATGATGACTAGGAAAAAAATTTAAGGATTTTTTCATGGGGTATTTTTTATTTTGGTTATTATTTTTGGGGTAATTATACTTGTTTTTCTTCTTTCATTGGTTATTTTTGCATGTTCATATTCTTTTTATGCTTTTTATTGTTATTGTGTTGTTGAATTGGTATGTGGAAGGGAAACATGGGTTCATAAAGAAAGGATGTTTGTTGGTTTGAGTATCAATGAACCTATTAATTACCTGATATCTTCAGATTTATATTGGTCATGATGTTCAATTATCACTAACCTAGTATAAATTTTGGTGTAATTCATTATTTTAGAGGTTCCATTGTTATAATATAGGGTATACAATGGTTTTTAGAATTAAATTTCATTTTTATTTCTAAACCTAGTGAGTCACTATCACATTTCTTAAAGGATTTTCTCATCCTTTCAATGGGTTTGGGTCATGAATCATGTAGAAGTATTTGAGAGAGTTCAAAACCATCTCTCATATTTTACCAAACAATCTATAGAAATATATAGCCAAGTTGGGAGGGGGGGGTTAGAAATAAGGTTCACCTTCCTTTGTAAAAACCACATGGGTTAAATTTCATAGTATGTTATGGATCATAATTACTATTTTTAGGATGGGTAACCTTCTATTATGTTTCCCAAGGATTGGTTTACTGCATGGCTATGTCTCTGGTTTAGTAATGTCTGAGATTATATCTTAACATGGTTGAATCATATCATTTATAGATATATAGAAGACTCATACCCTTAATGATTATAAGTTTATTTCTACTCCCCTATTCATGTATTTCCGTGTCTGGGCTCACAATGGATTTCAATTACTATATATGATGGTTCATAATCTATTTTATAATGGATGGATTTTTTAAAAAGTAATGGTATGGAAGGTTTGTGAAGTGCTTCATTATTAATGAATAATGGGATAAATTTCTGACCTCAAATTAGGGAGTACAAACAAGGATTATTTCATGGATTTTATTGGGTGACTCTCATTTCTGATTTGGGTGACCAAGTACACGGAATTTCAATGGGTGAATTTTGATTATCTTACATTTAGGTAAATACTTATGGGTAGGGAGACATGAAAGGGTGGCAGAGGATGCAAATTCTATTCTTTTCAAGATCCTTTTTTTGTTACAATTTATGGTAGGATAGTTTCAAGTAGATGATATATTCATATATTATGATATAACTTGAAAAAACCATTGATTTGGTGCATTTGATTCAAATTTAGTAGATAGAGACTATGAGGATCTAATAGTGGGGTATGTTTGAGAAGTAGTGACCTTCATAGTGTACTGATTTCTATTATCTCTAACAAAGATTGTACTTTCCTTTACATGTGTAGGGATCATTACCTTGACACAATGGGGCCCATTTTACAATGATTATAGTATATCAACATTTATCTGATAGGAAGTTGAGATGCTCATTAAATTGGGTGGAGGTTTTTAGAACTAGGGTGATTAACTTTTGAAGTTTAGGGGAGGTCTATTTTCCTTTAATAGAGTACCTATATGTCTTCAGTTATCAATAAATTCTACATATAACCCTTTTCTAGCATTTTAAAACCATCCAAGTAATACACCACTATTCATATTGGAGTTACAAGTGTATAATAATGTTTATGGGTTCGAGTAGTGTGACATTTCATTCGTATTATTTTAGTATTCCATTTTCATTGGCAGTGAGGGATTATGTGTTCTTATAAGTATATCCATGAATAAGAGGCTATTGTCTGGGTAGAGGAGGGTACGAAACTCCTTATTGTATGGGAATCTATGATATTTTCAAGCATATATTTGATATTGTTTACTGGATTATGTTTCCTCTTCGATTAAAAAGAGAAATCTATTCCTTTTTTCATTTCCTAATGGAATATGCACGAGTACCACTCTATATAGGTGGTTGGAATGATGATTATCTAGAATCAAATGTTCCATTGGGTTTACACCATGGATACAATATTAGTATAATTAATAAAAATTATTATAATCCTGAATAGTATGTTAGGAATATGGTTTATAATAGAATGGATAGGTCTAGGAGGATTCTAGGGAATGAGATACTGTCACACTAATGAAATGATATGAGATTGTTTTTAGACCACCAAACTCTGGCTTTCCAAAGATATAAAGGCTAATAGTGGGGTTAATTTAACACCCATGTTTTATCTAATTTCTATTTTTTTAATTTTAGGTGTTCTGATATATTTTTTTGTATCTTTTGAAGTGTGGACCATTGGAAAAGTGAGTTTTGGATAACTAGGCATCACCAAACTATGATGGAAGACTTGGGGGAGGTCATGGTTCAATAAATGTTAAAAATATAGGAATGGTGTCTAACCATGGTTTGTATGGGGAACATTCCATTATTTGAGAATATCACCACACTATGGGGTCTCCTTTTTTTGGGTGTGGTAAGATGGGAGTATATTTGGGGGAAATAGGGAGAACCCCAAGATTGTGGTGATGGTAATAGGTGTTCTTGGAGCATTGTGATTGAGCACTACAAGTGAGATGCAGAATGGTCATGGTGGATCATTTATATAATGGAGGGATCCATGGAATTTGAAAATAGTGAGGGAAGATAAAATATTTCTTGGTTATTTCTATTTTCGGTCTCTGAGGTTAAGGTGTGGGTGTGGTGCCCAAGAGATTTTTTTTATAAGAAACATAAATAATTAAATTACCATACTAGTGGTCTTGGATGGGTTTGGGTGTGGTGTGGTTGAGTATTTCAGGTAATATGAAAATGGGAATAATTTTTTCAATACATAATGTTATAAGTTGTGACCTTATAAAATAAAATGATAAGGATACACTACGTTGTTGTGGAATCCATGACAGTAATCAAAGGCATTTTAAATGGTTAAAATGACCTCTAGGTTTTGAGAGGAGATATGGAATGTTGAAGGAATATCATGGGGGCTATGTAGGGGTCTATTTAATGAAATTTTCTATTTGTTTGAATCACATGGAAAAAATTATTATTCCTTTCTTTTCTTGAGCTCTCAATATAATGATTTCTAGAGGTGATTTATTGGAGATTTTCTTCCTTCAGAATATATCCTCTTGTTAATTTCTAAAAGAACATGGTTGAGTTATGAGGTTTCATAATCACATTAATTATGGTAGTAACATGTATGCTTGGGTGTTTATGATTAAAATAATTCATTTAATCTATGGTTAATGTTTTCTTAAACAATTTTGGCTTTAATTATTCTTTTAAAAAATGTATTTGACAACCAAAGGTATGATTTGATATGGTTCTTTTCATTTTCTCACTATTTTAGTGAAATAGGTATTTGGGGAATGTGTTTTTGAAATGATAGGTTTGCATGTGATCATTAATTTTATGTACGGGGACTTTTTAGTTTGGAATTTTATATTTGTGATAAAATTGGGGCACATTAGTTTTCTATGGGTGACGAGTATACATGATTAATATAGAGGGATTCTTTCTGGTTAAGACTTGGATTATAGTCTTTTTAGGTGGGAATATTGGATTATCCTACTAATCAGCAGCTTAGTTTAGGTTGAACAGATTACCATTCATGAGTTGGTCTATTTATTTGTAGTTTCTCTTTAGAAAGTGATGCAAGCATGTGTGTGTGAGTTCATAATATGTGTGTGAGTTGATAATATGTGCGTGAGTGTTTATAGTGGTGTGGTTTAGTTTATACAAATAATTTATTTAAAAAATAATTTTATATTTTGGTGAGAGTTATTTATATGTTTTCCTAGTCTTATATTATGTAATGTACTTCCTTAAAATTTTTAGATCCAATGTGAGATAAATTGAAATTGTTTATGTAGTTCCTGTGGAAAGTATTTTTGGATATTCCATATTGAGTTTATATACTCACCCCCTGTATATCCATCTTTTTTATATGTAGTCATTTTTAGTATGATATAGTTAAGCAGAGTTATCTAAAAATTATATATGATATTTTGAATGCTCTGGTATTAGTTGATTGCACTATGAACTTGGAGTAAGTATCCCTATAGAGCATTTGTGTGTTCAATTTTGGCACTTGTTCATTACTTTCAGTTTTAGTCTTATAATGTTGATTATATGTATTATTTTTTTGTGAATATGATTATTGTTAATTGATATTATGTATATATATATAATTATGTTTTATTTAATTTTTGTATTTCATCTTTATTCTTATGTAAGGTAAAATCAACCCCCATGATTTTGTGTTATGATTAGAATTTATTTCCAGTATTTAGTGTCTGGGGAATGCGCCTAAGGTTATTAACAATATTTTTATCCCCATTCCAATTGGATGGGTCAGGATGTTAGAAGACTCATGTTAAACTCATTTATCATTAAATATATAAATTACTTATAAATAAATTAATTGGAATAACCAAATATAATCCCATCTATATAAATCTATGCAATTATAATACAATGAGAAAAAATCTTAATTAAAAAGTAGGATCAACTTTACCTTTAGTAAAAAAATACTCCCAAAGAAACTCTCATAACCACTCATACAAATATCATAGTGCCAGTTACAATATATATATATATTTAGAAATATTAAACACACATTCTACCTTCGTTTCATTCTCAAATATTGGTGGATGTATTATATGATATTCTCCAAAATAAAACCACTAATAAATTAAATTTTCACATTTATTTGATATAATTATAAACCTAGATGTTTTCTATAAAAAAATAATATATGAATAAAATCCAATCCCAAAAGGTAAAAAATTATCCACATAGTCAATTCCCTCTTCTTTATTATAAACTTTATTAACCAATCTAGCATTTTTTTCTTAAAATATATCCAAATTCATCATATTTATTCCTAAAACCCTATTTAGATCTATTCACTTTATGATCTTCATTTTTTGTAAATACTTCCATAAATAAATTCCTATAAAATTTGTTAATATCCTCTTACATGGACATAACCCAATTTTGTTCTGTCTAGAATTCTTTCATAAAATTCAAAACAAATTATGAAATAAAATAATAATGTGTAATAAAATTCATTTATATGATTTTGGTTTTAACTCCTAAATCAACATTCCCAATCACTTTCAATAGGGGGATCTTGAAGTGTCGCAAAAAATCATTTCTTGATCCAATTTTTTCTCCCCTATCACCGGTTCTTCAATATCTTGCATTATATCATATCCATTATTATATTATTTAATGTCTTTTTCAATGTGATCTTCTTCAATAGGCTTATCCTTAAAATATTTCTTAACAAATTTTATTTGAATTGATTCTTCATCAATCATTGACCTTTTATTTTCAACACTATAATATTTATTTACACTATAATATCCAATAATCTTTCTTTATAAAAAATATAAGAAATATATTTAGTGTTGAGGATATACACTTTATATCAAAAACATTAAAATAAAAAATATTTGGTTTCTTTCATTTCTTTAATTCAATATGAGTTTTATTTATAATAAGAATGATATTAATTTTACATGAAACATAACAAACAATATAAATTGGTCATGAGAAAAAATTTCTAGGTAAAACATACTCACTTATAGTGGATCTTTCTAATTCTAGATGTGTTAGATTCTTATTTTCTATTAATCCATTTTTCTATGTAGTCTCAAGTGAGGAAAATTTATATAAATAACCATTTTTAACAAAATTTATCAAATTTATGATTTTAAAACTATAATCTTATATCACTATTAATTGAAATATTCATATATCCTTTATAATTATTGAATAAATTGAATTTTAAAGAATAAATAGATAATGTTTGAATAATGTGAGTAATAAAATAATTCAAATTAAAATTAATGTAGTAAACCATAATAAAAAATCCTCACTTCTTTCCTCCAAGGGTGGTAGTCCGAGTTGGTCTAAAAAAATTATATGTAACAACTAAAGTTGTCTAATAGTGTTCATTTTCTTGATATTATTAAATAAATCCTTATACTAATTTACTTTCGTATATTCATCATAAACATGATACTATTTCACTTTATGTTATGGTAGTTTTTGTATCCTTTTATTAGTTGAAAGTTTATGAAGTAAACTAAAACATACATGATTGAACATTATGTGATATAAAATACTATCTATCTACAAATTTTTTTAACATTGTTCATGTTAAACCATTATCTTAGCATGGTTAATGGAATAAATATTCTTCCTACAGTTAATATAAAGTACTATATAACTATCTTTGAATATAGTAATATATCATTCTGAAATATAAAAATCATTTCGTTATCACATAATTGAGAAACTATAATCTTGTTATGTGATAATACATTAATTTATAGAACATTATTAATAATAAAATAACATGATATACCAATTTCTTCAAAATCTATCACCTTTCCTTTGGAATTTTCTTCAAAGTGAAAGTGCATGCATCACATTTTTTGTAAGAAATAAAATTGGATGGGTCTCCGATCATATGGATATATAATTCACTATCCATGTACTATAAAAATTCATTAATTATTATAATCCATATTTTTTGAAAAATTAAATAGTAGATATTATCTTATTGAGAAAAACATCACTATGGAAATATGGGTCTTTGAGTGGCATCAATCCCCCTTATCTCCCCCAATTGGTTTTTTTGAGCAATGAATTAGAAGGTAGAGCTCGGTCGGTGTGGCCTCCCCCTTCCCCTATATAATTTTGGGCCCTTTTACCCATATTTAATATCTTTATCATATCCCCTGATGATCCCTTCAATTCTTGGGTTTCCTTCTCCCTTTTTTCTTTTATTCATGCACCATTCCCTCTTTTAGATTTTGGATTTGGTGGATCTAGTTCCAGATTTGGGTCTCTATCTAGTGAAGGAATCTTATGTTGTTTTTTCCTCTTCATAATCATTGACTATCTAGTGATGATCTTAATGAAATGTTATTTCAATGTGGTGTGGTTATTCAATCGACGTCTATATGAATGTTATATTCTACTGTTGAGGACCTAGGATTTTTTCTGTATCTTATGGACTCATAATCCTTCACTCCTATCTTGGTCAGAATGGTGTAGTGGACTTCAAATACATTTTGGTATTTGAGGTGTAAGCAGTCTATGGTGTTCTAGAAACTTCCGTCATCAGCTTTTCTCTTTCATTTTTTGGAAGGTGGTGTTTTTGTGGTGTGTATAGCATCTAGAATTGTATGATTTTTCTATTGAAGTCGAGGTTGATGGGTCCATAGGTAGGGGTTTAATGTCCTAGCTTGTAACACCCCACATTCGTAAAAATAAATTTTAATTCATGAAACATTGTTTAAATTATATATTTATAACTATGATTTAAACTTAATTTTGTCACTTATATGTTTTGAATTTCGAATAACGATCATCTACAATTGTTATCAGCATGTTATTTAGAGTCTAATAGAACAAACACGATTTTTAGTGAATAGTAACATACCCTTATGAATAGTAGTATGACACTAATTAATAGTAAATTGTATTATTATTTTATTTTCTTAAGGATTTAAGATAATTACAAATTGATAAATTTTTCCCGGTGTTAAAAATGAGTAATAGATTTAAAATGGTTAAATTTGAATAAATGAAGATTTTATTTAAAAATTAAACTAATAATCTTTAGAAAATTATTTTCAAAAAATGGAGTTCTTTTTTGAATTCTAAAAATTAAAAAATTGTTTTGGTGAATTTTTGGGATTTTTATGCAATTCATGATTTTTTTTGAATAATGAAATATGATAAAATATTGTATATTCAAATTATCCGTTAAATACACTATTTATGACATCCTAAGGGAAGTAAGCCTACTTTTTTTGAACTCACATGCCATTATTAATAGTTTTGGTCACATGAATTAATACTATTAATACTCTGGAGCAAAAATATTATAATAATGATTAAAATAATGAAAAATACACTCTCTCCTCCACTATAAATAACATTATAATTACTGTCTTCCTCCCACACTTTTCAAGACATTATCCATACCTAAGTTCATCCCAATACTCCTCCAAATGCGGTTCCCCATGAAAAATACTTACCGGTATCACCAAAAGTCCAAAACCATGGTCCTTAAGAAGGGTCTCAATTGGAAGAGATCAAGAGGTAAACATATTCTTTTGTTTTCATTATTTTCTTTTCATTTCCTTTTCTATTATTCTTTATTACTCACATAACCATATCCAAGAGTCATGAATGGCCTAGTATCATAAATATTCCATATTTTATCATGTTTATAGAAGACTGACAATTATACTTATTCTCCTCTCCCACATATTCATGAAATTAAAACACAGTCTGTGATGTGTCGATTTACCGACATCATGGATGCTGCGATTTCCACTTCTTTTACATACTTCATGACTGGTCATGAAAACATTTTTATGGATGAACTGGATTATAATTTATGTATTATATCTTATATATGGTTGTATAATCATTTTGTATATATGTTATTAATTTATAAAACAAAAATAGTTTTTTTACGATCAAAGAATCGCCAAAATGACCTAAAAAAATATCAATAATGTTTTAACATATGGGTCATCCAAATGTCAGAATTTAAAATTATAAATGATATAATTTAGGTTTCATGAAATATTAAAATACAAATACATTCCAGTTCTGGAGTTTCACTTCCAATCGACAAGAAAATCCATCATGAAACACTCATGGAAATAATGTAAAGAACACATCCTAAACAATGCATGGAACAAAATACTAAAAATTAAAGGGTAAAATGATGTAATGAAATGACCATATAGGGTATTTTATAGATTAATATGTTTCATTAAGTTATTAATGACACACTTTTAACCATTATACATATGTTTTAAATGAGGTTGATGTAAGACAAACCTGAGGTAAATGAATTCATATCCCGATTTATATTCTTTGGGTTAATATTATTCTTCAATATCTATACTGTATTAATTTTTTTTGTGATTAATTTTTTTATATTATGTTTAATGATGTGTATTTATAGTTTATATGCTTGTTTCATCCACTCTATTATGTATCACTTCAATTATATTATATTGGTAAAGGGATTTTCTTTTAAAATTCTCTTTTAAATTTTTACTTTAAAAAATTTAAAAAACATTGTTTTTATGACTTTTTTCATGTTTAGTGATTATGTTATAGTTCTTGGGCATTGTTTATGATGAAGGGTGGGACCTATATCTCCCTCCAATGCATTGTCTATGTGTAATTTGGAGGTCATCCATATGGTTACTCTAAGTGTAACTGCGACGGTTACAAAAATTATTAGGTAGCCATGAGGGTTACAAATTATAAGGTAGCTGAATGGGTTAAAGGATTATGAATGTAATTCCCCAAGATAACTTTATTGTAATAATAATGTTATATATGTTTTTTTAAATATCAATGAAATCTCATGTTTCACAAAGTACGTTTATATTGGTACAATTTTGTCTTTTTTTAAAATGATTTCACACTTTACAAGTATTTAGGGACAAGTATTTTCTTTCATTCTTTTTTATCCCTTACTGAGATTTTTGTGCTCATCCCTAGTGTTTAAATGATTTTAATAGGGTATAAGGACGTGTAAGACAATGATGGAAACCAAGTGAAATGTCCTTAATATTTTTCAAAGAAAACATGTCTTATTTAAAATGCTTTTTATTTTGGATGATATGGATATTGTTTTTGTGGTATCTGCTCCATAGGATTGTGAAATTTCTTATATGTCTTATATCATGATTATCTAAAAAACTAAAATTGACAAGATCCTCAATTTGAAATGAAATTATTTTTTGACTAAAATTCAAGATTATGTAATATAATAATTTTGGGTCCTTATAGTTGGTATCAGAGGACGGTTTAGATAATGCTAGGGGTTATGATGATGTTAATAGAATACCATAAATGATTTTTACTTTATGGTTAATTTGAAATGTAATAGAATTTAAGATAAAAATTTTTCTTTGACTAATATGTTTGTTCATAATGGTTGTCCGTAGAAGAAAAAGGGAACATGAAGAGGATAGAGACTGACAGGATGATATTGTTCTGAATTTATAGCTCAGAATAGTAGGGAATAGATTCGAGAAGTTTGAAATAGTAATGGATTAGCTAACACATGCAATACATGGTGGTGGAATACATGCAAGATAAGAAGCAGAGGTACAATAAAAGAACATGATGATAGTGGAACATTTTATGAGTTAACACCCTCTTTCTTTTGATGAATCTTCTGACCTAGTAGTGGCTGAATGATGGATTAAATATGTTGAAATGATATTCGATGTTATTGGACGTTCAGATAATCAAAAGGAATATCATTACATTAATCGTTTTGATGGTGAAGGTGATCAGTGGTGGTTAATGGTCAAGAATATTAGGGATATAGTGGATGTTAATGATTTAGAGTGGGACGAATTTTGAAGTCTTTTCCTTTATTTTTTTCATAAGTTGTTGTGAATTAGAATGGAGAATAAATTCTGAGAATTGAATCAGAATAAGGAAGATTTAGTATTTGTGTATAATGCTAACTTCACCTGACTAGCGAGGTATGCTCCAAATCTTATTCTAGATATTGATTGAAAAAATCAATAGTTTTACTCCGGATTATAGCCATGGTATCAAGGGGTATTGTCCTCCCATGAATTCCACAGTTATGAGAGACTTGTCTAATGTGATGGGAGGGTAAATATGGAATTTGCTGATGATATTAATAATTTTTAAAACAAGGAGAAGAATAGGTTTATATGGTAAGTTATGTGTAAGAATAAACCAATGAAATCTAATGGTAAGAATATCTAGTTCTAGTTTTGTGAAATTTGTGGCAATAATCACCATAGGGGATGCCTTACTAAAACACAGATGTTTTTTTGATTCGGTATGTTTGGACATATAGCCAGAGATTTTAATGAAAATGATCCTATGACTAATCATGATAAGAAAAATATTAAGTGATTTAAATGTTGTGAGATGGGTCATTATGCAAATGCTTACCGAAGGAGATATCCAAATATTTCAAGAGAGCGTGACTATAAGTAGAAAAGTTTAGTGATATCCTTTGCAACTACATCAAAAAATGTAGGTCCATCCAATGAAGATGTATCAGGTACCTTATTGTTTACACACATTTTTCTAAAGTTTTTATTGATATAGGGTCTACAAATTCCTCTATTTCTGAGGAATTTTTTGGTAAATTGGATATATCACCTTAGCAAATGATACTGGAACTAATTGATAAAACACAAGATGAAATATTATAGAAAAGATGAATTATAAGAATCGTTATTTTGTGGTCTGTGGAAAGTATTTACCTTCAAACCATGTTGTTTTTTCCTTAGTAGAGTTTGTAGTAATTCTGGGAATGGATTTCTATTCAGTTTTTCATGCTAAGACTGACTGTATCACTAAAGAAGTTTTTTTTAGAATGATTTTAAGTTTGTATACAAGAGAAAACCCATTCAATTGATAACATATTAGGAATATGAGAAACTAATAGAAGATAGAAATGAATGTTATCTTTCTCACATTTTTGAAAATAAGGAGACAGTTCAAATTAATGATGTGATAGTGGTAAATGAATACTTTGATATGTCTCTTGATTAGTTACTCAGTGTTATACTAGATCGAGAAGTTGAATTCACAATTGAATTAGTTCCTGATGATAATCCAATTTCAAAACCCCCAAATAGAATTTCTCTAATAGAACTTATTAAATTAGAATATTAGTTGAATTATTTTCTTGATAAAGGCTTCATTCGTCCTTTGACATCACCATGGGCTACCCTTATTTTGTTCGTAAAAAAGAAATATGGTTCCATGAGACATTACATTGATTATAGATCCTTTAATAACATCATTATTAAAGACAAGTATACTTTTACTCATATCGATTACATGATTGATCCACTCAAGGGAGATCATGAATTTTCCATGATTGACATGAGATCTGGATAACATCAGTTGATAGTGAAGGAGAAAGACATCCAAAAAACAGCTTTTTGTAATAGATATGTCCATTATAAACTTTTTGTTACACTGTTTGGGTTAACTGATTCCCCTAATGTATTCATGAATCTTATAAATATAATAATTTTTAATATCCTATATAAAATTTGGCTGTATTTATTAATGGAATTCTATTATCTTCTAAAAGTAAATAGAAGCATGAAAAAACATCTAAGGGTTGTTTGTCAAAAATTAATGGGAAAACAACTGTATGGAAAATTCAGAAAGTGTGTTTTTTTGTTATAAAATATTTATTTTCATTGGAACATTGTAAATAAGGATAGAACAATAGTTGATCCTTCCAAAACAAAAGTGGTTGATGAATTTCCAAGACCCAAAAATGTTATGGAAATTCGTAGATTTATTGGATTAGCAGGTTATTACTGACAGTTTGTAAAAAACATTGCACAGTTTTTTATACCTATATCTATGTTAATGTGAAAAGAGGTTAAATTTATTTGGATATAATAATGTGATATTTTTTTCAGGAACTAAATAATAGATTGGTGAATGATCCATTATTGGCCTTACCTTTCTGAAATGGAGATTCTATCATCTACAGCAATGCTTCATTGAAAGGAATTGGTTGAGTTCTGATGAAGAATGGTTATGTTATTTCTTATACTTCAAGAAAACTAAAACATCATGATTTAAATTATCCCACACTAGACATTGCATTGGATTTTTTGGTTTTGGATTTCAAAATTTAGAGGCATCATTTATATGGAGCCAAATGTAAAATATACACTAACCATAAAAGTCTAAAGTATATATTAACTCAGAAGGAGTTAAACATGAGGCATAGAATATTGCTTGAATTGATAAAATATTATTATTGCATGATCAATTTCCATCTAGGGAAATAAAACAATGTGGAAGATGCCTTGAGTCGAAAACATCACACATCACTAACCATGTTACATTTGGAACATGATCCCTTGATTAATGATTTGATGAATTTTGGATTAGAATTTTTTGGTGGAGGAAATACCTCAGTTCTGTTTATAGATTCAGTGTATTCCTCATTATCAGACAAAGTTAAGAAAGCGCAAAATGATGACCCTAAACTACAAAAAAGGTAGAATTGGTAAAATGGGTAATTTAATATAATTTAACCTTGATAAATATTGTGTTTTAAGATTTTGTAAAAGGTTTTGTGATTCTTTTGATTCCCAGTTGAAGAATGATTTGTTGTTTGAAGCTCATAGTTCTCCATTTTCTGTTCTTCCAGGAAGTACTAAGATGTACAAATATCTTCAAGAGTATTATTGGTGGGATTGATAGAGAAGGGATATTGTTGATTTTACCATGAAATGTTTGATAGGTCAACAAATTTAAGCATAGCGGATGTTACTGATGGGGATGCTTCTTCCTTTTCCAGTGCCTGAGTGTAAATGGGAGACAATATCCCTGGGATTCATGCTAGTAATACCTTATATTTCTCATGGTAAAATTGTGATTTGAGTTATTGTTGATCGGCTTACTAAATCTTAAAATTTTCTTTCTATTCGATATACAATTTCTTTGGATTGGCTTTATTGATTATACCGCAATGAAATTCTCAAGTTACATGGAGTTTCAATTTCTATTGTATCTAACTGGGATCCTAGGATCACTTCTAATTTTTTGAAGGGACTTCAAAACTTTTTGGGAACATAATTAAATTTTAGTACAACGTTCAATCCCCAATCAGATGGGAAGTCCAAATGAATGTTTTAGACATTAGAGGAGAAGCTTCAATCATGTTCAATGGACTACCAGGGAAGTTGGGATCATCATCTTTCTTTAGTTGAGTTGACTTATAATAATATTTTTAATTAAAGTATATTGATGGAACCTTTTGGGGAATTGTTTGCGAAGTGGTGAAGAACATCATATTTTTTTGATGAAGTAGGGTAAAAGAAGTTAATGGGACCATAGTTAGTATAGGAAGTTCATGAGAATGTAAGGATGATCTAGCAACACATTAGGATAACTAAAATAAGGAAGAAATGTTATGAAGAAAACATGAGGAAATAATTTTTTTTATGGTAGGTGATCGTGTTTTTCATAGAATATCACCAAGGAAAAGTGTTATGTGTTTTGGTAAGAAAGGAAAAATAATTCCACGGTTCATTGGAACATATGAAATCTTGGTGAAAGCTGGACCAGTTGCCTACTGAGAATCTTTTCCTCGGAGTTTGTCTCAGGTACACAATGTTTTTCTTATTTCTATGTTGAGAAAGTATCTTCTTGATTCATCTCATATCTTGATCCTAGAAGTAGTTTATCTAGAAGAGAACCTTTACTATAAAGAAAAACCAATTTAGATTCTTGATCAATGGGAACATGTATTTCAGAATAAGGTAATTCACCAGGTAAATTTTTTGTGGAGAACCCACATGGTTGGAGAAAAAACATGGGAGTCTGAAAATGCCATGAGGGAAAGGTACCCTCACATTTTTAATACATAAATAAAATTGAGAGGACACAATTTCTAGAAGGTAGGGATAATGTAACACCCCAAGATTTTAAAATTAAATTGTAATGCATGAAACTTTTATTAATTAGATATTTATAACTATCATTTAAACATAATTTTTTCACTTCTATGTTTTTAATTTTGAATAACGATCAACAACAATTATTATCAGTATGTTATTTGAGGTCTAATAGAACCTATTTGATTTTTTGACGAATAGTAACATACCCTTATGAATAGTAACATGACCCTATTGAATAGTAAATTTTATTATTATTTTATTTTATAACGAATTTATGATAATGACAACTTGATTAATTTTTCAAGGTGATAAAAATGAGTTATAGATTTAAAATTGTTATTTTTCAATAAATTTTGATTTTATTTAAAAATTAAATGAATAATATTTGGAAAGTAATATTAAAAAAATTGAGTTCTTTTTTGAATTGAAAACATAGAAAAACGGTTAGAGTGATTTTTTGGGATTTTTCTGAAATTCAGGAATTTTTTATGAATAGCGAAATATAGTAAAATACCATGTAGTCAAATTATCAGTTAAATACACTATGTGTGATATCATAAGTGATTGAAGCCCACTTGGTTAAAAATGTCATTGCCTTATTACTATTTTAGGTCCCATAAATTAAGACAATTTTTAGTCTTGATAAAACATACTGTAATAATGATTAAAATAATAAAAAAGACCTCTTCTCCTCTATTATAAATGCCACCCTCATTCCCATCTTCCTCCCACACATCTCAAGCCTTGATCCTAACCTATGTTCAACCCTATACTCCCCCAAGTATTTTCAAAACGTCCAAAACCTACTGGTCTCACAAAAAATTCAAAACCAACGGCCTTAAGAAGGATCTCAAGAAGAAGAGATCAATAGGTAAACATCCCCTTTTGTTTTCTTTCTTTTCTGTTCATTTCCTTTTCTATTATTATTCTTTCTTCACATCCCCTTATCCATGACAGATGATACAATATCTTACATATTATGGATTTCATTATTTTATTGGAAGGATCACCACTAAACTTATTCTCCTCTACCAATTATTCAAGAAAATAAAACACCTTCCACGATGTCTCGATTTACAAACATCGTGGACGATGTTATTTAAATTTATTTTTCAGCGTTTGAGACTGGTCATGAAATAATTTTTATGGATAGACCATACTATAATTTATGTATTATATCTTATATAAGGTTATATAATCATTTTTACTAATTTTATTAATTTATAAAACAAAATGAGTTCTTTCCAATCGAAGAATCTCCAAAATGACCTAAAGAAATATCAATAATGTTTTATCTTTTGAGTCATCATCATGTCATAATTCAAAATGATAAATGGTTTAATTATTTTTTTTGGAAATATTACAATACCACTCCATTATAATTATGTATTTTTACTTCCAATCGATAAGAATATCTATCATGGATTGATCATGTTTGTCACGACCCGACCCAACGGGGCTCGAGCCGCGACACACTAAGCCCGCCTCTAATAGGCCATGGGTTGGCGTCTAGCACCGAGTAGGCTATCACACACACATGGGAGGCATTAGCCTAAGGTACCTGTACACACGCACCCACAAACACCTCCATGCAACAGAGCAGAGATATAGAAAAATGAAATGTAAATGCATGCATACAATTATCCCACGACCAGAGTACAACATAAGTACAAAAGGGAAAAACAGGGCCCACCAAAAGAAAACTACAAAACCGCGTCGAACCTGCTCTGAAGAAGGGGAACTCTTCCACAAACACCCACCAGAAAGCTCCCTCGGCACCACATCAGCAAACACCCTGGTCAGTCTCGCTCACTTAGCTCTGCCTGCTTTGGGTCCTTCTGGGACTCCGTCGAAAGGCCTGTGGTCTGCACAAGACACAAACATGTGTGGACAAAGCCCGTGCAGGGGTGAGTATAAACATACTCAGTAGGCACCCCAAAAACAAAAAACCAAAGAGATAAACTGAAAGGAAATAGTCCACTCATCCTAACCAGAGGAAACCCAGATGAGAGAGAGACTCCATCTCGTGACCGTCCTCGGTTAAACACAACTAATCTTCTCAGCTCAGGTGTATGCCCATACATACACCATGAACAATCTAGATATACTAAGCTCACACAACAATCCACCCGAGGTACCAACCTCATAACAAGAAACTGTCCACAACCAGGAGAGCACACTCCACGAACACTGTCATTCTAGATGACACGTGCCCGAGAGATACACTCCATCGGGTCCCAAGTAAACATCTCAAACGCTCCCCAAGAGACCACGCTCTTCGAATTCCATAATTGAGGAAAACCCCACTAAAAAAACATTACCACCATACTCTTCGGATAGGGGATCACTCATATGGTCCGATAGGGGATACCACAACCCACTCCGGAATACGAAGCTCACAAATAGGGGATCACTCCCAGAGTCCGCTGGGGGATACCATGACCCGATCTGGCATACGTAGTTCTCGCAGATAGGGCATCGCACCTAGGATCCATTGGGGGATACCACAACCCAATCTGGTGCTCGACAGAAGCACATCATTCAGATAGAGGATCATCGCCCATATAAAGGTGGTTACGACGATACTTGAACCATATCTAGTATAACTCACGATGTAGGGGATTGAACCGATGATGCCGCAACCCTACCGAAACCACACGCTGAGTAGGGGATCACATAACCAACGATACTGCAACCCTACTATACACCTCATGATGAGTAGGGGATCATAAACCTGATGATTTGACAACCCTACTGAGTACGGACCACTACACAGGGGATCATAATCTTGATGATGCCACAACCCTACGGGGTTAACTAGCTAGATAGGGGATCGCCGCCCATGGATAAATGGTCACAACGATACCAAGATCCTGATCTAGGGTAGCGATGCTAGAGGAACCCACTCCGTCCCACCAGAGGGATACTACAACTCTAACAGATTAAACATCCCATCGAGAGGATCACAAGCCTAAACTAGGGTTGTGATGCCGCACAAACCCTCGTAGGAACGAACCAAGGGAGTACCCTCAACCACTGCTGGTCCAAACATTGCTTACCCAAGCGACCCACCACAACACTACACTTCACACCGCATAGGCCGATGTCGAGGCCACCATCGCGATCTACCCAAAAAAACACGCAGGATAGGCTGTTTACTCGCCTGAAATGGAGCACCGGTGAAAAAGTCACTATTCACCATAGCTAGCTCGTGCGGGGCCCACACAACAATCCTGAAACCCATCGAGCGGATCATACCACGATGATCCCCTTGGAAAAACAAGCGGAATCGACTACTGATTCGTCCGAAACGGACTCCCGGTGAAAAAGGTACTATTCACCGAAGTCAGCCGGGTGGGGTCCACGCCTCGATTCCGAAACTCAACTAACG
This sequence comes from Viscum album, assembly GCA_963277665.1. Classification (NCBI taxonomy): domain Eukaryota; kingdom Viridiplantae; phylum Streptophyta; class Magnoliopsida; order Santalales; family Viscaceae; genus Viscum; species Viscum album. The sequence continues at coordinate 2,000,340,418 of OY728147.1, read as the reverse complement.
GATCACACCGTTTCAATCCTCTCGGAAAGGCACACATGATCGACTATTCATCTGTCAAAATCAGACTCATGGTACGAAAGCTGCGTTTCTCCGTAAACGCCAAAACCTGACCTCATGGGGCCCGCACCCCAAACTCGGTCCCAACACCCGGAAGCCATCTCAAAAAGTCTGCCGTACCATCAGGGTCTCAATGCCACTGACAGTACATCATTCGGATGCTCCGGGTAGAAGGTACAACGGCCCGAAGTCGTAAAATAATAAAATATTATTATTTTCTACGACGTTTCTAAATCCCAGGCCACGATCCAGAGCCTTTAAACCCTCGAACCCACACCGAAGGGTTGGCCTCGTCTTCAGGGTCGTGTCGCCACAAACAGAACGTGAATCCGACTCTCGGATTGCATGAAATGGGGGTTTAAAACCCCCGTATATGAAAAAGAGGTCGGGCCGGCCTCGACCTGCGCGGCGCCCGGCGCCACTGCGGATCCGCTGGTTGGGCCGGCGCACCACCGCGGGCCACCGCGCCTCAACTGGCGCCAACGGCGCTTCCATGGACCGCCGGGGGAACCTTGGAGGTCTGTTTTACGATCCGAACGCACCGGCGCGACCCTCGGGTCATGATCTTCCCTACGACGACATCAAAACGTAGAAATTCACAGCAGAAACGGGATACGCGGATTAAAACTCAAACCGGCTACCTCGCGGGCGAAACGACGACATTCTGCCTTAGATCCGCGCTCCAGAGATTCCGCTGCGCGCTCCGGGAACGTCTGCTGTTGAAATCTGAGCTCATGGGCGCTTCGTTTTCTCGATTCGGCGGATCGGTGATGAAGAACATCAAAGAACGCCAAGAGGAATGAGAATGGGGGGGGGGGGGGTGCTGATATTTATTTCTGTTTTAGAAAAATTTCTACTGCCCGCCGGCGCAAAACCCGCCTCGGACCCAACGCCCGATGCGAACAAAGGTAAGGTCACCCCTAGGGTAAACGCACCATTCTGAATGCAACGACGAACTCAAATTTCCCATCCAAGACTCTATTCCGAAGTTATTCGAGCTGACACTCGTAAACCAACTTTTCCACTTATTTATGAAAATGCCCCCGGTGGCGTTTTCCACACCAGGCCCACGCCCGCGATGTTTACAACTCACCTAGGGTAAACGGAACGTTTTGGACACAACCATGCCATCAGATTCCCATTTCGAACTACCGTTTAAGAGATATCACACCCCCTCCACGTTCCTAGTATATAAATACTTAATATTTTTATAAAATTATTCCCGGGCACAACGGGCCTCGGAATCGCACGCCGTCTTCACGCCTAGATCTGGAATTATTCGTAGTAATATTCCAAAGTCTGAGAGGGCCAAAATCCCGAGTCGCTAAATCCTCCTTCCCTTAGAACATTTCATCCCCCAAATTCCATAAGCACAAGGAAAGTTACTGGAATCTGAACTGGGTTTCCCACATTAGCGAGTTCGCCAACAAACACCCATGCCCGAACACATAAGTCAAACGGACTCATCCACCACACCTTTACACTATCCACTTTAGGTAGCACCGACTCGCCCGCATGGTTTTAATCATGTCATAAAAATGTGTCCCGGTGGGCGGAAGGATCCCTCTTCCTCATGCATTCAAAGCTTGTCGAACAACACCCACAAAGGTTCTTACCAATGCCCCGAACAAAACATGAGCAAGCAAAAAAAAGGAAAGAGTACCGCTAAACAGTGTCTATCAAACTACTGCAGAAAGTAGAAAGGATACAAGGCGTACCACTATCCATCCGCGGAGCCTCTTGGTCAACAACCTCTAGGGCATGCAGCTGGCCTCGCCCTCGTCACCCAACTCCCTGAGCTTGATGTGGACCTTCTAGGGGGTTGGGGTGGCGGTAACTGATACCGCTTACCTCCTCCTGCTGCCGCACCATCTCCATCGCCACGTCCGCCGCCCAGCGTACCTCCTTGCTCGAGATGTTGCCTCTACCAAAATGGTCCATCGATCGCCTCCCTCTCATCAGCATAACTAGTCGGAAAATCTCTAGCAAGATGTCCCCGACCATCGCAAGCATAACACCGCCTCTCCTGTGGCTGACCAAAGCTGGCCTGCGAGCCTTGTGAGCCCTGAGACTCAGATCCTCCATCATGGGGTCGCCTCCTGAAACATCGGCCACATCCAGACCCCTGAGTCTGTCGTCGGCTACCAGATGCCAACGTCTCATCTCTCACATGCCCAGCACTAACAGCAGATATAAGCTCATCCAGAAAGCTCTCCACCACCAATGCTCGCTACAGTACTCCGGCATAGGTGGGCAGGCACAAGGAAACCACACCTGCCCGGATTTCTCTGTGTAAGCCCTGGTCAATGGTATGAGCCCTAAAGAATGGGTCTCGAACCATATCCAGGGAGTAGCACGATAGGTCTGTAAACCGTGTTGAGTACTCCGACACAGTCAGGCCCTCCTGCCGAAGCTGCAGAAGTTCTTGATTCCACACTGACCTCATCGTCACCAGATAGAACACATCCCTGAAAAGCCGCTCAAAATCTGACCACGTGAGCGTTTCCTCATCATGGGACTGCGTCACTAGGCTCCACCATCGCCCAGCCAAACCATGCAGAAGGCTCGCCGCTAGGACCACCATCTGATCTGGAGGTGTCCTCACTAGGTGGAAAACTCGGGTGACTACCTCAAGCCATTCATCAACTTCCTGGGGGTCTGTAGCACCCCGAAACCTTAGAGGTCGCTGTCTCTGGAACTCGTGCAGTGCACTCAGACTGCACACATCCTCATCCTGCACTACCGGCACAACCAGCTTCTTGAAAGGTGGTGGCTCAACTGGAAAACCACTTGGAGGTCCAGCCTCAGAACCTACGCCCTGGTCCACAGCCTTTGCACTGGGCGGATCGTCACCACAATCCCGCTGCGGAACTCTCATTGGCTGTCGTCATGGAGGCATCCTGAAATACATTCAAGACGCACCACAATCAAAGAGTATATATGTATATATGACTCAAGAAGGACAAGGAAAACCTAGAAACCCAGTCCTATATGTTGTATGTACCATTATGTCCCTATGACCAGTGTACGAATGTCTCGAGTCGAAAGACAGGTTATCAGAGTCCTGGTGTATGGATATGTCAGCCGCCACACCAAAACTGGAGTCCTTGGCGTGAAAGCCGAACTCAAAATGTCCTAACACTACCTATATTCAACCCAAAACCAACTCACAGCTAGACCAACTACGCTCTGAGATCCCAAAGGAGGAACCTCCTCTGATACCACTCTGTCACGACCCGACCCAACGGGGCTCGAGCTGCAACACCCGAAGCCCACCTCCAATAGGCCAGGGGCTGGCGTCTAGCTCCGAGTAGGCTTTCACATACACATGGGAGGCATTAGCCTAAGGTACATGTACACATGCACCCGCAAACACCTCCATGCAACAGTGCAGAGATATAGAAAACTAAAATTTAAATGCATGAAAACAACTATCCCACAAAAAGAATACAACAGAAGTACGAAATGAAAAAACAGGGCCCACCAAAATAAAACAACAAAAGCGCGTCCAACCTGCTATGAAGAAGGGGAATTCTGCCACAAACACCCGCCAGAAAGCTCCATCGGCACGGCACCAAAAAACACCCCGATCAGTATCGCTCACTCTGCTCCATTTTCTTCGGGTCCTCCTAGGACTCCGTCAAATGGCATGTGGTCTGCACAAGACAAAAACATGTGCGGGAAAAGCCCGTGCAGGGGTGAGTATAAACATACTCAGTATGCACCCCAAAAACCCAAAACCAAAGAGAGAAATAGAAATGAAACAGTCCGCTCATCCCAGCCAGAGGGAACACAGACAAGAGAGAAACTCCATCTCATGACCATCCTTGGCTAAACACAACTAGTCAGCTGATCTCATGTGTATGCCCATACATACACCATGAACAATCCAGATATACTCATCTCACACAACAAGCCACCTGAGGTACCGACCACATAACCAGAAACTGTCCACAACCAGAAGAGCACACTACATGAACATTGTCATCCCAGATGACACGTGACCAAGAGATACACTCCATCGGGTCCCAAGCAAACATCTCAAACGCTCCCCGAGAGACCACTCTCGTCGAATTCCGTCATTGAGGAAAACCCCGCTCAAACAACATAACCACCAAACTCCTTGGATAAGTGATCGCTCCTAGGGTCCGCTAGGCGATACCAGTACCCACTCCGGAATACGAATCTCACAGATAGGGGATCAATCCCAGAGTCCACTGGGGGATACCATGACCTGATCTGGCATACATAGTTCTCACAGATAGGGGATCACACCCAGGATCCACTAGGGGATACCACAACCCGATCTGGCGCTCAATAGAAGAAAGTCACTCAGATAGAGGATGATCGCCCACATAAAAGTGGTCACGATGATACCAGAACCCTATCTGTTATAAATCGCAATGTAGGGGATCGAACCGACGATGTAGCAACCCTACTGAAACCACGCGCTGAGTAGGGGATCACATAACCAACTATACCGCAACCCTACTATACACCTCATGATGAGTAGGGGATCATATACCTGACGATGCCACAACCCTACTGAGTATGGCCCACCGCGTAGCGGATCATAATCCCGATGATGCCACAACCCTACGGGGTTAACCAGCTAGATAGGGGATCGCTGCCCACAGATAAACGGTCACGGCGATGCCAAGATTCAGATCCAGGGTAGCGATGCTAGAGGATCCCACTTCATCCCACTAGAGGGATACTACAACTCTAACAAATTAAACATCCCATCGAGAGGATCACAAGCCTAAACTAGGGTTGTGATGCCGTGCAAACCCCCGTAGGAACGAACCAAGGGAGTACCCTCAACCAATACTGGTCCAAATATCTCTAACCCAAGTGACCCACCACAACACCACACTGCGTACCCCCCTAGGCCGATACCGAGGCCACCCTCACGATCTATGCGAAAAAACACACAGGATAGGCTGTTTAGTTGCTCGAAACAAAGCACCGGTGAAAAAGTCACTATTCACCATAGCTAGCTCGTGCGGGGCCCACACAATGATCCCTAAACCCATTGAGCGGATCATACCATGACAATCCCCTCAGAAAAATAAGCGGAATCGACTACTCGTTCGTCCGAAACGGACACCCGGTGAAAAAGGTACTATTCACCGAAGCCAGCCCGGGTGGGGCCCACGCCTCGATTCCGAAACTCAATGAACAGATCACACCATTGCGATACTCTCAGAAAGGCACACAGGATTGACCATTCATTCGTCAAAATCGGACTCCTGGTGTGAAAGCTGCGTTTCTCCGCAAACGCCAATACCCGAACTCGTGGGCCCCACACCCCAAACTCGTTCCCAACACTCGGAGTCCATCTCAAAAAGTATGTCCTTCCATCAGGGTCTCAACGCCACTGACTGCACATCATTCGGATGCTCCGGGTAGAAGTTACAACGGCCCGAAGTCGTAAAATAATAAAATATTATTATTTTCTACGACGTTTCTAGCTCGCGGGCCACGATCCCGAGCTTTTAAACCCTCGAACCCACACCAGAGGGTTCGCCTTGTTGTCAGGGTCGTGTCGCTGCAAACAGCACGTGAATCCGACTTCCGGATTGCAAGGAACGGGTTTCTAAAAACCCCCGTATATGAAAAAGAGGCCGGACCGGCCCGCCGCCGCCGACCCGCCCTAGCCAGCGGCGCTCCGCCGCACAACACCCGGCGCCGCTGGATGGGCGGGTGCACCGCCGCGCCAGCGGAGCTCCCGCAGACCGCCGGGGGTACCCCGGCGGTCCGTTTTACGATCTGAAAACAGCGGCGCGACCCTCGGGTCGCGATCTTCCCTACGATTACATCAAAATGATGAAATTCGCAGCAAAAACGAGATCCACAGATTAAAACTCAAACCGCCTTCCTCGCAGGCGAAATGCCGACGTTCTACCTTAGATCCGTGTTCCAGAGCTTCCGTTGCGCGCTCCTGGAACGTCCACCGTTGAGATCTGAGCTCGTGGGTGCTTCGTTTGCTCGACTCGGTGGATCGGCGGTGAAGAATGGCGAAGAACGCCGAGAGGAATGAGAAGGGGGGGGGGTGCAGATATTTATTTTTGTTTTCGAAAAATATTTGCCACCCGCCGGCGCCAAACCCGCCTCGGACCCGACTCCAAAAGCGAACAAATGTAAGGTCACCCCTAGGGTAAAAACGCCGTTCTGAACGCAACGACTGACTCAGATTTCTCATCCAATACTCCTTTTAGATGTTATTCGAGCCGACGCTCGTAAACCAATTTTTCCACTTATTTACGAAAACGCCCCTGGTGGCGTTTTCCACAGCAGGCCCGCGCCTGCGAAGTTTACACCACGCCTAGGGTAAACGGCACGTTTTGGACACAACCATGACCTCAGGTTTCCATTCCGAGCTACCATTTAGGAGATATCACGCCCCCGCCATGTGCATAGTAAAAAATAATTAATATTTTCATAAAATTAATTTCGGGCACACCGGGCCTCAGAATCGCACGCCGTCTTCACTCCTAGCTCTGGAATTATTCATGGAAATATTCCAAAGTCTGATAGGGCCAAAAACTCGAGTCGCTACAATGGTTATCATGTAAATAACGCACATAAAAAATGAAAGAAACAAAATACTAACAATTAAACGTTGAAATAATGTAATGAAATGATAATATAAGGTATTATAAAGATGAATATTTTTCTATAAGATATAGATAACTCTTTTTTGACCATTATATAGGAGGTTTACATGAGTTTTAATTAAGATAATCCCATGTTAAGGGAATTCATAACCTGATTTCCATTATTTGGTTTAACATTCTACTTTATTATTTATGTGGTATTAAATTTTTTTGTGTGATGAATTTTGTTTATATTATTTTCAATTATGTTTTTTTACAGTGTATATGCATTTTCCATCCACTCTATTAAGTATCAATTCAAATATATGATATTTGTAAGGGGACTTTCTTTTAAAATCCATTTTTAAATTTTTATTTTACAAATTTCAAAAACAATGTTTTTATGAGATTTTTAATGTTGTATTATTATGTTCTAGTTCATGGGAATTGTTTATGATGAATGGTAGGACCTATATATCCCTCCAATTCATTGGGTATGTGTATGTTGGATTTTGTCCATATGGTTACTCTATGTGTAATTGCGATGGTTACAGAAATTGTAAGGTAGCCATGAGGGTTACAAATTTTTAGGTCGCCTAGAGCGTTACAAGAGTATGTAAGTAAAGCACCAAGATAACTTTATGGTTCTGCTCATGTTATATATATGTTTTTCAGAAATCTCATGGGAATCTAAATCGTCACAAAATAAGTTTATATAGGTATAAGTATGTCTTTTTTTAAAATGATTTCACACGTTAAAAGTATTCATGCACTGATGTTTTCTTTCTATATTTTTATATCCCTTACTAAGATTTTTTTTCTCATACCATGTTTTTAAATGATATTCATTGGTTATAACGATGTGTAAGAAAAAGAAGGAATCGATGTTAAATTTCTTGAATATTTTTCAAGGAAAACATGTTTTATTGAAAAAGTTTTATATTTTGGAATATATGGATACTGTTTTTTATAGTATATACTCCATATGAATGTGAAATGTTATGTATGTATTCTATCTGAATTCTCTAAAAATCTAAACCTGAAGTGATACTCAATTTGAAAGAAAATTATTTCATAACTAAAATTCACGATTATGTAATTTAATATGGTCGAATCCTTATATAGATGGTCAGGTATTATCATTGATTCCTGGTCTACTTATATCTCTTCTATATATTTAGGGAGTATTGATCCCCTAGAGTTCCAAATGGTGTGGTGGTTCTCCAGGGGGCTTTGGAATGTGTAGTGTGATTAGTGACAATTCTTCATGATTCCCAACAAATATAGGCATCCCACTTTCTTTAAGGTTTCCATTGGGGTTTTCTTTGGATATATAGGGTGGATAAAGTTGGTCTTCATTAGTGGTCACTGGTGATATTGTCTCATGCATTTTCATTTGTTGTGGATGTTTCTTCTTGTCATTGTCATTCTCAGTTTTCTGGAAAGAGTTTTATTTTTGAATAGTTTAGTTTATTTTGAATGTGATTTTGTTTGATAATATACTTTCTAGTGAGATGGTTTTCCAATATTGGTGCAGGTTAAATGATAAAGGTGATGGAATTTTAGGTTGCAGTTACTAGGTTGTCATTGGGATCGAGGGTGACAGGTTCTCAGATTATCAGTTTTGAAATTTGAATTTCAATTTCCCAATTTGATTATTTGTGTCTATGGGATTTTGGTTGATTTGGGTGTGGAATGTTGGTGATGTTTTGGGATTGTGTATGGTTCCCAATTAACCATAAAAGTGATATTTTTGAAAATTAAAATATAGAATTTAGAGGAAATATTAGATTTTATTTATACCCATGAAAATTTGGGCCTAATAGGACTAGTAAAGCTATTTTTTGGTATTGATAATAATTTGAAATAAATATTAATATGAATTATATTAAATAAATATTTATAAATATATAATTTAGTGTTCCCTAATGATTATGTAAATATAAGTAATAATTCACTAGTATTGTTTCCTTTCATTCTTCATTTTAAATAATTAATAATAAAGACACTTCCTTTCATACATTTTTAAAATAAATTTTTTTATATCAAAGTTAGATTCTAATTTTAACCACCACCATTTTTTTCTTCTAATATTTTTTTCTAAGTTAGTTCCTTATTGTAATTATTTTTTTTTTCTTATAATATTTTTTTTCTTCCATTTATTATTATTGTTATTATTATTTTGTAATTATTTTTTTATATTGTTTCCATTTTTTTCTTTTTGTAATTATTACTTTAATCATTCAATTTATATCATTATACTTTTATTCAAATATTGAACAACCTATATATTAATAAATATATTCATATAATTTACAAATAGTGTTCTATAGAATCCATTTTTCTCGATAAAAATCCATGTTTTTCTAAACAAGTTTCTTATATCTTCTTTTGAGATCATTAGATAACTCAAAAAAATTAGTAACATATTTTGTCAAATTTACCACATTGACATTTAGATAAAAAGTAATAGTTTCATCAAAATGAAATTAAAAAGTAAAATCAATGTTATAATGAATCCAAAATCATAAACCAAATTTTTAGTTTCCATTAAACACATTTTAACAGGTTCCTTCTCTATTCTGGAATTTTCACAGGAAGAATATTGTTTATTGAAACTCTATCATTTAGGTAATTATATTTTAAATTTCATTATCCAATTATGGGAATTATGGATTGATATGATATTTTTTTTCACTTTTTACATTTTAGATCCCATGTGTTATAATAAGTATTATAACTACATTTCTTATTTTCATTACGATCATTTCTTCAACATTATTTTATAAATCATATTTTGAAACTGTTTTCTTTTTCAATTTATTTATAATTTTTTTTAATAAGTTGATATAATTAATTTTTTCACATCCCTATACCTTATAATCAGAATATTTTGGGGAAATAACATTTTTATTTTTGAATATTACACCTATATTTATTTTATTCTTTTTTATCTATGTTCTTAACCAATTATTATTATAAAAGTGAATAAATAAGTATATATATTGTATATTCTATGAAGTTATTACTTTCCCCAGTGGATAATTTCTTGGCATTATACATCTTTGGTAGTGATATAAGAACTCTTTTAACTATAATTGTATTATCAAAAGCTTCTTCTAGGGAACTCATCCAATTCACAATGCTTAGGGATCTGTGTAAATTTTTTTTACTGTATTATTTTATCCCATCTTAAATTTTTGGTATTCATCCCACAATTGGAATAGATTAGTAATTTTTTTCTTTTTCCATACTGTAATGAGTAACTTGAAAAACTATTTAAATATTTTGATCAGTTTTACATATAAAAACACGAAATTGAAACAATAATATTATTAACATAATAAAGAATATTAATTATTTTATAAATATAAATATACCATGCTATATCATTACCAGTAAGAGTATTTGGTACTGTATCAAGAAATTTATAAGGTTTTACCAGATAAGTTTAATGTTTAATGATTAATTGATCGAGGTTGGATTCCATCCTAGCTTTACAATAACCATGGTAATCCCCATAAAATTGGAGTTATTTATTAGAAATCTGACTATCATTTGAAACTTTTCCTTGCATATAGAAAGATTATTACTTTATACTATTAATCCTTAGATAACAGATAACATTAATAGACATATCAAAGGGACCCCTTTATTTGATACTAATTACTGGCCTATGTTTTAAAGATGGTGTAATATCAAGAAGGGGGGGGGGTGAATTGGTAGATTTAAAAAATTAAATGAAAAAAAATTAAAAATGTAAGTAAGATTACATTTTATTTTTATAGTGCTTCAAATAAAAATGATCTTGTGTCTCCACTATAAATATTTATACTCCTTGAGAGGTATAATAATAACTAAAATTACTGGATATATTAATTGGAGTCAGAGATAAATTTTAATATACCTTTTCTTATTGAAGAATAAGCACAACACAACATGAATTTTGAAGTGGTTTCAAAACCCAATTACAAAAATTAACCATTTATGGATATATAACCAATAAAAACATTCATTTTGAAGGAAAAACATAAACCCGATTATGATTAACTCTTAGGATAATATATATAATCAATAAAATTCCTAACCACAAAAATAGAATAAGAATATTAAAGCTTGAACAATTATAACATCTTGATCACATATTGAAAATTAAAACCAATATGATGAAGATTTTCTTATATTATAGAAAATAGATACTAGTGACAATGAATTCTAACATTGGTCTAAAATTTTAGTATCTTGTATATATCTCACCCACCCATAATCTATAGTTCATACTTTTATATATGAAATCATTGTGTCTACACATATTATAACCAATTGAATAATTAAAACATAATGTAATAATAATATTACAATAATTTTCAAAAAAAAAAAAATTCATCTAATAAGTTGTTGGTTCCACTAGGTTGAATACCTAGAGGGGGCGGGGGGGGGGGGGGGGTAAATCAAGGTATGATAGATTAAAACTCTCTTCTATTAGGATCTTGTTTCGTTGATAGAAAAAATTTAATTATCTCTTCCTCCCAGAGTAATATATGAACATATACAAAATCATGCACATGACACTATGATTTCTACTTGGTTCACTCTCACAGGGCTACATCCAAGGAGTATACAATGATAATGTGATGATTTACCAAATTCACTAAGGATCACTACAAATAATGAGTATAATGTTTGGGCTAGATATTCTATGTCTAGGATCATAGCCCTTATAAGGTTTAGGGTTTCTTCACTGCATTCCCAACGGTCATTCCCTACACATCTTTCTCTGGCTCACTGCCAGTGGAAAGGGTTACCATCTTCCTCTTCCTTTTCTCACCACTCTTGGAAAGGAATCCAATGATAGAGTATGGACTTGTAAGTCATACACAGTTTATGGACATCTAGGTCCCTTCATTTTCATGAATTCTTGCATCCTCAACTATATGTAGATTCTTTGTTGAAGTTATGTTTTCACTCGCATATGAATTCCACCTTCCCGGGAACTGCTAGATACTAGGAAATACTTTTAAAAACTGATTTAAAGTTCTCACAAGCTTCCTTATGCTAATAAAAAACTACCTTGTCTCTCCCGCATACAGAGTACTGGGTTTGATACATGAACCGCCTGCTCCATGTACTACTGCCTCTTCCATGAACCTTCTCTGTCCGCAGACTGCCTCTTCCGAAAACCTCCTCTATCCACAGACTACCTCCACCTTCGCTATCACGTATATCTATCATGTACCACCTCTGTGAACCTTCTCAAAAAAACACCTCTTGTCCACGAACTGTTCTCTGTTCATGGGCTCCCTTCGCTTTTGCGTACTAGATTTCCCCCTCCATGTACTACTTGTGGAACTCTCCCTCTCACATATCGAAGATTCCTCCTTTGTGTACCATGACAACTCCTTCTCTGTACCAGAAATCCCTCTCTGTGTACCAGAATTACTTTGTGGGTTAATAATTCCCACTTTCACTTTAGGGGAAATATATTCTGCGCGAACCATTTTAGCCTTTGCGATCCTCCCTTTGAGAATTACCTTTAGTATTCTATGAATTCCCAGAGAAAAATATGTTTTCTAATGATGTTCAATATCCATAGTAATTGTTGGGATTAACAATTCTTATATAGGAAAAGATATCTTCCTAATTTGTTGAATCAATATTTACCAAATCTTGATTCGATACAACCCCTACTTGGTACCGAATCTTCATCCACCACGAAACCACAATCCATTCATGAACCATTTTATTATGTGCTCTTCTTACCACCTTTTCTCCTACATGGTTGATATCTTCTATTGACTTCAAGCCATCCATGTACCAGACCACTACTTAGCCGCGAACCGTGTCTGGTTTCACAAACATCATATGTGTACCGTTCCCAATGCCTGGTATGTGGTCGCATACCCTTTGTGGCACAGTTTGTGATCCATGTCCTGGGCTCCTCATTCCTCTTCCTTTTATGATTTCATTTGCCATTATTCACACAAATTCTCGATTTTGAGGCCACAAAATTTGGCAAACACTGGGATACTACGCCACTATAAAAACCTGTCTTCAACAAACACAAACCATTCCCATTTGTGGTCATCTGGCTTTTTCAACAAACACAATCACACCCAAAACATTCTTAGTAGACACATTGAGGGATTTTTCCCAACAATATCCCCCTTTGGGTTTGCTGAAAACCCTTCTTAAAACAATTCTTTGTATTTTTATATCTTGATAAATCTCCTCCCATCTTAAACCACCATTCGCTCCATGCGATTAAGGTAACAATCAAATATTTACTCAACACATACTCTATGACCACATGAGTAATTCTTGGTGTGAGAAATAAGATAAAATTAGATGTTCATCAATGAATCCCTTCATTTCTATCACCAATTGTGGATACCAAATGGATAACAATTTCTTAGTGCTGGAAAACTTCTACTACCATTCCAACACCATTCATCTGCTTTTATCACGATCCTCAGCTGTCGTGATATCTATTATTTGATCGATCACTTATAGAATCGTCAAATTTAATACTCCCCATAAGTCACATCTCTTACAATGGCATTAGATCATCTTCAACTCCCCCTATCTCACGGATCCACTTCACAACTTCTCCCTGTGTCTTTTCTCCCCTGGAAGTCACACTTTCTCCTCCGTTTTCAATGAACCCGAAGGGAACTTCAAAGTTGACTGAAATAGGGTAAAGAACACATATCAGCACATTAGGGAAAGGAATACCATACCTTGGGGATAGAGGGGACCCCAAATCCCTAATTTTTCAAGTGTGAGGATTTTACTGGGCTCCCAAAGCTAGATGATGCCTTTCAAATGATTCTTTGGGTAAGGATTTCAGAGGAATATATACAACTTGTTGTTCTTTAGGCATATACTCCAACATCACAAGCCCTTACTTCACCATATCCTTTATAAAATGATATTTGATTTCAATGTGATTTGTCCTTGAGTGATGGACTGGATTATTTGAAAGATTTATAGCACTTGAATTATCAAAAGGGTTTCTGATTGGAGACTTCACTTCAATTACATTATCTTCATGTTGCGGCTTCATCCATAATAGCTTCATGAAAGTTTGAGTAGCTACAATGTATTAAACTTCTGCAGTGATCAGTGAAATGCAATCTTGTTTCTTGCTTAACCAAGAAATACAGAATCCTCTAAGATAAAAGGCACCTCCTGGTATTGATTTCCTATCATCTTATGAACTAGCACAATCCACATATTTATATCCCAATAACTCTAGATGATATTTCTCACTATAAATCAAGCCAAAATCCACTATTCCCTTGATATACCAAATAATTATTTTTACTGCAATCATGTGGCTCTCATGAGGATTGCTTTGACACGTTGCTACTTGGAATGCCACAAACACAATATCTGGCCTTGTTGTTGTCAGGTAAAACAAACTTCCAATGATCTGCCTATATTCTGTGATATTAACTATCTTTCCTTCATCATCTTGTGATAGTTTCAACTGGGTAGCAACCAAAGTCTTCATCTCTTTGGAATTATCCATTCCAAACCTTATCAAAAACTCTTTGGCATATTTTTATTGAGAAATAAAAGTGTTATTCCTTCCTTATGTCACCTGTAATCCAAGGAAAAATATTATATCTCCAATCATAGACATTTAGAACTCACTTCTCATGAATTAAGGAAATTTTCTACATTTTTCTTTATATTATCCACCAATGATTATGTCACTAACATAAACCAGCACCATCATCCTCTGACTATTTCCATTGTTGAAATATAGATTGTAATCAACTCCACCACACTAGAAACTGAGCTTCTTTTGAAACTGATCAAGCCATTAATAACATGCTCTTGGTGCTTTCTTCAAACCATATAAAGCCTTATTCAACCGACATACTCTGTTCCCATCTTCATGAATGATAAAACCATATGGTTTCTCAATGTACACTTCTTCCTCCAGAACCCCATTCAGAAATGCCAACTTGAAATCCATTTGGAAAATATTAATCTTTTTTTGCACTGCTATATCCAAGAATAATTTAATTGTCTCTAGCTTTGCAACGAGTGAAAATGTCTCATCAACATCAATACCCTCTATCTGAGAGTACCCTTTGCACACAAGTCGTTCTTATTTTTAAAATCACAACACCATATTCATTCATTTTTTGCAAAAGAACCATTTTTTCCCAATGACATTCTTACCTTCTGGTCTTGAAACAATTTCCAAAATTTGATTATTCTCAATTTGGTCAAGATCTTCATTCATTTCTGGAACCCAATTATCATCTCTAGCTGCTTCATCAATGCATTTAGGCTCTACTTGTGATAATTTTGATGCCTGTTGTAGAGACTTCATACTTCTTGTCAGAACTAGTGCTATATAATCACCAAATATGTTATGATAATAAATTTCTTCTCTTATATCTGGTCTCTGGGAAGACACTGATTTATTTTCATCATGTGAGTCTTCTTCTGAATCAATCTCTAGAGCTGGAGCATCTTCTGATCTGTTTATCTCTTCATCACCATCCTCCTGAGTCTGATCATGTATTTGCTGAAGATTCTGTTCATTTTTTACTATAGTCACATAATGACTTTTAACTATTTTTCATAGCCTCTAATTTATGTATTTATATGACTTTCATTTATTTGAGTAGACAATAAATATCCCTTTATCCCCTCAAGATTAAAACATCCAATGTTTCTCCTTATTGAGAATGAATCTTTTACATCTGAATATTCAAAAGTATTTTAATGATGGCTTCCTTATATACCATAAATCATATGGAGTCTTCTCCTTTTTGGAAAAAGTAAATCTTGATTTTATGTGTATACTTATTTCATTATTTCTTCTTTCTAAAATTTCTCCAGAAGTTCATTCTCCATGAGCATTGTTCTGGTCATGTTGTTGAAAGTCTGATTTCTTCTCTCAACTACTCCATTTTATTGTGGAGTTCTTACTACTGAAAATTAATACCTTATCACATATTTTTTGAGATAATACACCACTTTTCTATTTGTGAGCTCTGGTCCATTATTTGTTTGAATTATCCTGATTTTCTTACGAGGCATCTTTTCACATTCCTGTTGATACCTTGTGATGCAACTAAAAAATTTAGATTTATGGTTGATTATAGAAACCCATTCCATTATGATATAATCATTAATTAATAGAACATAATATCTCATACCATCAATATCCCTTGTTAGAATTGGCCCACACACATCAATATGCACCTACTCAAGCAATCTCGTTGACTTTTTCTCCTTCTGATTATATGTATTTCAAATGATCTTCCCATGTTGTCATGTATCGCACATATGAGTATGATCATGTGAAAATCTAGGGAGAATTAGAGCTGCATCATATTTCACCATATCTTTAAAATAACCTTTTCTTATGTGGCCAAGACTCTTATTCCATTACATGTTTTCTTCATCCTTAGACAGAAAGCACATATCTTCTTCTCCAGTCACGATGTAGAGATTCCCTTTTGTACTCTTTTCTTGTATCACAACATCACCATAATTTTCCTCGATGATACATAATTTCATGGAAAATTTTTTGGCATGTCTTGAGTCACACAGTTGACTAACACTAAGTATGTTGTTACTAAGCCCTTTAACAACCAAGACATCTACTCATCTCATGTCTTTTCCTCCAAACTTGGCTTTTCCAGAACCAATAATTTGCAGGCCCTCTCATTACCAAATCTTAGAATACCTTCTTTATCATACTTGATTCTAGTTACAAGGTTCTTATTTCATATCGTATAGGATGTAAATCCACTTTTAATTATCCATATCCCTGTGCGATCAGATTCCTTGAATGTAATTTCTGCAACCACGGCATGATCAATCCTTTTCTTTTTGACCCATGTCTTTGAATTCATACTCCACATGGACTGATAATCTTGATCTTCCTCAGCATACGACGTACCATATTCAACCTGTAGAGCAACAAGTCTATTTTGAATTTTCTTCTCTCTTGAAGAAACATTTGGCTGCTTCTTAGGAAAAATTCAGTCTGAGTCGACACATTTCTCTGCATAGTTGATGTGAAATATCTTGCCATATGTCCGAGTCCTTTACACCTGAAACAATAAACATAAAATGATGACCCAAAATTTTGAGCTCTTTAAGACCACCAATGTTGGTCATGTTCCATTTGGTACCTTTTTACAATGGAACATATCTTTTTGGTTTGTCCCGTCTTACCACAACAATAACATCTTATGTGAGGTACATTCCTATATGGCAATGATGCAGAACGATTTGTGCATTAGATTCACTGAATCTTCATATTCTGCTTTGTACCCAAACAAATCTTCAATATTGGAGTGGGTTCTTTGTAGTCTTGATTGAACCATAACTGCTTTCTATTTTTGATCAAGCCCCATTAAAGTCTTATTATTCACAGTGGATTTTTCCTTCTTTTCTGATGGACCACTCTGTTCAAATCCCATCTTCTTAGTTGCATGTATGATCTTCTTTCCTTGCAGTTTCTCTTGATCTTCAGTTGTTCGTTACATATTAACAACTTCTTCTTTTAGATTTTAAATACATTTCATTTGATCTTTTCTAGTTTTTTTCAAACTACCCATTTCAATTTTCTATTCTTCAATTTTGTGTTTGTACTCAACTACCTTTTCAAATATTCTTGTCATTGAAGACCTTAGATTTTCAATTTCTTCATTCAGCTTAGAATTCTCTTCTTATTACTGTTGTATAAATAGTTTTATTTCATGAACAACTTTGTTAGATTTTATTGTTTTGGATCTAAAAATATCTATCTCTTCAAGAGAGGATTCTAATTCAGCTCGAAGATCAACTCTTCCTTAAATTTATCCTTCTTCATTGTCACTTCCTTATATCATTAAAGAATTTCTAGAAACTACCACCAATTCATCTTCTTTATGATCCATGTAGTCCCCTAAATCTTCTGCCTCATATTCGTCTGATCTTTCATCCTCTATTGAAAGCAGATTCTTTTTTCTGAATTACATTATGTTAGTATGTCTTTTCTATTTATCATTTTATGAATACTTCTTCTGGGTAATTTCATCATTTTCATCATCAAAATTCTCAGGACACATTGATGAAAAATTCCCAATATTTCCACATCAAAATCATGCAAATGGAAGCTTATCTTTGAACTTCCCTTTTCCTCTTTGTAGATTAGAGGATATAAATGACATGAAATCATCCATATTATCATTCTCCAGACTGTATTTAATAGAGATATTATTCATGTACTAGAATTCCACTTCATTTGACAACCCCTTTTCCACTGCACCATTGTCATCATTTCTCATTTCATATGCTACGAGGGTACTATGCAAGTTATCTAGTGTCAGCTCTTTCAGGTCTTTGTCTTCTAACACTGAAAAATTTGGATTGAAGCACAATGGAAGTTCCCTCAATATATTTTTCACATTATTTATATCTTCGATGACTTCTCCAAGACCATTCATGTATTCTAAAATAATATATATCCTATCAAAGAATGCATCAACAGTATCATTGGGATTCATTTTGAGATCCTCATACTTGTTCCACATAACATACAGTCTTGCTTCTCTAACTTTTTTGTGGCCCTCATAAATGTTTAAATTTTTTCCCAACTTTCATGTGATGTTTTAGAAGACGACATATTCATATAAATTGCATTTGATAGGGATCCCCATAAAGCATTTATGCCTTTACCATCAACATCCAATTCACTTATTTCAGCTTTTGATAAATGTCCACTATTAATGATATTATATATTCCATGCTTAGCTACTGTGAAGAAATCCATCCTTACTTCTCGGAAGTAGTGTTTCATCCGATTATTCCATAGTTGAAAATTATTTCCATCAAATATCATAATTCCTTTATGATTGACCACTTCCATTTGTTCTTTTGAGAGAGAAACACTAAATTTCAACCTTTCACTTTGATACGAATTGTTGGGTCCACTGGGTCGAATACCCTGAGGGGGGGGGGGGGCGTGAATCAGGGTATGATAGATTAAAACTCTCTTCTGCTTGAATCTTGTCTCATTGTTAGAAAAAACTCAATTCTATCTTCCTCTAATAGCAATATATGAACTAATATGAAATCACGCACAAGACACAGTGATTTTTACTTGGTTCGACCTCACTGGGATACGTCCAAGGAGCATACAACGGAAATGTACCAATGTACCAAACTCACTAAGGCTCAGTATCAATAATGAGATCATTGATCGGGCTAGATCTTCTATGCCCAGGCTCACATTCTTTACAAGGTTTAGGGTCTACTCGCTATATTCCCAAGGATCACTCCCTATGCCTCTTCATCTAGATCAATGTTTGTGAAAGAGTCACTATCTTCCTCTTCCATCTCTCACTGCTCTTGGAAAGGAATCCACTCATAGTTTTAGGAATTGTAGGTCAAACACAGTTTTTGGACATGTAGGTCCCTTCATTTTCATGAATTCTTGATTCCTCAACTATAGGTTGATTCTCTTTTGAAGTTCTGTTTTCACCTGCAGATGAAGTCCACCTTCCTGGGTACTGCTAGATACTGGGAAATACTTTTTCATATTGATTTGAATCTCTCACAAGCTTTCTTGTGCAAATCAAGAACTGCCTTGTCTCTCCCGTGTAATGAGAACTGGGTTTGATACATGAACCGCCTGCTCGGTATACTACTGCCTCTTTCGAAAACTTCCAATGTCAGTAGAATACCTCTTCTGTGAACCTCCACTATATGCGGATTTCCTCCACATTCTATATCGTGTACAACTACTGCTTACCGACCATCTAAACCTCCTTTGAAAAACACCTATTGTCCGTTAACTATTCTCTGGTTGTAGACTACCTTCGCTCCTGCATACCAGAGTTCCCCCTCCATGTACTACTTGCAGAACTCTCCCTCTCGTGTACAATAGATTCCACCTCCACATTCCATTAAAAATCTTTCTGCGTACCAGAAATCCCTCTCTATGTACCAGACTTCCTTTGTGGGTTTACAATTCCCACAAGCACCTTCGGCGGAATTTTTTCCACGTGAACCACTTCAACCTTCGCAATCCTCTCTTCGTGAACTTCCTTCAGTCTTCACAGAATTACCAGATAAAAATATTCTTTCTAATGATGTTCAATATCCACAATAATTGGTGGGATTATAAATTATTATATAGTAAAATATATCCGCTTAATCCTTTGAATCAATATTTTCCAAATCTCGATTCCATACAACCCCCACCGCGAACTGAAATCCATTCACGAACCTTTTTCCTACGTGATTTTCATACCACCTTTTCTTTTACACAGTCGATATCCTCTACTAACATCAAGCTATCCATGTACTGCACCGCTGCTCGTCTATGAACTATGTTTGGTTTCTCGAACCTCATCCACATACCATTCATGCTTCCTTGTACGTGACCGCATACCCATCCCGGAAATGGAATCATGATTCATGTCCCAGGATCCTCATTCCCCTTATTTTGCATATTTCATTCTCCATTATTCACACAAATTCCCGATTTTGAGGCCCTAAAATTTAAAAAACACTGGGAAACTACACCACCTTAAAAACATGTCTTCATCAAACACCAAACATTATCATTTGCGTTATTCTAGTTTGTAAACAAACACAATCACTCCCAAAACATTCCTAGGGGACACCCGGAGGGATTTTTACCAATATATATTGTAATACTATGTAAAATTACCAAAATCATATACTAAATCCTCTGTATAATTTTCCACGAAAATTGTATCGGAATACTCATTCAAAAGACATTGAATAACCTTAGTGAATTAAGTTTATGTTTTTTCAATAATAACTACCCCGTGACCTCTGAAAATTACCTAAAATATCTAGATCTTCCTTCTAAAATTAAAACATTTAAATTTTTAAAAAGGGTTTCCCAAAATTCTTATAAAACATTTTAATTATATGTTCTCTTCAACATATCCTTATGTTACAACTTAACATGGAATTTTGATAAGTATCATAACCTTTATATCATCATAATCATACACCTTTTCATGAATAATATCCTTGAAATTTACATATTTTTAAATCATATAATATTTCATTATCCAGGTTAAAACTTAGTAGGGCATTTCATGAAACGTGGTCTAATGTTTCAATTATTGATAATATGTTATCTTTAATGACATCTCACAAAACGTTCAGACATTTCATAGTCTAATATTATAAGGTCCCAGCCATAAACATTATAAAATCTAGTAAATTAAACTATAATTCACTTATTAAAATCCCAAATAACTTTTCACTTTATATTTTTAGAGAACTAGGAAATAATTTGTACATATAAACCCATTAGTATACATAGTTGTTACTATAACGAATAGACCTTGTTATATTATATAATCATGAATTTTGGTAAAAAAACACACTTAAAATCATATAGAGGGTATATTATGGTTTAGAGTTTTAGATAATTGGGATATAATACATACATTACATTCCACATTCATATAAATCATATACCACAAAAATAATGTCCATTTCTTTCAAAATATATATTTTTTGAATAAAACATGTTTTCTTTTACACATATTCATGAAATTTAACTTGGATTCTCTATACATTTTACAATTTCTTATAACCTATGAATACCATTTCAACACTTCGGATGAGTACAAAAAAGCTCAGTATGGGATTTAAAAATAAGGAAAAAACACATTAGTCCATGAATACTTGTATCGTGTGAAATCATTTTCAAAAGACATAATTATCCCAAATATATAATTACTTTATGAAAAATGAGATTTAAACATGAAATATAGAACATAAATAGAACCATAAAGTTATCTTGGGTAATTACATAAAAAATCAAGTATCCCTCTCGGCTACCTTATAATTTGTAACCCTCACGACTACCTAACAATTTGTGTAGCCATCGTAGTTACACTAGGATTAACCATTCAACCCCCCAACAACTTACACATACCCAATAAATTTAAGAGATATATAGGTACCACACATAATCATAAAAAGTCCCCATGAACCAGAACATAATCACACAACATGAATAATTTCATAAAAAC
Organism: Viscum album; assembly: GCA_963277665.1. NCBI lineage: Eukaryota > Viridiplantae > Streptophyta > Magnoliopsida > Santalales > Viscaceae > Viscum > Viscum album. The sequence continues at coordinate 2,000,318,718 of OY728147.1, read as the reverse complement.
ATTGTGTTTGAATTTTGTGAAACAGAATTTCAGAAAAGGATTTAAAAACAGAAGACCCTTATAAATATAATATAATTGAAGAGACACTTAATATAGTGGATGGAATATGTATATAAACTATAAATACACATAATTCATCACAATATACACAATTTTCATCAAACATGAAATTTTAATACCATGTAAACATTGAAGTAGAAGGTTAACCCAATGAATGGAAATTGAGTTACGAATTCCCTGACCTCGGGTTTGTCTTACTTAAAACTCATTTAAACCTCATGTATAATGGTTAATAGAGTGTTATTAATATATTACAGAAACATATTAATATTTATAATACCATATTTGATCATTTCATAACATCATTCCACCCATTAGTTGTTATTATTTTGTTCCTTGCATTGTTTTGGGTGTGTTCTTTACATGATTTCCATGATCTGTTCTTCATTAATATTATTGACAATTAGAAGTGAAACTATAGAATTTGATTTGAGATTTATTTAAATATTTAAAGAACCATTAATTTTACCTTTTATCATTTTGAATTATTACATTAGGATGATTCATAAGTTAAAACATTATTGATATTTTTAGGTCATTTTGGAGATTGTTTGATCATAATGAACTCATTTTTTTAATAAATTAATAAAATGTGTAAAAAATGACTACATAACCTTATATAATAAATAATAAGTAAATTATAATCGTTTTTAACCATAAAAATAGTTTCATGACCAGTCTTGAATGAAGTAAATGAAATTGGAATCACATCGTCCACGATGTTGGTAAATCGGCACATCACAGAAGGGGTTTTAATTTCTTTAATAAGTGGGAGAGGAGAAGAAATAAAATGTCTAATCTTCCATAAACATTATGAAATCCATAATATGTAATATATTTGATTATTCATTCATTTTGGATAAGGGGGAGGTGAGTATAGAATAATAATAGAAAAGAAAATGAAAAGAAAAGAAAGAACGCAAAAGAGGATGTTTACCTCTTGATCTCTTCTCCTTGAGATCCTCCTTAAGGCCTTTGGTTTTGGCCTTTTGGTGAAACCATAAGATATAGGACGTGGGTAAGATAATTGGGATGGGTATTGGGAAGAACTTAGGTAAGGATCAAGGCTTGATTGTTGTGGGAGGAAGAGGGGAATGGGGGTGGTATTTATAGTGGAGGAGAGGATTTATTTTTCACTATTTTAATCATTATTATAATATTTTTTGATAATAATATGGATAGTCGTAATTAATGTGGCTGAAAATAGTCATAATGGCATGTGAGGTCTAATCAAGTGGTCTTAAATCACTAATTATGTCATAAATATTTTATTTAACTGATAATATGAATATATAGTGTTTTACGGTATTTCACTATTAATAAAAAATTCATGAATTTCAGTAAATTCCCAAAATTCAACCTAACCAATTTTTAAAATTTTGAATTAAAAAATAAACTCCATTTTATTAAAAAAATTTCCTAAATATTATTAATTTAATTTTTAAATATAATAATAATTTTTTCAAAAATAACAATTTTAAATATATAACACATTTTTAACACCTTGAAAAATTAATCCAGATGATATTATCTAAAAGTGTTAAGAAAATAAAATAATAATACAACTTAATATTCTTTAGGTTAATATTACTATTCATATTACTATTCATAAGGGAATGTTACTTTTTACAAAAAAACAAGTTGGCCCTATCAGAATCCGAATAACTTACTCATCACAATTGTAGATGCCCAATTTTTAAAATTAAAAAAATAAATGTGAAAAATTTATGTTTAAAGGATTGTTATAAATATATAATTAAAAAAAATTTTCATGCATTCCAATTTATTTAAAAAAAAATAGTGTATTACGTTATCCTCGCCTTCTAGAAATTGCATCCACATAATTTTATTTACTTATTAAGTAAGTGAGGGTAACATTACCTCATAGAATTTTCAGACTCCCATATTTCTTCTTCAACCAAGTGGTTTCTCCACAAAAACATTACCTGGTATATTACTTTATTCTGCAATACCTATTCCCTTTGATCAAGAATCTGAACTGGTTTCTCTTCATAATAATGTTTCTCTTCCAACTGAACTTCTTTTGTGCTTGAGACATGAGATGAATATAGAACATACATTCTCAACATTGAAACATGAAAAACATTGTGTACCTAAGAAATACTTAGAGGCAAATATATTCTGTAAAAAACTGGTCCAACCTTCTCCAAAATTTCATAAGAACCAGTGAACCCTCGACTTAGATTTCCTTTCTTATCAAAATGCATAACAATTTTACATGGTGAGATTCTTGGAAAAACATGATCACCTACCTCAGAAGAAATGTTTTCCTCTTACTGTCTGCATAACTTTTTGGCTTGCTCTAAGTTTTCCTCATTTTTTGCTAGATCACCTTTAATTTCTCAGCCAATTTCTCTACATATTTTGGTCCCATAAACTTCTTTTCCCTGACTACATCCCAAAAATCTGGAGTTTGAAACCACTTCCCGTACAATGCCTTAAATGGCTTAATCTATATACTATAATGAAAAATGATATTATAAGAGAAATTAAATAAATAATGATACTAATCCCAACTTCCCATCAATTCCACGAAACAAGTTCAAAGCATATCCTTCAATGTCTGAATTGTATGTTCTGACTTCCCATCTGATTGAGGATGAAAAGTTGTTCTGAAATTTAAATCTGTTACCAATGACTTTTAAAGACCCTTCTAAAAGTTAGAAGTGAAACTAGGTTCCAGATCAGATACAATGGAAAGAGGAACTCCATGTATCCTAAAAATATCCTTGAAGTATTGTAGAGAAGGACGATCCAAATAAATTTTATCTCAAATAGAAGGAAAATGTCCAGATTTAGTCAGTCGATCAACAACAACCCAAATCACTTTGTTACCTAAATAAGTCTTAGGTAGTCCCACCATGAAGTCCATTGATATATTCTCCCATTTCCACTTTATCACTAGAAAATTAAGAAGCATTCCATTCGGTAAATTCTTCTCTAATTTAACCAATTCACATGTCAAAAAATTCATGATAAAATTAGAAATATCCCTTTTCATTCCATCCCACCAGTAATACTCTTCATGATCATTGTACTTCATAGTACTTCCAGGATGATCGGAAAATATAGAACTATGAGCTTCACAAAAAAATTAATTATTCAACTGGGAATCAAAAGGCACAAAGAACCTTTTAAAAATTCTAAAAAAACATTGTTTTTCAAGGATAAATTCTGAAAACTTACCCATTTTAACCAATTTTAACTTTTTCTATAGATCACGTTATTCCTTTTTCCCTTTATTAGTTCTATTTGAGAATGATGACTGTAAAAAAAACCTAAAAAATAGGTTTCTCCTACACCAATTACTTCTAAGATAAAATTAATCAAATCATTAATCAAGGGATCATGTTCCAAACATAACATGGTTAATGCTTCATGATGTTTTGGACTCAAGGAATCTAGAAATTTGTTTTCTTTTCCTATATGGTAATTGATTGTGAAATCATAATACATTATTAGTTCAATAAATCTTCTCTTCCACATATATAATTCCTTCTTGGTGAATATATACTTTATACTTTTATAGTCAGTATATATTTCACATTTGGCTTCGTATAAATGATACCTCCAAATTTTCAAAGAAAAAACCACAGCTTCAGAATCCAAATCATGTGTGGGATAATTTAACTCATGAGGTTTTAGTTGTCTTAAATCATATGTAATTACCTGATCATTATTCATCAGAGCACAAGCATTTCCCATCAATAAAGAATCACTATAGATGAAAAACTCACCATTTCGGAACAACAAGGCCAAAACTGGAGCATTCACCAATCTATTCTTGAGTTCCTGAAAACAAACATAACATTATTCTGTCTAAATAAATTTAACCCCTTTTGAGTTAACATAGTTAATGGGATAGATAACCGTGTAATGTTTTTAACAAACCATTAGTAATAAATTTCTAATAAAATAAAATTATATATTTCTAGAACATTTGTGGGTCTTGGTCATTCATCAACCACTTTCATTTTGGCAGGATGAACTGTTATTCCATCCTTATTTACAATATTCTCAATAAAATAAATATTTTGAAACCAAAATACACACTTTCTGAATTTTCCAATTAATTTATTTCCCATTAAGGTTAAAAAAGAACCTTAAATTCTTTTCATCCTCAATTTTTCTCTTAGAAAATAACAGAATATCATTTATAAACACAACTAAAAACTTATCCAAGAACTCGTGAAATATTCTATTCATAAGATCCATTAATACATAAGGTTAATTAGTTTACCCAAATTAAATAAAAAAAATTCATAATGCTCATATTTAGTATGAAAAATTGTTTTTGAGATGGCATCTTACTTCACCTTCAGCTAATGGTATCCATATCTTAAGTCAATCTTGGAAAAGTACTGAGCTCCCTGATACTGATCAAACAAGTCATCGATATGAGGTAAATGATACTTGTTTTTAATAGTGATTTTTTTTCAAGGATATATAATCAATGAAATGTATCATGTAACCATATTTATTTTTAATGAAAAAATAGGTGAACCCCATGGTGAATTGATAAGACCAATAAAGCCTTTATCAAGAAAATCCTGCAACTGATTTTTCAATTCCAAAAGTTCCATTTGAGACATTAGATATGGGGTTTTTTAAATTGGATTTATATGATGAACTAATTCAATTGTAAATTTGAATTTCAGATCAGGTATGACACTGGATAACTCATTAGGAATAACATCAAGGTATTTATTTACAACTAGAACATCATTTATCTGGAAAAGTCCAATGTATTCAACAATATGAGAAAGATAAAGTTAACTTCCATCTTTGAACAGTTTCTCAGCTTCCGGATATATTATCAATTGGATTGGTTTGTTATTTTATACAAACTAAAACTCTTTCTGAAAAACAACTTCGTTAGTGATACATTAAATATTAGAATGATAAACAAAAACCTAATCCATTCCCAGAATTCCATCAAAATCTACTAAGAGAAAAAAACACAGTTTTTTGGAAATGTATTTCCATAGACCACAATATAAAGATTCTTATAATTCGTATTTTATATAATATTTCCCCAGGTGATTTAACAATAAGTTCTTGTCTCATTTATTGAGGTCAAATTTCTAATTTACTAGAAAATTTATCAGAAATAAAAAAATTGTAGACATTGTATCAAAAAAAACATTACCAAAATATGAGTAAACATAAAAGTTACCTAATAAAACATCATTGAATGTCCTAGAATCTCTTGGCGTAGTCACAAAGGTTCTCACTACACTTTTCTGCTTATATTCTAGCTTGTTTTCATCATTCGAATCTCGGTTTGGAGAGACATTTTTATAATAACCCATCTCCCCACATTAAAAACATTTTACAATTTTCTTATCAAGATTTGTCTTAGGATCATATTCATTACAATCTCGGGGAATATGTTTAAACTTACCACATCAAAAACACTTCCCTGTTTTGGTAAGGCATTACATAGAGTGCTTCTTACCACACTTTTCATAAACATGAAACTGTAGTTTCTTACCATAAAATTTTTGGGTTTATTACTACCCCTCGCTTTCTATCTAGACCTCTTATTCAACATTTTTTCAAAATGCATGTGGTCATCATCAAATTCCATCTCTACCATCTCAGCACATCAGAAAAGTTACTCATAACATTTGAATTAATGGGAGGCCAACTCCCTTCGATACCTTGGCTTCAATCCTGAGTAAAAGAATATGATTTTTCTATCAAGATGCATAATAAGATTTGGAGCATACCTCACTAGTGGGGTGACATTCACTTCATACAAAGCCATTGAATGTTCCTCCTTTTGAATCAAATCAAGGAATTGCAACTCTATCCTAAGTCTCAGCACCTTAGGAAAATATTTTTCAGGGAAAATAATTTTAAATTCATCCCACTCTAAGGCATTGATATCCTCTCTATCCCTAATATTTAATACCTTTAAACACCACTGATCAACTATGCCTTTAAAACATTAAATTGAAAGACTTATGATTTTATTATCCGAACATCCCATAACATTAAATCTCTTCTCAAGTGATTTAATCCATCCTTCAACTGCTACTGGGTCAGAGGATCCATTGAAAGAAAGAGGTTGTTGTCTCATAAAATGTTACACTATTGTCATGTTTCGTTGTGGTACTGCTAATTGTTATCATGAATGGATGCCACCACCATTTTTTCCTATGTTAGAAGAGCCATGTTTTTCACAAACTTCTAGGTTCCAATCCCGATCATTCTAGGGTGTAGAGTCGGAAGGATATCTTTCTGTCGGTGCCTATCCTCTTCAGTTTCCCTATTTCTTTTATGGAAAACCATTCTAAACAAACAAATATTATTAAAAAAACATGGTAATATTTAAATACAATAACATTTCCAATTAAAGATAAAGTAAAATTCATTTATGGTATTCTATTAACATCATCATAACCACAAAAGTTATATAAATCATCATATGATACCAACTATAAGGACCCAGCCTTATTACATTACATAATCATGAATTCCAGTCAAAAAATCACTTAATTCCATATTTAGGATCTTTTAAGGTTTATATTTTTAGATAATTGAGATATAATAAAAACATTACATTCCACATTCATATAAATCAGATACCACAAAACAAAATCAATTTCTTTCAAAATATAAAACTTTTTGAATAAAACATGTTTTATTTGAAAAAACATAATGAAATTTAACATGGCCTCCTTCTAAGTATTATGCATCCTTATAACCTATGAAAATCATTTAAAAACATGGTACGATCAAAAAAATATCATTATGGTATATAAAAAGAAGGAAATAAAACATTAGTCTTTGAATACTTGTATCGTATGAAATCATTTTCAAAAGATATACTCATCACCCATATATACTTACATTGTCAAAATTGAGATTTCCACAAGACATATAGAACATAAATACAACCATAAAGTTATCTTGTGGAATTACATACATAATCATATTACCCTATCAGCTCTCTTATAATTTGAAACCCTCATGACTACCTTACAATTTGTGTAACCATCGTAGTTACACTTGTAGTAACCATACGGCCTAATTTCAACTTACCCATAAGAAATACATTAGATGAAGATATAGGTCCCAAAATTAATTATAAAAAATTCACAAGAACCATAATATAATCATATAATATTAATAATTTCCTAAAAACAGTGTCTTTTAATTTTGTAAAACAGAATTTTAAATAAGGATTTAAAAATAAAAACCCCTTATAAATATCATATAATTAAATAGAGACTTGATTGAGTCGATGGAATATGTATATATACTATAAAAAATCACAATTAATCATAATATAAAAAATATTAATCAAACAAGAAAATTTAACACCACGTAAACAATAAAGTAGAAGGTTAACTAAACGAATGGTAATTGGGTTAGGAATTCCCTTGCCTTAGGGTTTTCTTACTTCAAAATAATTTAAATCTCTTGTATAATGGTTAAAAGAGTGTTATTTAAATTTTACAGTAACATATTCATCTTTATAATACCTTATATGATCATTTAATTACATCATTTCACCCTTTAATTGTTAGTATTTTGATCCTTGCATTGTTCTGGGTGTGCTCTTTACATGATTCCAATGATCAGTTCTTAATGGATATTCTTGTCGATTAGAAGTGAAACACTAGAATTGGATTGGAGTGGAATTTAAATATTTCAGGATCCATATATTATTCCATTTATAATTTTTATTTTTTTCATGAGGATAATTCATATGTTAAAACATTATTGATATTTGTTGATGCCATTTTTGTGATTCTTCTATCGCAAGGAACTCATTTTGATTCATAAATCAATAACATGTGTAAAAAATGATTTCAGAACCTTAAATAAGATCTAATAAATAAACTATATACTGGTTCAACCATAAAAATGGTTCCATGACTAGTCTTAAATGAAGTAAAAGAAATCGGAATCACATCGTCCATGATGTCGGTAAATCGACAAATCACATACATTGTTTTAATTTCTTGAATAAGTGGGAGAGGAGAAGAATTATAATAGTGAATATTCCATAAACATGATGTAATCTTGAATATTTAAGATACTGGATAATTCATGATTTTTGGATATGGGGGAGGTGGGGATAGAAGAAGAATAGGAAATAAAATGAAAAGAAAAGAAAGAACACGAAAGAGGATGTTTACCTCTTGATCTCTTCTCCTTGAGATCCTCCTTAAGGCCTTTGGTTTTGGCCTTTTGGTGAGACCAGAATTTATAGGACGTGGGTAAGATCCATGATATGAGTATTGGGAAGAAAATTGGTAAGGGTTAAGGCTTGATAGGTGTGGGAGGAAGAGGGGAATTAAGGTGGTATTTATAGTGGAGGAGATGAGGTATTTTCATTATTTTAATCATTATTATAATATGTTTGCTCAAGAATATGAATAGTTTGAATTCATGTGACCCCAAATAGTAATAATTGAATTTTAGTTTGAAAAATGTCGACTTACATCACTTATGATGTCATAAATAGTGTATTTAACTGACAATTTAAATATACTGCATTTTACCATATTTCACTATTCATAAAAAATTCATGAATTTTAGAAAAATCCCAAAAATTCACCCAAACCATTTTTAGACATGTAGAATTAAAAAAGGAACTCTATTTTTTGAAAATAATTTTCTAAATATTGTTAATTTAATTTTTTAATATAATCAAAACTTATTAAAAAATTACAATTTTAAATCTATAAATAAAATTTTAATACCTTGAAAGGTTAATCAAGATGAAATTATCTAAAAGCCTTAAGGAAATAAAATAATAATAAAATTTACTATTTACTTGGGTCATATTACTATTCTTAATACTATTCATAAGTGTATGTTACTATTCACCAAAAAAAAAATTTTCTCCTATCAGACTCCAAATAACTTACTGGTCACAATTATAGATGATTGTTTTTGGAAATTCAAAACCTAGAAGTGAAAAAATTATTTTTAAAGGCTGGTTATAAATATCTACATTAAAAAAAGTTTCATGCATTCCAATTTATTTTAATAAACATGGGGTGTTAAAATTACTAAAAAAACAGAATCCATTTCTTCTATAATTAAAAAGTTTTTTAAAAAAAATCATCAAATATTTTTATGAAAAATCATCACAACATTCATTTTGGCTTCATCGTTTCTCTTACCCATCCTTAAACCCTATGGAAAAAACATTAAACTAGGGATGCACACAACAATCTTAGTAAGGTAAATAAAAATAAATAAATAGACCATTAGTCCATAAATACTTATAAACATATGAAATCATTTTCACAAATAAATACTTGTCACCCATAAAGTATCATACAATTACTTTTTGAAAACAAGAGATTTCCATAAAACATAAAAAACATAAATAAACCCATAATGTTATGTTGAGGAATTATTTAATTATGATTATAATCCTCACATCAACCATTTTATTTATAACCCTCATGATTACCTTACAATGTAACCCTCATGACTACCTTATGATGTACCCCTCATAGCTACCTTATGGTGTAAGCATCATTGCTACACTTGGAGTGACCATTATGGAAAACCTATAACATAAACAAAACCCACTAGTAGAAATAAGGGATTTAACGTCGATGTAATAACATCAGTTTTTTTATAAACCGATACAAATAGTATTTGCGGGAACTTATTGGTGTCGTTTTTATGAAAACCGATGCCATAAGCCATTATTTGATGATATTTCGCATCAGTTTTGTAAAAACCGACACAGAAAATCAAAAAAAAAAGTTTTTGGCATTAGTTTTGTGGGAAACCGATGCCATAAGTGCTATTTTAGGCATCAGTTTTGTCCAAAATGGATTCCGAAAATACAAAACACGGATATTTTCTGTGTTGGTTTTTACCAAAACCAACGCTGAAAATAAAAAAGAGTATGGGTGTCTATTTTCTAAAAACTGACACCAAAATTATTTTAAAATTTATCGGGGTCAAAAAACCCTTATTTTGTTGGATCTTCGAAATCAAAACCCATGGTAGCGCCTTCAACTCGTCATGACATTCGAGGCCATATTTGTGATCTTGGACAACCATTGTTAACAGTTTTTGTCCATTTTCACGATTTTCAGTTTGCATTATTCTTTATCCTTTATTTATTTATCTTCCATTATTTATTCTTCAATAACCCTATTTTACATGAATTTTAATGGTGGTTTGATTTTAGTTTTTGTTTACCATTATTTGTTTTAGTATTATCATTGTTTGTATATAATTTGTAGTGTTTTTTTCTATGCCATTATACAGAACACACTTTGGATTTAGGATCTCTATTTAGGTTAAACATCAAATTTTGTAATTTTTTTTTAAAATTTTAATGTTAAAGTATTTATTATTTAATTTTGTTAATGATTTCCTTCAATTATTAGTTTATATATTATTATAAGTGTGTTAGGACATGGTCAAATATTTTTTCAACAAACATTTTTAAATGTCTTATCAACAAATTGCATCTTTTTACATTGAATCTAATTAAATTTTACCCAATTCACTTACTGCATCCTTTAAACTAATGCAATCTTCAATACTTTTGAGACATAAAACATCGAAATAATGAAACAACTATATAAAATGAACTAATATATTTTAGAAGAATGATATTATAATTAAATTATAATATCAATATAACACATATGTATATAATATGAAAATAAAATGTTTACTATTTGTAAATGTGTTTCATATCTGATGTTTTCTATCTGATTATCAATAATTTTTATTAAATGTTATTTTGTTTACAGTTTATCTGATAGATATTTAAATGTTTATATGTTCTAATATATTCACCAAATATATTTTGATATCAGGTATTTAAAAGATCATAATTGGATTCATTTACGAAGAACCACTAGTGAATATGAAAAAGGAGTTGATAATTTTTTGGAATTCGCTAAATGAAATATTCAAAACATTGATTTGATTTTCTTGTCCATGTGTGAAGTGTGTAAATATGATAAAGTTAAACTCTAGAGAAATCCAGGATCATCTCATTTTTTATGGTTTTATCCATAATTATACACGTTGGATCTAGCATGGTGAAAGAACTGAAATTTCAACATCTAATATTGATGACGATATTCATATTGAGGCAGAGGATTGTATTGAAGAATTAATTCATGATTTAGGTGTCAAAACCATTGAAAATACACCAACTATTGAATGATTGAATGGAGATTATGAGAAACCATTATTCCCAGGTTGTAGAAAATATACAATGTGATCTGCAGTTCTGAGATTTGTTAACTTAAAAGCATAAAATGGTTGGAGTGATAAAAGTTTCTCCAGTTTACTTGAGCTTTTAAAAGAGCTACATAGATAAGGAAAAGGGCTTCAAGATTCCAATTATGAGGGGAAGAAAATATTATTCCTAATGGTATTGGGGTATAAAAAGATTCATGCTTTCCCCAATGATTGTGTACTGTATAAGAAAGAAAATGAATAGTTATCAAGTTGTCCTACTTGTGGGACATCACTCTATATGATAGATGGGAAAGTCAACTCCGATTCATTCTATGGTGATGTCATATAACATCATGAAAAATAAATTTTTTACTTTCCAATGATATCATCCAACATTTTTTGCATACAATTCTGATAATTCAATTCTGATTCATTTTAGGTACCAGAATCAAAACTCCTTCTTAAGAAATTTGGTACCTTCCAATAATTCCTTGTCTAAAGCATCTATTTTCAAATTAAATTGGTGAAAAAAGGTTATTTTGTCATTCAGATGAGCGCATATCTGATGGTAACTTATGTCACCGTGTCGATTCACCATAGTGGATGTTTTTTTATAAAAAAATTATTGATTTTGGAAGTGAAGTTAGAAATATCAGAATGGGATTGTGTACTGATGGAATGAATCCATATCAGAGCCTTAGTAGCAAACATAGTTCATGGCCTGTTTTTCTGGTATTTTACAACTTTTCCCCACATCTATGTATGATGAAAAAATATTTTATGATGAGATTGATGATTTATGGACCAAAACAACCGGGAAAAGATATTGAGGTGTATCTTTCACCATTGATTTATGATTTGAAACTGTTATGGGAGGAACATGTTAAAGTTTTCGATGAATATAAGAAAGAGTATATTCTTTTGCATGCTATGATAATGTTCACTATAAACTATTTTCCTACATATGTAAACTTATCTAGATATAGTGTTAAGGGACATAAATCATGTACAATTTTCGAAGAACAAACTTCATATTATCAACTGACTAATGGAAGAAAGAAAGTGTACATGGGACATCGAATAATTTTTCCAATTGATCATCCTTATCGTAGATTAAAAAAAGCTTTTAATAGTTTACAAGAATACAAAATCCCCCCCTCGACCATTGTCAGTTGAAGAATTCTATGATAGGGTGAAAGATATTGATTCAACATTTGGAAAGAAAAGAAGTTATGGTTTTCAAAAAAAATATGTGGAAAAAGCAGTCTATTTTTTCCAAAATAACTTATTGGATATTTTTAGAGATAAAAAATAACATTGATGTTATGCATATGGAGATAAAAATATGTTACATTTTTATTAGAACTTCGTTAGACATAAAAGGAAAGACAAAAGATGTATTTCATGCTAGATTGGACTTGATATTAATGAGAATACGTTTGGAGTTAGCTCCTACTGTGAATGGAAACAAAACATATTTACATCCATCTTGCCACACATTAAGCAATATTGAAAAGATGAATTTTTGTCAATGTATTCATGGTATTAAATTACCCAGTGGTTTTTCTTCAAATGTCAATAATTTGGTGTCATTAAAAGATTTTAAATTAATAGGTATGAAATCTCATGATTACCATGTGATGATGCAACAACTTCTACCTGTAGCAGTGCGTGGTATATTGCTAATAGCTATCAGAAAGACTATCATCAAGTTATTTAATTTATTCAAATCTATTTATAGCAAATTCATTGATCCAAATTTTTTAGATGAGTTGGTGAATGAAGAATCTCTTGTTCTTTATCAACTAGAAATATATTTCCCACCCACATTTTTTGATATAATGGTTCACCTGCTGATTCATTTGGTGTGTGAGATAAGAATATGTGGGACTGTTTATTTATGATGGATATATCTTTTTAAAAGATATATAATTTTTTTGAAATGATTTGTAAAAAATCCTTATCTACCATAGGCCTCTATTATTAAAAAATATGTATCATAAGAGGTGATTGAGTTATGTACTAATTATTTGTATGAGGTGGAGCATATTGGTCTCCAAGTATCTTGACATTTGACAGTTGATAGTGAAGGTAGAGGGGTTTGAGGCTTAAATGTTATGTTCATTCCATGTGATGAAGTGATGTAGGAACATTTATACATTTTGAGCAACATAGATGAGGTTCAATCATATAGATCCTCACACATTTCTGAATTAAAGTTACAATATCAGAAAAGAAACGAAAAGTGGGTGAGGATTGAGCATAAGAAGAAATTTGTTTCTTGGTTTAAAGAGAATGTCACCCTAGATATATCTCCATCAGAAACATTGAAGTGTTTAGCAGGGTGAAAATCTCTTAATGTGATCACATAGTCTGGTTTTGATATCAATGGATACACGTTTTACACAAAAAACTCGGATGACAAGAGTACCGTTCAGAATAGTGGTGTGATGGTTTTCGCTGAAGCAATGCATTTTTTGAGTGCCAAAGATAAAAACCCAATTTCTGCATCAACGTTATATTTTGGAGTTCTTGAAGACATATTGTAAATTGATTATATTAAATTTCTAGTCACTATTTTTAAGTGTAATTGGGTTGATAGTAATAGTGGGGTGAAACATGATGAATATGGGTTTAAACTGGTTGATTTGAAAAGATTTAATTACAATGAGGAACCATTTATCATGGTGACAAATGAAAAAAAATTATTTTATGTCATTGATCCGTTGAATGATCAGTGGTCAGTTGTTTTGAAATTAAAAAGAAACCATTTGGGTGATGAGGATGATGCTGATGATGTTAGTGTTTTACATGAGCCTTATTCATAAATTACACAATTTCCATATGATTACAATGAGTATAAGAAATATATAGAGAAAGCAGTATGTAATGATCATGATGAAGGCTTGTGGGGAAACAATAAATTAGTCTCCTATATTTTGGTAAATATTTATATTTTGTTTCCATTTTTGAAACTTAAAATTCATTCCTTTTTTTTACTTACTTATTTTTTTCTTCCTTGTTTCTAATTATTCATCTTTCTAATGATATGAAGGTATAAAAAATTTCATTACACTTTCTAGTAGCAATGTCAGATACATATAGAGAGGAGTAGTTACCGAGGTATATATATTTTAACATATTATTAAATATTTAGTAATATACTTATTTAATGAAATAAAACTTTTAATTTAAAAAAAATCACAGGACTACTAATGCGTCCATAGTGGAGGAGAGTTCTGTTACTACTCAAAAATCAAGTTCTCAAGTTGGAAAATGTGGTATTTCACGTTTAACAAAACTATAACTTTCTCATAATGATGAAAAAGTACACATCTATTTTAATTATAATAATAATGTAGTTGCCCCAAATGCAGTTCAGTTTTTTAGTTATATAGCGATGCAGAGCTGTTGCAGGATTAGTATTTTATATCCTGGTTGGAAGTCAGTGGATTGGATGGTGAAGCAACAACTTTGGGAGGTTGTGATGGTAAAATATCTTACCTTATTTCTTTTATCTCATTTTTTGAATATAATATATTTTAAATGACGTATTAAATTCCTTCAATTATAGATGACATTCAATTTTGAGGAAACCAAAGAAATTAAAAAAAAGAAATCTCTCTTTAGTGGTGGTTCGATGAAGATATTTTAAAACCAAACTGACAAAAAAATTATGTTTTTGGAAAGAGAAGGTTTGAAAGCCCATGTCTTAAGTATCTGTTTATAGATGAAGATACATGGAAGCGATTTTTTGACAGTCATCAGGAAGATAAATTCCAGGTATGGTAATTATTATATATTTTAAAA
The DNA here is from genome assembly GCA_963277665.1 of Viscum album. Lineage (NCBI taxonomy): Eukaryota > Viridiplantae > Streptophyta > Magnoliopsida > Santalales > Viscaceae > Viscum > Viscum album. The sequence continues at coordinate 2,000,303,637 of OY728147.1, read as the reverse complement.
TTTATGATATATTTTTCTTATTACTTAGTAGTTTATTTTTATATAACAGGCCTCCAGGAGATCTAATCAGGAGATCTAGTTGAGAAATTTATACCCTCATACTTTATAATGTGGAGGGTATTTGTATTTTGAGAAGGAAATTATTGAAGAAAAATTTGAATCATTATAAGCGCAATCAAGTAGTGGTTCAGAAAAGGTCCAGTTTGGTCCTCCATCTCCTCCCACTCTCCATGAAAAATGGAAATGAGAAAGAAGAAGGAAAAGTGAACAGTATCTTATAGAGTAATATCAACAAGTGGATGATAAAATTTTAAGTAAATATTATTTATTTGTTAAATTTTTTTCTATTTTTTAAATTATAAACACTTATATATTATTTTTATTTTTCATTTCAGAATGAACATAAAGAGCCAGAGACACAGGGATCTTTTACACCCAATGGTAGGATAGAAATCATATCCACTACTTTGGGAATGGTATAACACCCCGACCGTGTTATAGGATATCAGGTAGGTGTTAGTATTCGAAATGTTTTTGGTAAGAGTAAGCAATCAAGAGACCCAAAAATAGAATCCTTAAAAAAGAGCTGAATGATATGAAATAGTCTATGGGTGAAAAAATTCAAGCAGTAGTGCAGAAGGATTTATTAGAACACATAAAAAGATATTCACAGTCTGCGTAGCCTTCCTAGCTATATTATTTATTTGTCATCAATTTTTCTATTTTATAAATTATAAACACTAATATAACTTTTTAATTTTTTAGCCTTCTCAGCCTACTCAGCCAGAATACCCTGGCCCATTTTCTTACCCTACCCCGTCTACGCAACCTTTCGAGGTATATAATTTTATTTTCATCAATTTTTCTATTTTATAAATTATAAACACTAATATAACTTTTTCATTTGTCTTCCTTCTCAGCCTAGTCACACAGACTACTCTACCCCACCAGTTTACCCTACCCCATATGCATAGCCTTTCAAGGTATATTAATTTATTTTCATTAATTATTCTATTTTAAAATTTTTAAAGACTAATATACATTTTTCATTTTTCAGCCTTCTTAGCCTCCTCACCTAGACTACCTTGCCCCATCTACTTATCCTGCCCCGTTTGTGCAGCTGTTAGAGGTATATTATTTTATTTTTATTAATTTTTCTATTTTATAAATTATAAACACTAATATACCTTTTTAATTTTTCATGCCTTATCAACCTGCTCACTCGGACTACCCTTCCCCATCTTCATACTTTGAGCCTCAACCTCCTCGCTCAGATAAAGCCTTATATTGTGAGTTTTTTACTGGAGAACCTCATGTACATATTGTTTCATTAGGATAGGTGCATTTTTTGGGGTATTAGGTACATCATAATCTTGTGTAGATGGGTTAGGTAAGAGTATCGGTACTTGATATTATAGATCCTACTACTCTACTATCGTTTTCTACTAAGAATATCACATGTGTTGAAGAATGTCTGAGCTATTTTTTACTTTGGCCAAATAGTCTTATACATTATATTTCATATGAGGTATGAATTTTTTTAAATATAAATTATAAATGATTCAATATTACTTGTAATTTTTTAAGACATTTAACTTATATAGGAATATCTGATAGAAAAAGAAACTTCCCAAATGCAACAAAATTTTTAGGAATAGTCATCTTTAGAACCTTTTAATATTTCTTCTGGGTTACAATGATTATATATGGATTCTACATCCTTGAATTATATCTATGAGTTTCAGATGATTCCTGATATATGTGGAAGAAGTTATCAATTGAGAATAATGACAAAAGATATCATGTATTTAGTTGATTTTGAAGAGCTCTAGCTGAGTGTGGGATAATTTTTTTCCTTGAAATTAAATTGACGTTTGAATTGCAAGTTCTTTAATAAAAGATGGTTTTAAATTGACTTAATATATTTTATTTTTAATTAGGTATCTACAAAAGATTATTTTACAAAATAAAAGAACATGCATTTATAGTTTTATAGATCCATAGTACATTTCCTTGGAAGTGGTAAATGTGAAGAATGATGATAGAGTTCAATATATATCTGAGAGATTATCACAGACAAAGATTAAATTCTGGTTTTTCCATTTATTGATAAGTAAGAACATAAACATAATTATGAACTAACAATCATTATAATGTTATTCATTGTGATATTTTTTTATTGTAGGGGACATTGGATGTTAGTTGTATTTTTCCCAAGTGAATGCACCTTATATTCGGTTTTCTATTTATTAGGAAGAGTTCATAAACCATTTTCCACCTTATTAAACAAGTAAGTTTTTTCTTATTTTTTATAAGATCATTATGTATAATTTTCGTTGTTTATACATGTATTATTAGTTTATATATATATATATATGAAAAAGAAGTTCATGGAAAAAAATTAATAAGTAATACATGTAAGTAAAGAAACTAAAGAAAATCAAAAATGTGGAAGTACAGGTAATTAGTTTTTATATTATATTTTTTTCTGAATTTATTGTTTTATATTGTATTTATTATCAATTTACTGTTTTATAACTATAGTGTCATCGTAAAAATGAAAATGTTGAATGTTGTTATTATATTTTACGATTCATGTACCAGATAATCACAACTTGGGAAACTAGTGATTTTTATAAGGTTAGTTGTATTATTTTTTTAATATTTTATACCATATTATTTTATTTTTTAACCTCATATCATTCAATATTATTGTAGGTATTCAACGATTCACAATCTTATTCCCAATCTAAGATGACCCATATTCTATATACTTTTACAAACTATTTGTTAAGTCTGATTATAATTTTAGGTATGTATAATCTAATATTTATAAATAATAATACATATGGGTTGAAAAAACTAATTCTTTTGATTTATTAGGTGTTTGAACCTACCAATCACCAAATTAATTCTTTAACAATTACCAAAAATGAGCACGCCATAAATTTCAGGTATGTCAATTATAATTTTGTAAACTTTGAACATTGTATTTTTTTTGTTTATGCTTGGTATATGTAACTTATAGATTTTTATTGAATGATAAATATTGTTTGACTGTTTCTATATATTTTGTTTTTTATAGGGGTTTTGATATTTTTAGAATTGTAATTTTCTTATTTTTCTAAAATAAATTATTTAATTTACGGCGTCAGTTATTTTAAAAACCGAGGACAAATTTTTTTAAAAAATAAACAGGGGTTTCGGCATCGGTTTTAGATAAAACCAATGACTGAACCCTTAATGAAATTAATTTTCTGCATCGGTTTTCTAATAACCGATGCCAAAAATCATATTTTCCACATCACCTTGATAGATTTTTGTTAACAACCAATGTCAAAAATAAAAATACAACTTTAAATTGTGTTTTTGCACTAGTGATTAATGCATTAGAGGGATATATAAGTCCCAACGCTCATCAAAAAGAATACCCAAGAACCAAAAATACCATAAAACATGAACACATTCATCCTAAAATCATTTCTTTGGGGAAAACATTTATTTTAAAAAGAATACTAAAAAAATAAGAAGTAAATTTTTTTCTCTATAAATAAAAATGTAAAATTTTAAATAAATAATGAAATCATTAAGGTTTCATGAAAATGGGATAAAACTATCATGATATTTTAGTTATGAAGATAAATCCTTTTAAATTTTTTTTAAAAATAGACCTTACAGAGGATATTTAAAAGGAAAGTCCCTTACCCTAGTTTTCAATTCCTTCAAATGTGTTAAAAACTCCGATATAAAGTTTTAAGGAGTGTTATTAAATGATAAAAAATATATTCATACAAATAAAAACATATATAATCTTTTTATAACATATTACATCCCATTTATTGATAATATATTTTTATTGTTATTGTTTTGTGGGTATTTATTTTATAATTTCCATGGTTGGTTTATTATGTTTTTTCTTGCCGAATGGAATAAAAACTATAGAAGTGTAATGAAATGGTATTAACATGTTTACAGAATATTAAATGATACAATATATCATTTTCTTTATATTTTGATTATTTCTTAGATAAAACATTAATGAAAAAGATTTAATATTTTTTCAGTTTTTATAACCATCATGATCTTATATCATTTTATTTAATATCATGTTTGTATATTATTTCCATAAAATTATATAACATAAAATTTATATCATAAAATATTATTTAACCATAATAATTGTTTTATGATAAACATTTAAGGCGCTAATATAATATGAAAACACATCATCCATGATGACGGTAAATCGACACATCACGAAAAATGTTTCCATTTTTTTAAAATAAGAGGAGAAGAGGAGAGGTTTTATAACTACCCTACATATTATATCATATTTAAAGATGATTTATTTCACAAAATTTTTCCTAATAAAACATAAAATATTGAGGGGTATAGTTTCTTGGTGAAATTAGGTACATTACATAACAACTTAAAACATGAAATACAACATATTTATTGAAAACTTATTTGACATGACCAAAATATTAATTCTTAGTTAACACTGTGTGGGAAAAGCTGATGATGTACATAAGAAAGGGGTGGTCTATAAAGGCCATTAGGGGAATAATCAGGGCATAACTTGAGGATAATAGTGCATGTTATTCAATAAATATCAATGATTCATAAAGGAAAATTAATAATAAGTCATGATATAGTATGATAATAATAACATGGAAAGTGTGGAGACAACATTAAACAATACATCATAATCATAGTTCATGGATAAATCCACCAAGATATCTTGGTGGAAATAAGTCTAATAAAGGAATCTGGTAAACCTCTAGTCCCAACATGACGTATCATGTTACTAACCATTACCCAATACATTGTAGAGCTATCAGGGTGAACCCTACATGATCATTTCATTCTCATACATAATTGTTCCACATAGATCATATAACATGGATTCATTTAGCATATCAATTTATTCCATGATCTAGGAATTTGTAATACATACATGTAAGTCCCAAATAAATATGAATATTTTCATAAAGGTGTATAACCTTAATGAGAAATGGGTATGGTGTTCACTACACAGTGAGTTTTTCATGGAAAATCATAGTGAAATTTTTACAGCATAACGACATCATAGTGAAATTCATGAAATTGGTTGATGAGAAAGAAAGGGTTATCTCATCATTTAGACATTAAATGGACAGAATGTGGTATATTTAAGGACATATCCCAACAAAAGAAAAAGGTATTTAGAAGGCATAACATAAAATTAATTCTTGTTAATATAAGAGGGTGAAATATTCCATAAAACAATTCGGCATAGTGACATGTCTAATTATGGGTTCATAAGAGGGATGAGTGAGATTAAAAGGGGCTCCCATAATTTAAATATAAAATATATGTTGGTCCCATCTGCATTTGAAGTCTTTTGAGAATTCTCTAATAGGATGATGTTGGTACCATCAACCTTTGTAGTCCATTGACAAAGCTCTCTACATGTCCTCAAGTGTTTAGATACTCGACTTAGATTGGACCTTAGTTTGAGGGTGAAAATATGTACTGAAGTTCAGCTCTGTTTTTAGAGCATTCTAGACACTTTTCAAAAACATAGATATCAATCTTGGATCTCGATCAGACATTACCAATAGTGGTACTCCATGAAGGCCTACCACCAATCCATTTTATATCTATATTAGTTGATCAATTGGGAAATACTTTCAAATCCCAATGGAGTGTGCAATATTTGTAAGAAGATCCACAACAATCCCGATAGAATTTTTTCCCTTGGATGACTTTGGAATTCCCGTGATAATGCCCATGGTGATGTTTTCCAATTTCCATGTTGGTATGGGTAATGGTTACATCATCCCCTCAAAAAGTTTTCCTTTCATCCTTCACATGCTGACATACCAGGCACATTGATGTATATTATGTGTTGACCTTCTTAATGTTATCCCAAAAATAATGCTCTCAGTGATCTTAATACATCTTCATGTTTCATAGGTGAATTGAGAATTTCTACATATATGCACCATCCAAAATTTCATTCTTTAACTTGGGATTTGATGGAACACGTAGTCTAGACCCAAATTTCATAATTCCTTCTTCATAAAAATTGAACTTCTAGGATTCCCCTTTCCTAATAGTTTCCATTATCTTTTTAATCACTTCATGATATTTTAGATCATCCTTTAACCTTTCTAAAAGATAAGGTTGAGAAATCATTTGTGAAAGGATTTATCATGTTCCTTTCTATGTGACTCTCATTTATATCCTCTTCACATATAAGAAGATCATATCCTTCTCAATTCTCATTGAAGATAGGGTTTCTAGATGCTTTCAACTTTTAGAATCTTCCAATTTGTCCACTTTACTTGGATGGGAGTGGATTGACTGGTTGTAATCCTTGTTGAGCTCAAACCATATTCACCGACACATATTCAGTTCTTTCTACGTGAATATATATTTAAAACTGTTGTGACCTGTATATGTATAAATCTTATCCCCAAAAGAATAACGCCTCCACATTTTCAAAGAAAAGATCATAGATTCTTACTCCAGATCATGCATGAGATGTTTTTTCTCCGGAATTTTCAACTTCACTGAGGTGTAGGAAATGTCCTTTTCATTTTTTTTCTACACACATCCCAGTCTCTTCTTCAAAGCATCGCAAAATTTTTTAAAGATTTTCTCACTTGTGGATAATGTGGGAATAGAGGAAATGATAAGACTTCATTCTAACTACACTAACGTTTCTTCAAATTCATCATTCTATAAAATTGAACTCCCTTCTGAGTTATCTAGGTAAGAGGATTTGATAATCGTGAGAAATTTCTCCCAAATCAGCGGTAATATACAGCTAACCCAAGGAAGATAAAAATATCTATCACTAATGTTGGCCTCATTCATCCATAAATTTCTCTTTTTTGGAAGGATTAATAGATATCCCATTGTTTATATTGATATTCCCCAATATTGAGACTTCTTTTAGCTATAACTCACTTTTGTTGTACCTGGCATAGAGCTTCTCCTTTCACAAGGTCTTTTGAACAACTCCCAGACGTTCGCCATGTCCTCCTTAGTTCTGGATGATATTAGAATATCCTATATTAACACTACCACATATTTTGAGGTATTATCTAAATACCATATTTATCATGTCCATGATGATTTATGGAGCATTAGTGAGTCAGAATGGCATCTCTATGAACACGTAGTACCCAAACGTTGTACAAAACTGAGACTTGGGGATATCCTCCTTCTACGCGATTACATGGTAATATCCAAACCATATATTCTACTTGGAGATGTATTGTTCTCTATGTTGATGATCGAACAATTCATAAATTCATGAAAAAAAATATATTCTTTATCAGGATTTTTTTAGTTCATGATAATCAATGCCAAGACACATTTACCTACCCCTCTTCTTGATAAAGAGGACTAGTGCACCCCATGGTGAAGCAATTGGCCGTATAAACCCAATATCCATATTCTCCATTTATTTTTTCTTTAGTACCTAAAGTTCTACAAGATCAATCCTATAGAGAGTCTTGTATATTGGAAATTTCCCTTTTATAATCTCAATTGAAAATTCAAACTCTCGACTAGGGGGAGGACCATATAATTATTTAAGAAACACGTCATTGTATTCCCTCCCAAAAGACATGTCTTCAAGAATGGTTCTTTCCTTATAATCAATAATTTGATCTAGATACAATTTCTCATAGTGAAATAATATCCATGCCTGAGATGATGGTGCAAAAGAAGAGTAATCCTCTTCCAGGAACTGGTAAATAATCGGTGGTCGATTTGGCAACTAGAGAGTGATTTTCCTCTCAAGGAAATTTATGTTGGATTTATATAGGGAAGGCCAATACATTCTTATAATTGCATAAAATTCCACTAAGGGAAGTATTATATGGTTTTTTAATAAGTTTAATCCATAAATTTAGATAGGGTAGGAGTTATATACATGGGATGAAATAATTTCCCAATTTACCATTTTTACCGACATTACTACTTCTATGCTTTTTGGCGGTATTTGAATAGTTCTACTGAACCTTCATGATATAAAGGATTGTGTAGAACCATGGATGATAAACCCACCATTCAATTTTTGATTATGGTTCTACATTATTCACTATAGACATAGAGATTAATATCTTAAATTATTAATCACATAAAGGGGAATATGATGAAATTAAAGGGATAACTTATAAATTAAATTTATCTCATTAACTTATGAATTTATAATATTTAATCTTTTTTTATCAATTATCTAATTCATAACATATATTCTTATGGGAATTTTGTTCCCTTAAAATGTTTTGTAATGATATTATGAATTTACCAAAGCATATCCCCTGTGATTATCAAACTAGGTGTGTGTTAAATCCTGTTGTTGTGTTCCGGGTTACCCAAAGTTAGGCATGAAACATCTTTTCAGAGTTGTTACACCTAGGAACATCTATACCAGAGCCACATACACTTGTAGTATCCAGAAATGGATGTATTTTCAGGATAAATAACATTCTATATACTCACCAATCATTAAGGATGTTTTCTTATACATAATCTTATCCCTAAGGGTTTTCACTTGGGTTTTCGAATCCTAATCATAGAAATAATTGAACTTATCCTATGATACAAACTATAACAACCCTAGACTATATATAATATTTAAACATGAATTATTAAAAAAAAATTCACATAAGGAAACTCATAATATCGATTGGTCTACTATATTTTTGAAATTATCCACATTACAAAACAACATAAAACATTAAATACACCATCCTTATTGAAAGATTACTTGATACAACCAAAACATTCCTTCATACTTAACACTTCATGAGATAAAATGAGGATATTCATAAGAAATGTTTGAGCTAGAAAGCTCAGTGAGGGAATAATAATGGCATTATATGAGTATAATAACACATGTGAGACAAGGCATATCAATAGGGAATAATGGAACAAAAATAATAAGGCATGATATATCGTGATAATCATAACATGTAAAATGTGGCAACAACTTAAAACATTGCATCATAAACAAAGGGAAAGAATAAATATTATAGTATATCATGTTAGAAACAATAATCATAGAGGAATTAGGTAAAACCTCTATCCAAACATGAAATATCTTTATACTAAATTTTATCAATGCATTTGAGTTCAGTCAGGGTGCACCCTTTATAGTCATTTCATTCTCATGCTTAAGTGTTCCACATAGATCATATCACAAGGATTCATTCAACATCATAATTTCATTAATTATCTAGGAATGTGGAATACATACATTCGGTTACCCAATAAATAAGTGTATTTTAATAAATGTAAATACCCTTTATAGTTAAATTAGTATGGTATTCACTACATTGTGATTTGGAAGGGGAAATTGTGGTGCAATTTTGGCAGCATAACGACGTCATATATAAATTAATAAAATGATTTGATGAGAGAAAAAAGGGTATCTAATAATTTATAAATAAAATAGAGAGTATGAAGAGTATTTTATAACATATCTAAACATAGGAAAAATGAATTTAGAAGATATAACATAAAAGGAATTCTTATTAAAAGAGGGGGTGGAAGATTCCTTACAAAATTTCAGTAGAGTAGCGGGTGATGTTAATGGTTCATACGGGGATAAGTTAGAGTTAATGGGGATACCATAATTTAAAAATAAAATGGATAATAAGTTAGATATTAAATAATATATCCCAATATATTAAAATAGAAATAAAAAGGGAATATCATAAATGAATTTCTTGATAAAAAGAAGAGAGAGAGAACCCCTTATGTAATTTTGGCATAGTAATGAGTGAACATAAAGGAATATTGGTAGGATTAATGAGAGTTAAAGGAATGTAACTTCATTTTTAAATAAAATTAAATGTAATGGAATCATATAACATCATTTCACAACATATGAAAATGGAATTAAAGAAGAATAATATATAAGAAGTGATTAAATGGAAATGAAACGAGAGAAATATCTTAATTGGATGTTTGAATCCAAAGGCTTAGCGGAAGCTTATTGGGAGATTGGGGTGCCTAAAGAGGACTACATAATGTAGGGGGTAGAGTGTGGTCATTATCCAAAGAGTTTTATTGATGTGTAATGGGATCTTGGGTGGGTTTATATATGAAAGGAGAGGGATATCGTTATTACTTTGGTTTTGGAAACTGCATAATAAAATATTCAAAAACAAAAACCATACCATGGTATTGCCCATGGTTTATAGAAAATGGTACTGTATTATGTTATTTTATAAGGCCAGTTGATTAAGATAATAAAATATTTCCCTTTATTATGTTGATGTGAGTAAGACTATCAAAGATATGATTTTAAAATCATAAAATATTTTATGAGTCTTGGAAGATTCACTAAGGATTTATAAAATAAATCAAATAATCTTAAAATCACATTATTTTAAAGTAAAAACATATATTTTCCTACTATAACTTTTATAGTATTTATTACATCAATATTGGGATATTGTGATGTCATAAAACACACCGTATATTTATAGGGTATTTAATATTTAGCAAAAAATTTGACAATCTCAAAGAATTATGAAAAATTAACTTTTAGATGATTTTAACAAAATTATTCAAAAAATTATATCCATTTTATCCAAATAATTGTTCAAATATGTGAATTTTCACTTTTAAAATAAAAAACTCACATTTATTGAAAAGGGCGGATTTTCAACAATAATAGTTTTCAAACCCTAATAAAAAATAAAGTTGAATTCATAAAATTTATATTATCATTTAAATATAAAAAAAATTAATTTAATAATAATTTTTTTTAAAAAATATTATTTATTTCAAAAATCCAATAATTCAGAAAAAATATTTTTCAATTGAATTTGAATATTAACCAAAAATACAATTTGTGTTTTAAAAATCATTTATAAAGTAACAATAATGGGGAGAAAATATATTCAATGTTTTATAAAAATAATAATTTACATATTCATATTTCTAGGTCCTTGATACATACCCCTTTATTATACTAGGATACACCCCAAGATTAATGTGTGCGATGGTGGGGCTTTTGAGGGGTCATTTGGTGAACATAGTTTTGGCCATGATCTCAATTAGCTTGAAATTTTATGGTAAATGGTTTTGCTCATGCTTAGGTTCTTCGATATCATCTTGGGCATGGTCCAAGGTAAATACTATAAATTATATCTTCCTCAGAAGCTCCAATAAATGGTTTTTGTAGGTTACGATCCCACTGGTTAAGGCCCCCACTTCCTTTCTCTATGACAAAATGATTGGTTAAAAACTTATATTTATATTAGTATTGTGATCAATATTCAATGAATATATTATAAATAGTAAAGATACCTAATGTCAATTTAAATCCAATCTCATATAATAAAACAAAATAAGTCCATGTGTTTTTATATATATAAGACATTAAATTTAATCAAAAAGGGAAATTTTATTCATAAATGTTTGTGTCGTTATAGGTTTTATGATAGATATTCCATTGAGAAAACAAAATTCCAGTATATGTATGATGTGGCTGTTATTATGTCACATTTAAGAGGGTATTTGGGGATAGAATAAGAAAAGAAAATGAATTAAAATAAAATTTAAAAGAAAATGAAAGAGGAGTTTAACCTCTTGAACTTCTTCTCCTTGATAACCACCTTAAGGCACTTGGTTTTGGCCTTTGGGTGAAACCAATATGTATTGGACTTGGGAAATTGTATTGGGATGGTAATTGGGTTTAAATTAAACAATCTAAAATGCTTTGTAGGTGTGAGGAGAATAGGTAGTGAGGGGTGTTATTTATAGTGGAGGGGAGGGGTATTTTGTCATTATTTTATTCATTTGTTTTATTTTGGCTTAAGACTACAAATTGATTGATAATTTTCACTTAATATATTAAATTAATAATGGGGAGTTCTAGATTATGGTTACTACATCTGTAATGACTCATGTAATAGTGTATTAACTTGTAAGGTATTTGTACCGTACAATTCGTTTTTTTCTATTCACAAAAATCGATGTGTTTTAGAAAAAACCCAAAAATTAAACCCAACCATTGTTTGGTGTGTATAATTCAAATATAAAATCCATTTTATGTAAATAATTTTTAAAATATTAGAATTTCAATTTTTAATTAAAATCAGCATTTATTCCAAAAATAGCGATTTTAAAAATATAACTAATTTAATGAAACTTTGAAAAATCAATTAAGGTCTCATAAAAATATATTATAATAATAAGAAAATAAAATATTAATTTATTAATCTATTATATGAAGTTAAATTTTCTATTAATTCTTTATTTTAAATATAAAATTGTAAATTAAAATTTTTATGTTACAAAAATACAAAAACATAATATTTAATTTTGAAACCTTTTATTAACTTATTCCATGATATAAATATATCATGTATTAACATATAAAATTCATAATTTTTTTTAATACTTTCATTGGTGAGTTTACCACTATACTTGAATAGATTCCTTAATTTCTGTTAATACCAGTTATTTCATTATATGTTTATAAAGATTTCAACTATTTAATTCCCAAATGGAAATAAATTATTTCATAAGTAATTGTGTTGTTACATTTTCACACCTTATGAAAATTGTGACCTCGTAATTTTTATATACTTATTAAAGAAGTGAGGATTCCTTTCCCTAATAGAATTTTTATATTCCCATGTTTCTTCTTAAAAAATGTGGTTTCTCTATATAACCATAACCATGTGAATTTTCTTATTCTATAATACTTGCTCTCTTCGGTCAAGAATACAAATAGGCTTTTGGTTATAAGAAAGGTTCTCTTCTGGATTAACTAATTATTGTTTCAAAACAAGAGATGAAAATTAGACACACTTTCTTAACATCAAATCCTGAAAAATATTAGGTTCCTAAAACAAAATCAGAGGCAAAGGAACTCGATAAAAAACCGGTCTATATTTCTCTATAATTTCATAACGTCCAATGAACAATTTAATTATCTTTCATTTATTTCCAAAATGCATAACAAATTTTCAAGGAGAGATTTTAAGGAAAACATGATCTCCTACCTCAAAATAAAAATCTTTTCTCCTGTTATCTACCAAACTATTATTTCTACCCTGATCATTCCCCATGTGGTTTTGGATAATCTTAAATTTATCAACCACTTCCTCTACTAATTATAGCTCCATTACCTTCTTTTCCCTGACTTCATCTCAAAATGATGGACTTCAAAAATGATTTCCATATAATGCCTCAAAATGTGACATCTGTATACTTGAATGAAAACTATTATTATAATAAAACTCAACTAAAGATAGATATTTATTCCAAATTCCCTCGTAATAAATTTATTAATAATATAACATGTCTTTTAATGTTTTAATCGGTTGATTGTTCTTTCCATCATATTGAGGATAAAAGGTTTTTCTAATATTTAATTCAATTCCAAATGAATTCTAAATTCCTTTAAAAATGTTGTAATGGAACCTAAGATTATGTTCAGATACAATGAAGAGAGAAAATCTATGTAAACTAACAATATATTTCAGGTAAAATCAAGAAATATGATCAAGAGAAATAGTGCCTTGAATAGGAATAGAATTTGTATATTTAGCTAATTGATAAAAAAAATAACCCAAATCACATTGTTACCATGATAATTTTTTGGTAGTACCACAACAAAATCTATGGATATATTTTCTTATTACCATTATATTACTAGAAAAGGATGAATTGTCCCTTTTATTAGTTGTCTATCTTTTTTAACCTATTGAAAAGTCATTAATTTCATGGTAAAGTCTTCAATATCTCTTTTCATTCCATTAAACCAGTAATTCATCTGAAATTATTTTTACATCTTAATGATGCTAAGAAGAACTAAAAATCGAGAACTATGAGATTCACATAACAATTCTTTCTTCATGTGTGAATCACAAGGCACACATAATATCTTTACAAATCTCAAGAAATAATCTTTATCAACATTAAATTTAGGAAGCTTAACTTCCATATGAAATTCTACCTTTTTCTGTAACTCATAATCTTCCTTCTAAACTTTATTAATTCTTTCTGAGAGATATGACTGCACTAAAACCTGAAACAGAATAGGGGAATTTTATGCCCCAAAAAATTCCAAGAAAAATTCATCAAATCATAAGCCATGGGGTCATGTGCCAAACATAACATGGTTAATGTTTCATGGTGTTTTCACATCAAAGAATTTGGAATGTTTTTTTAGTCTTTATAATTTTTATTGATCATGTAATCATAATCCATTATCATTTTTAGTAATTTTCTTTTCCTCATAGTCAATTAATGCTATGTAAATACATACTTAAGAATTTTATAGTGAGTATATATTTCACATTTTCTCCATAGGAAACACCTAGAAATTCTAATTTAATAACTATGTTGTTGATTACATGTATGAAACATGACACCAAGCACATAAGGGAATATAATATATATATTCCTTATAATATATTAACTATTTAAAATATATTATATATATTTGAATGTAGGAAACACTAATTTAGTGTATTTTACACATTAGAGAAGCCTTCTTTGATGGCTTTCATTACATGTAAGATCAAATTTTACTGGACAATAATATGTTATTAAAATATTATTATTTAATATAATATGATATATCATTGATATTATATCAAAATTTATCAATAGTTTTAACTAACTTATAAAAATAAATAATTTATATACATATGAAATGAATATGTTTGTTAACAATTAATGAGATACAAAAAGAAGCACCAATCAGATATAGAAAGAAATATTAATATATTTATGCTTACAAAGGATATTTTCTTAATAAAAATATTTAATTACATTTATTTAATTGTTTTAATGAAATATATATGTTATATATTCAATCAAATATTTTTTATATTAATCCATTAGTTTTTATAGGCATAAGATAAGAATAAACTGTATTTTGCACATAAAAACCTATACTTTTATAAATCCAATTTACCGCCTTTTAATGAAGAACCCATTTTAAAAATTAAATTTGACACTCTAATTGATTTAATATGTCAAAAATAAATTTCATGTCATGACCTGTCCCCTGGGGCCTATGTCGTGACTACCCCAAGCTTGCCTTCCATAGGCCAGGGGTTGGTGACTTTCACCAGAAAGGCATATCCCTGAAACTGGGAAGACATTTCTTTTAAACCTACAAACACACAGACCAAAGAACATGACAAGATGTAAACCATATAGTAAAACGTCAGTAGTAAAAGTGTGAACTGAAATTAAAGGGGACGGAATACAATCCCAATGAAAATATACAACTAGAATATAAAATAGATCATGATATCATCCACCATGGATCCTACCTGAATGGTATGTATAGCTCCTCTCTACAGCTCTCCACTTCAATGAGTCACCTCCGTGTACCACCTGGTCCTGGCTCCCTAAAGTCTCAGCCAATATGCTCGTCATATGCACAAGACAGAAGATGGTGCGGGAAAATATCATGTACGGGTGATTATAACAATACCCAGTAGGGACCCCGAGACCCCTGAAGGTCCCTCAGAATTCTAAAAAGGGAAAACCAAAAGTTCTGATCTAAATCACAAACCACAAATCAAAAGGCTCAGCTCAAACAAGGTTTATAACTCAATGTTATAGAATAATTATGATTAGAATTAAGATATATCATTTTATTCCATTAATAAGTACCCACAAATGATCTAAGAAGGTGATGTTCCATTATCGATCCACACAAGGATGTATGTCTTTGATCCACGACGGGTCTCTCTAAGGCTCGTCCTTGTCAGGTCGCACACTAATGATCCACAAAATGTTGCAAGAATGATGATCCTCACAGAGTCTCTATGATGTTGATCCACATAGGGTCTCTATTTTTCTTATCCACACATGGTCTCTATGATGATGTTCCACACAATGTCTCTTTTATTCTAATAAACATTGGGTATCTATGATTTTGATCTACATAGGGTCAGTCTGATGCTAATCCACATAGGGTCACTCTTCAATTGATAGCCAGCCATAGGATTCCCCTCACCTGGTACGAGTTCCAAAGTATCTTCTCCTTGAAATATTGGTCATGCCTCAAATACCATGATGTTCTACATAAATGTAAACCAAATGATCACCTTGTCGCATGGGTCCCAAAGCAACAGATGGTGCGCAATTCAGACGCCCGATCTATGAGTTATAGGAATTTTAGGGCCAAGGGCCTGATTGGATTCTGGTTCGATCCAAACCAACCATAACCCAACATTGGCCAAAACTCAAGGGGATTATTACAAAAGGACTATCTCATTTCAATTATTCCATTGTCGTAGATGGTTCGTCAAATAGATGTCTGGTTTGTGAGATACGACCTTACAAGCCTATTGGGTCTGGTCCGGTGCGACCCGGTCGGACTGACCCAAACCACCTTGACCTGGGCTGACCCGACCG
This sequence comes from Viscum album, assembly GCA_963277665.1. Taxonomy (NCBI): domain Eukaryota; kingdom Viridiplantae; phylum Streptophyta; class Magnoliopsida; order Santalales; family Viscaceae; genus Viscum; species Viscum album. Next base: position 2,000,287,233 of record OY728147.1, on the reverse strand, counting down.
GTTTTTGGTCAACCCAAAATGGACCATACCGAACCTACTAGTCCGACCATATTAGACTGGTTCGCGGCGGGCTCGGCCCAGCCTGCCTCGGCTAATCGCGGCCCGACGGGCGGTCCGACCCGCTAGCTAGCATGGCACCCAGACGAGTGGCTAGTGCTGGTGGTGTTGCTCCCCCTTCCTGAATGGATTTAATCCATTTGGTTCTCTGCAATGGTGGTTCCCTGTGGCTCCACCTCTTTTTCTGCGGTACATGGGTTGTGGGTCCCATTACCCTCTATCGTGGCTTTGAAGCTGCAACCTTCTCACTATGGCGTGTGACGGCATGCCACATTCCACCAACACGGCTGGCAGCTGCCTGCTGCCACCACGGCCAGCCGATGGTGGCCGCCACCATCTCCCACCATCACCGATCACTGGTGCCACACCGGTGGAGCTTCCTCTATCCATCGGGTGAGCACCGGTGGTCCATTTTCCCTTCCAAACGCACCTACGGGCCCCTTGGAATGCTATCGTCACTGCGTGGCTATCAGATTCAAGTTTCCATCATGTATAAAGTTTTCCCATGAAGAATATAACAAATCCAAAGTAGTATAGGGTCTGGGCCTTGTTCATTTGTCCCACTCCCTCTGTGTTGTCATCATAACATGTGGGTATTAAATAAAAACATCACATTGTTATTTATTAAACCCCATTCAAATCATCTGCAACAACCACTTGCAATTTCATATGATTCGCGGATCAACTCCTTTTGGTTGATCGAATTTCATCATGATTTTCTTGAATGAGGAATTAAATTAAGAGATTACTTGAATTTAATAACATCCCCTACCTTGGAATCAGAGGTGACTTCGTGATTATGGAAGAAAAATCCACGGTTGATGAAGCCACCGGTGTTTGTCAATCTGGGATTGATTCCTCCAATGCTGTCATCTATGCTCTTGTTCTTCGTCAGTGGAAGATTTTGTGGCACTTTGTCAGATTTTCCTCACTTTTGTGTCATTATCGCAAGCCTGATCCGCATTTAAATATAAGGGATGGGTGATTAACGCAATGAGAGATTAATGAGGTTCATTAATGAAGGAACCTCTTAATATCAACGGTGTTGTTACATAACTGAATATTCAATCCAATAAATGGATTGAAAACTCAGCGGTCCAACCACTGCCACTCAAACGTTTAATAAAAAATAAAATATCAATTTTATGTTATTTTATTATTATTTAAAAATCTGTAAAACTAACCTTTTCTCACAACCTATTGCAGTTGAAGTTAAGCCTTTTTAAGTGAATCCCGGTGTTGTGAGTTCAACGGTGCCCTAGAATTTCAATACTGATCACCGGTTCAAAAGAAAGAAATTCCCACTCGCACGTTTACAAAACGTACCGTAAAAATAGTTCAAAATTATATTCTGGGCACACTGGGCCTCGGAATGAAGCGTCGTCAATATTCACAAACTCGTAATAATCCCCAATAATTTAAAAAAACATTATATAAAATTTATAGGTCTCTATATTCTCCCCACCATATGTATTTTTATCCTCTAAATCTACAACAAAACTAGGGGAAATAAATGGTACTAAGGAAAAATATGAGCCTCTCACTCCCAGGTGCTCTCTTGGAGGTTCTCGTGCTGCCAACGAACTCGCACCAGAGGAATCGACCGCCCAAGAATGACCTGCTCCTATCGGTCCTCAATCTCCATCGAGAACTCCACAAACATCACCCCATCATTGATGTTCATCTCTCCCCATTCGATAAGATCTGATGGATCATGCAAATACCCCCATAGCTGCGACACATGGAAAACATTATGCACCCAGTGCATCTTTGGGGGAAGAGCTAGATGGTTCGCCACCTCACTTACTCTGCTGAGGATATGTAACAGTCTGATGAACCTCAGAGATATTTTTCCACCCCATCCAATCCTTCATAAACATCATAAGGATGAGAACTTTAGGAATACATGGTATCCCTCCTCAAACTCCAAGGGTATCCATCTCTTATCAGCATAAGACTTCTTCTGGCTCTGTGCAGTCTTCATCCTATCCGGGACGATCTTTACCTTATCCGTGGTAGCATGAACCAACTCTGGACTCATAAGTGCTGACTTCCCTGGGTATGTCTAGTATATAGGTGATCTGTAAGGTCACATGTATAGGGCCTAAAACGGTTCCTTACTGATGGTGGAGTGATATCTTTTGTTGTATGAAAACTACACTAGTTGTAAGTGGTCCTCCGAACAATGGCCAAAATCAAGGACACAAGAACCAAACATGTCATCGAGTGTCTGTATGGTCCGCTCTATATGACCATCTGTCCTAGGATGGAAGGCGGTGCTCAAGTGTAGTCGAGTCCAGAATGCTTACTCTAATCCCTTCAACAAATAGGATGTAAAACGAGCATCATGATCTGAGACGATCGTCGAGGGTACCCCATGAAGATGTAAAATCTCTAGTATTTAGAGATGTCCCATGCACTCTATTGGGCCCTTCTCTCAGATAGGTAGGAAGTGGGGTGACTTCCTAAGTTAATAAATGATAACCTAGATAGAATCGTGGCCCCTGGACGTACATGGTAGCCCTGTCACGAAGTCCATGAATATACCATACCAATTCCACTCTTCCTTGAGTGGATGAGCTAATTATACTAATACCTGATGCTCAGCCATCACATGCTGACAAGTGAGGCATCATGATATGAACTCTGCCACCTCTTTCCTTATCCCTGGCCACCAGTACTGACATCGGAGGTCCTAGTACATCTTCACCACTCCAGGATTTACCACCAAAGGGGATGTATGGAAAACACTTAACACCTCTTCCCGTAGCATAATTGGTACCATAGTAAGTCCTGTAAAGAGAATGATGTTCTCCCCACCTTTAAAAAATCCAGCAGGTGCTTGTCCTGGGGAAATTTGAGCACATCAGGCCTCGCAGTCTATGCCCCCAAGATGTTCCTTCTTGACTCACTGAAGGCATGGGGGTGTAACTGTCATAAACAATAGGTATGCTGATCCATAAATATCCATGAAAGATAACTGCAACATGGATAGCTGCTCTATCACCTCACATAGCAATTACAAGCCAGACCACTTGCTGAGTGTGTCTGCTACTATGTTCCCCTTCCCAAGAGTGCAGAAAATCTCAAAGTTGTAGTCATGGAGGAACTCTATCCCTCATCACTACCTCAGGATCAGGTCCCTCTGTGAGAAGATATACCTAGGACTCTTGTGATCAGAGTATACTATAAAAAATTATCCAATCATGTACTTCCACTACATCTTTAGCGCAAAGACCACTGCTGCTACCTCTAGATCATTGGTAGCATAATTCAAATCATGTGGTTTAAATTTCCATGTTCCGTAGGTAATCACCACTCGTTTTTTAATTTTTACACAACCCAATCCTGTCCCTGATGTGTCACAGTAGACTACATACCCAACGCCCTCTTCTGGTAGGCTTAAGATGGTGCAGTCGTTAGTCTCTGCCTCAGTTTCTTAAAACATTGCTGGCATCACTCCGTCCACACGAAGGCTTGTCACTTATTTGACAAATATGGAAAGGGTGTCACATCTATGGATATTTCAGTTACAAATCTCTGGTAGTACTCAACCAATCCCATGAAACTCCTCACATCGGTCACACTCTTGGGTGGCTCCTAGGAAAGAACTTCCTCTATCTTACCTAGATCTATTACAACCCCAGCCTATGTGATAATGTTCCATAGGAAGTGGGATTCCCATATCCAAAACTGGAACATCAAGAGATTTACATAAAGCCATTACTCTCAGAGTGTATCCAGAACAATCTACAGGTGTGTGTCGTTCTCCTCATTAGACAATGATTATATCAAGATGTCGTTTTTGATGACTACCACAGAGCGATCGAGATAAGGTTGGACGATCATGTTCATGAGCCCTGTGAAAACTGATGGAGCAATGTTCACACCAAAGTGCATTACAAAGAACTTATAATGGCTATAACAACATCTGAAGGTTGTATTCAATACGTCCTCATCCCGTACACTGAGCTGATGATAACCTGATCTGAGGTCTACCTTCGAAATCAATCGACCTACCTTCAGATGGTTGAAGAGATAATCGATATTCGGTACAAGATACTTTTTCTTCATGGTCACCTATTTCAAGAGCTGACAGTCCACACAAATACTCTGACTCCCATCTACCTTCTTGGAAAACAAAATTTTGGATTCCCATGGAGAAACCTTGGTCTTTATAAACCCATTTTATACAAGTACTCCGAAAATATTTGGAACTCACGAAGCTCCATGGGAGCCATCCAATATGCTGGTGTAGATATTAGTGTCGCCCCGGGGTACAGGTCGATGTAGAAGTCGACCTCTCTCTGAGAAGGTAGTCCAGAAACATCATTAGGAAAAAAATTGGCATACTGGTCCACCACTATAGGATAACTTGGACTCTTCACATCAACTGCTCCATGGTTGAGGCTATCTAACTGATGAGTGATCATCTGCACCCTCCTCCGAGTAAGTCCATCCTGTGCTGAAAAGGTTCCCTTCTCACTGGTGAAGGAAAACCTGGTCCCATCCTTGTGGACACACTACACTTTGGGCCTAAAATAAACAATCTGATCTTGGAATGTGGATAACCAATCCATACCCATGATGACATCGTAAGGCCTCGACGCTTCTAATGGATGTCTTAAAATCATCATCACCATCTTCATCACCAGAAGTCTTAAATTCCTCTTCTTATTCCCTACCTCAAATTTCTTCCATGAAATTTACCCTTTTGAATATAGATAAATTATTACCCTTCAATATTGAAGAGAACAATAAAATATTGTCATTATTCATATAAAATATTTTAGGATTAATATCTTCCTCATCACTAATGTGTTTGTTTTGGATTTTTGGATAATTTGTAAAAAAAATTAAAATAACCCCACACATGAAACATTTCATATAGATATTTCTCTTATACATTATGTAACCTATTCTCAATTTTGTATAGACAAGGGAAGTAGATATATCAAAATTACTTTCCACATCTTAATCATAATATGAACAACATGCTTCTTCTTCAATAATAACCTTCCTATTTAACTTCTTTTATTTTGTTTCTTTGAAGGAAATATTATTTTTCGACATTCTATTTTTATTCATATAATTATATCTTCTCATTTGATAATATAAAATAATATTATTGATGTCATCAGGATGGAGATCACATGGATCTTTTTCTTCAAAATCAAATACTTTCACATTAAACTTATCAGCAAATATACTCAAGATCTTCGATATAATGACAAAGTTATCCAACTTCTCACCATAGTCTTTGATCATCTTCAAAACCTTATTAACCATTATAAATAAACTATCAATAGTCTCATTATCCTTCATATAGAGACGTTAAAATTCATTTATCTAAAAATACAACATATCACACTTCAATTTTTTTTATTCAAGGATATTATCCACATCATCAGATATAAGTTTTCCTTAATTATTTTCAAATTTATAAATTTTCTTTGTATAGGGGTATAAAAAAAAGTTTATAGCATGAGTCTCACTATTCACATTCCTTTCGACTATCACTATTATAAAATCACCATCCTCACATAGAAAAATTCCATTAGTTTTAGATTCTAATAAATCATTACTGAACAAACAAGGTATAGGAAAACTCATTCCTTCCATACATAATTAATTATTCCATCTAATATGAGAATCTTCTCACCATTCATGAAATTATAATTATCCATAGAAGATAAAAAATGTTAGTGAAAGATTATTCATCTGGATAGCAACTCTATCCTTTAATCCTAAAAAACTATCCAAAAATTAAGAAAATATAGTCTCTTAAACCACTTGTGAAACCACCTATAAAATAACTGTATGACCACTATGGGGGGATTTTATTAGTTATCTATATTTTTTTTATGTTTCATCAGATATAAAATTTTCCAAATGTTTGAGTATAGTGATATTTTTTGATCACACACCCAAAAACACACCAACATAAAGGACAATGATTTACTAGGTTCACCACTAAATATAAGAATGTAATTCCTTCATGTGACTTGTATGTCTCTTATATCACACTACCTACAAGAATAATCAAGTGAGTACAAAAAGGAGGGTATAACCTTGAAACTCATATTTTTATGTTTCTTGAGTGTGTTTTGGTGCATATCAAACAAAAGTGAATCATTCAATTTTCAATGATTCAATATTTGGGTAAGAATTTATATGTCTCCCTCTTATATAATAATGAGTATTTTTTGAGTGTGATGAATTTTTTATTCAATTATTCTATATTAACAATACCCCACATCAACTTTTATATACCTCACTACATAAAACAACTAATGTATTCAACTTAATTACAAGAATAGTTCTTGAAGACATATATGTAGTATCTTAGATTATATCTCTCTAGTGTGAACTTCACATCTAACTCAATTGATTTGGATTTCATAGTTCATACATCTACCAATAATTCTTCTACCTTGATGGATATTTATTAAAACAATACTATGTAAATAATATCCCATCACATGATCATTTTTTTTGATATCACTATAATAATACTATAATTTCATAACATGTGAAATTAAATTTAAATTCCTTGAACACTCGCCATTAAAAAGGACTGAGAACTCATTCTTCATAACCACTCCTAACTGAAAGAGGAAATTCATCAACTAAACATGACATATTTCTTCACTTATTTTAATTTATAAAATATTCATGAAATTTTATACATTAAATTACATATTTATATGATTTAGATTAATTCATTTTATGATTTGGTATAAATCCTTTCCACATGAAATTCTGTAATGATATACTAGATCATAATTCTCTATAGTGATATTTATTTCAATGAAGAGCACATCACTTGGAACCATGTGACATAATTTTTACTGGTTTTAAAATTGTTTTTAATCCCATCTATATTTTTGAATATAACCATAATCTATTGTTATATTTAAACATAAATCTAATAAAAATTCAATCCTTTCCAACAAATTAATCCAACTATAGATTTTTATGACTTTTTATGTACTAAAAAATTCATGAAGTCATAATTTTTAGAATGAAGACATATAAAATATATTTTAAAGTCATAGAAAAAATACTTGAGGTAATACAAAATCATCATTCATATGAAAATGACTGAAATTTATTATGGAAATTTCAAATTCATATGAAAAAAGTATTTTTCTATAAATCAAAATCTAGATTCAAAATCAATAAATTCATATTGAATCCTACTAATTCTAGACTTATTTAAAATATTATCAAAATAATTCCAATGAAATTGACATAAACTAAAAATATTGAAAGGAACTATATCTCAAATTAATCACCAAAAATCACATGAGTGTGAATATGATTTTTATGTTGACAATGAAATACAACACCACTATCCTATATACTTAAACCTTCTCTAGTGTTTCTTTTCTAAAGGAATATAAAAAACTAGAGGAAATCCACTAATCTCATAACATCATTATATTAGGACATCATCATAATCTCCTAAAAAGTTATTGTTATCAAACAATTATTGAACACAATACTTAGTGTTAACACTACACAAGCATAATTTCATGAATATGGTAGAGTACTTGAAATAAATAGAACATGTATATGTGAAATCACCTTTATTAAGGGAGTTTCCTAAATATAACATATACAACAATACAATGATCAATAATTTTTCACAAATCAACTTGGTGAATCATACCATTTTGATTATACATGGGCAGACCATAACTTATTAAAGGAACATAGTGAAATAATACCTAAGTAAAGGTACATGGGATAATGAGTATAATTATACTCAATATTTGCGACTTTTGTGACCGAAGAATAGGATAACCAATACGGATTCAATTAACATATTTGTTTAGTTTAATTAGAGAATGATCAAAGGAAAAAAGAGAGAGTAACTATCATTATACTCAGTTTTAGTAGAGGAAAGTGTTATTCAAGAAAATTCTGGTGTAGAATTATACTAATCTAGAGAAGAAGTGTTTCTATATAAAATTATGGAAAATAAAACAATAATCCCTCACAATATAGAGTTTATATCATCCATCATTAAACAATAATAACACATTAAAGTGGAATTCAATGGATTATCAAATACGGAGATTTTGTGAATTCATAGTTTCATTTTTGTATTGAATCTATTGATGTGACCCTATAGTCTATAAAATATTTTTAAATTCATTAAATTAGTGTGTTTATTAGAATAATATGTAGTATCCCTTGGTTTAAAAGTGAAAAAAATCCTATAATAGAAGTCATCCTAAAATGGAGTAACTGTGATTGAACATTGTATCCACTGAACTAGTGAAGAATAGTGGATTTTGGCACTTCAACACATCATTGGTCTATTCTCCACATACATAACACTTTGATTTAATCCGTATAAAATCATTGTTTTATTTTCTTTCTTTACATTCTTACGTATGTTGTTTTGATTCAATGCAGTTGTAAGAATGAATTAGTGTTTGATAAGTTGAACAAAATACATGCTAACATAGGAACATAATATTAATATATAAACCTATTAATTAAATTAAATGGTTTATTTTTTTCTATACCTTGATTCACCGCACCTCTTAGGGCGTCTCTATTTCTAAAAAATTGTACTAATAAGAAATATAACACACCATTACATATAAGCACCATACAACGAATCATCACTTTTTATCAAAGGTTATAATATAAAAACACTTCATATAATGGGAAAAATTTGTCCAATGTATACAAAAAACCAAAAAAAGGGAACACTTTAAGGATATATTCACATTATAAAAAACATTTTATAAGTTTCCAACCATGAAACATTATTTAATAAACTATTTTTTAAAATCCTTTTTAACCAAATCACAACGGCACATCTCAAATAATCCAAGAAAAGTATTAAACAACCTTATAAAGTCCAAAACACATTTCATTAGAAAAATACCAATATTTAGTTTTAAAAAACTAAAATATCCCTTAAACTAGGTGATTTAAATAAAAATATGCAAATATAAATTTAAGAAAACACTCATTGTACAATGTTTCATGAAGGAATATTTAGTTACCTAAATATTTTAAAAACCCTTTTATTCTAGATAAAACCAATGATAGAGGAAAAACGCTATAGTAATAAACAATTGAATAAATTATGGAGACTTTATAAATTTCAAAATTTGGCAATAAACATGAAAAATAGGATGGTTTTAAATCTAAAAGTCAATGCATGGAGAAACTTACCTCAATCACTCTACTTTCACTAACTTGGTGTTAATCTACACCAATAATGTCAACAAAGAACTAAAAATACAATAAAAAACCTAAATCCAATAAAAACTAAATAAAAATTTGGTTGATAGGAAACTTAAGGTTTTCATGACTATATTAGGGAAATAACATTAAGGATATGGAAGAATATGAGGTGAGTATGAGATCTATAAAATCTACCATGTACAATCAACCATAAAACTTGATAAAATCCATATAAATAACCATGTAAGAGGTATGAATTGAAATGGGTTCTAACTTAGAGATTATGGGGTTCAAAATGGTGGAAAATATACCATAATAATTTTTAATTCAAGTAAGTTTAGTATATAAATTTCACATTAAAAAATGGATGTAGGTTGACAAAAACATGTCCACCTTTATCCCAAAATTTTGTATCCCTATTAATCCTAACACACCTAATAATAATATCATGATTCATCTAATATCTTAATTTTAGGCATGGATCCTGACCACCCTCCATGGAATGAACCATAGTGTGGGACTCCCCTCGATGTATTCAAAATAGTTACCCTAATACAATCATGGATTGTTAGAGGGTCATAATTTTCAGACACTAAAAAAACCCCAATCACCTAACATGGTGAGTTATCCATCCCAAGTACTTATAAGGAAACACCCAGATGAAAATTCCCTATGAAATTAACATATACTGGAAATATATTACACCACATCATTTCCATAACCAAAACATGTATTTTGACCCCAAGAGAATCCCTCTATGGCAAGATGCTTCCTTTTCCAGGAGGTCATGACTTCTAAAGCACTAAAAAAACTCCAAAAAATAATTTAATAAACTAAAAATGAATAAAAACTTATAGGGAATATAAATAAAAAGAGATATAGGTGTTAGTGTGTGACAATCCTCCCCACCATAATTATTTTTACCAGAACAATTCATAGAAAATGGTGAAATAATGGATGGTCAATTCCTCAAAACCAAAAAATATGTGGGGGGGGGGGATGTAAACAACTAGATAAGTATCATTTGATAAAATGGAACTATAAAAGCATAAATCCTCATAAAAATAGTGGAACCAATCCCAAAACATCTTCAAGCATCTCCAATCATAATCCACATCACAAATATCTAACATGAAGCTCTATGAAATTTGATTCCTTATATACGTCTCCCCACCATTTTTATAGAGACCCAATATTTTTACACATATTACTACATGATTTTTGAAATAAACATCCATTAATTACAAAAAATTGATCATGAGGCCTATAGAATTTGGAATACTAGGTGTATAATACCTCAAAGTGAAACTAAAATCAAACTTCTTTATTTTATTCTCTATAATGAGTTTGAAAAACCATTCAAGATCCTAAAAATTCATCGTATATCATAGGAAATATATACACAAAACTAGTGAGATAAAAATCTCAATATGTGAATAATCATGATAATGAAACATAACATGTGAGTCAAAAGTATAACATGATATCATAAAAGATAAGGCTCATGAGTAATCACATTGGAGAATAACATATGGTACATGCTATCATAGTATCATGGTAACATAAGAAATGTGTAAGAAATATATAATATGATAGAAAAAATTAGTAAATACTAACTACCTATAAAAAATTACATGGTGGACAAAGTCTCATAATGGATTTTGTTTACTCGAAAACACCATACATAAAATATCGTGATAATAAATTATTACCCAATAAATTAGAACACTTTCTTGGAACCCCCATCATAAAATGATCAATATCTATGTGTACCAGATAAACTATTTCAATCATAAGGCATAACAAAAGAATTTATAATGGAAATAAAATGGGATTCAAAATCTTGTCTCATATCATAAAAATGAAATTTTGTAATTATGGAATTTATGATATGAACATATGACATTTCTTACTCCGTAAAATTAAGGTAGAATGATCTAGGTATATATTCATGATACATATATATATAATTTAGAATTAATCCATATCATAAAAGGTTTTAATTTTTCTTAAAAATGTGTTTAAAATATCACATGAAATATTTATTGAGTGAATTAAAATTCACTCTGAGAATCATCTGGTGAAACTATAAAATTTAATGAATTTTAAGGAATTTTTTTATTTGAAATGAATAATGATAAATTATAAAGGAAGTTTTAATTAATGAGTGGTCATGATGGTCAAAATTTTGATTGATGCCATGAAAGTTAAAACAAATACTAATTTCACATTTTTAGTAAAAGTTAAAAAGTATATTGTTCAAAAATTGAAAAGAATATTAATGTTAAACATTATTTAGAAATTATATTAAGGGTAAAAAGGACATTATTTATAATAGTATAATAGAAAAACAAATTAAAAGAATTTTATAAAATAATAAAATTTATGAAAAATATTTTTCGACTAAGAAGTGGAATAAAATTGGCATTAATTAAAAGAATTTTCACAACCATTTTATGAACCTAAGAGAGTAAAATGGTACTATTACCTAAAAAAACAAAAAAATAGGGGAATAATATTAAATTTCTTTTTATACAATTATAAAATAATTTCATTCAATGGAAATTCTTGAATAAACAATCCTAAATAATGATTAGATTGTGATATAAACTGTTACCACTTTGGTAACCTTTGAATCATAATCCACATGAAATAAATAACATAAAATGGAATTTATAAAACCATGAAGATGAAGAGATTAATGACATAACATATCAAAGGGTATATATATATACCACACAAAATAAATACATGGTGAGTAGGACATATGTCTCACAGAAATAAAAGTGAGATAAAAAATTCCATAACTCAAGTCTAGACTTGTCATGTATGTCCATTATCACATGTATAATAAACTTTTAGAAGGGATTTTTTCTTATAATATATTTAAATGATTAATAAATTATATATTAACCCTATACTTCATTTATGTTATTGACATACTTAATTAATTATTCAGTTTTTTCCACATCGGTTGTCTTGAGGACACTTAGTACATAATTTGAAAATGGAATAGATATGTTAAAAATTGTCAAAGGGATAATTGTTTCATAATATATATAATAGTAATCATGAAATTATAAGAATTATTATTGATATTTTTTTAAAAAACTTACCATTATATATGGTTATAAAAAAATTATATACCTTACAATAACAGAGGCTGCATGTAGTATATATGTATGAGTAATATTTCTATTTACGAATGACCATTATGGAAAGAAGGAAAGTGTTATTTTATCATTATTTAATGATTATTACATAATAAATTTCATATTGTTTCTTTAAATAAACTTATATTTTCCATCCATTTGATATGGTAATAAAAATGAATCACATTTCTTTGCGAGGTGGTAGTCCTCTGTATACAAGAATAATGCTTTCATTATTCAATTGATGGTATTATAAGATGGTATATGACATGTTAATTTTAAAAAATTATTAATATTTAATGAATTTTATATATAAAAATTAAATCCATCACAAAGAACATTGATGATATGCGATGATAAAAAATGAATTACATCGGTTTGTGAGGCGGTAGTCTGCTACACAGATGAACGATGTTTTCAATTCAAATATGATAGGACAAGATATTGATAAATGTTATTTGGTAAAAAAATCTCACTGTTTATAAGATATTTGTTTAATTATATTTTAATTTTTATGTCATAATTTATGGTGGAAGAACAATAAGTAAAAATAAGGAGCTCGATGAAGACCAATACCTTCCCTTAAAAAGCCTGATTATGATATTTTATTAAGTCCCATAGGTTTGGTATTTTTTGAAATAAAAGAAGTCATATAATTTGGTTACGGATTTTTGATAGTGAATTTATCAGATTTTGGTCGATAAAAATGGCTTGATAGATGTGAAGAAGATAGGGGAATGAGTTCTCTATTATAATTGAGCGGTGGTGACTTTTCTACAAATACCCAAAACTATTAAGTAATTGAATGTCAAGATGAAACCAAGTTCATCCAAAATAAAAAAAATAGATGATTTAGGAGTGATATTCCTTATAAACAACCACACCTCTAAAAAGAAACCTATTTTAAACACTTTATCACCTTTACCTCTAAGGTCACTCAATTTTTCCATTTTAATTTTTTTACCACGAAACTAGATTTTTTAATCATTTTAATATTCATTGTGACCAAGAAATAAGTTGAACATATTTTATAATATAAAATATTTTTATTCTAAATATTCAACATATTTTATAAAATTAAATTCACATAATTTTTAAATTTATTTATAAATAAAACCCATGAGCGAGATGGAAAACAGTTTTACCAAAAAATGTAATTTTCAAAGAAAAAATGATTTTACATTAACTTTTTGACTAGTAATAACCATTATATTAATTTAAATTCATAATGTTATATGTATAATATATATATATATTATTTAAATAATTAGTAATTATGGTTTTTTTCAAAACTAATTATAATAGATAAACATAATTTTTTAAAACAGTTTTAAGAAAAATCTATTTTTAACCCAAAGAATAAACTTATGAAAAAATACAGTGTAAAGATGATTAAAATTTAATTAATAGTATTGAATATAACTAAAAAAATACTTATTTTACTTTGAAATAAAATTCAAATAATAATGGAACGTTTATATTAATTAATTTATTAATAAAATTACATGTTTACAGAAATACAAATTTTGCATCATTCAATAAAAATTCAATATTTTTCAGAAAATAAAAAAAACATAATCTTAAGTAAATTTAAATGTTACGATTTAAGAAATTATGTTATTTTTATTGACTTTCCCAAATTAGTGTGAATCGATGATAAGAGGGGTGAATCAATGATCCTTTTAAATCTTTTAACTAATTGATTCATTTCAATTAAACCTCTATGGATGGTTAAAGACTCGATCCACTCTACTTGTGTCTCTTAGTCTTACCACAAATTATTCTATAAATATAAAGGCACTAAACAAAACGATTTTCAATGTTTGGTTCAAAGACCTAATCTTTGATGTGTTGGTTATTCCTCCCAACACATATTTTCTACTATAATCTTATCATCAATTATAATGGATGATACAGAGTCCCAATGTATATCTCCTGAGTCCCGCTAGAGATTTTTTATACTGCTTCCTACCATGTTACCAGGGTCCCACTAGCCCTCTTAAGAGTCCCACTAAAGGCTTCATCTGGTCCCTGAGTGTCACATGGTTCTTCTAGCTATTACATCACATGCCAACTTACTTCTTATTTCTCACTTGATTCACTATATACTAATCTTATGATCTTCCCACACATGATTTCTTAATCACAATTGACTGTATATCTATTAATGAATCATCAACAGACTTTGTTATGGTATTTTGACATTTCTTAATAACTCTGATCACTTTTCTGATCAGTCCTCAGTTTCACAATGCTCGAGAAATACTTTCTTCATCGGATGAAGAACCAGCCTCACTAATGTGTCTGCAAATGGTTCAGACAATTGATTCAGGAATGACAGAATAATTATGAACAATATTATCTCTTTCATCCTTCTTGGATTCTAAAATACTGTCAAATTAGATATAAATTATTCTTTAAATTCATTCTATCTTTAGTCTCAATACTGATTCACTTCATGCATTGGTTACATGGATTCCAATCTTCTTATTATGTATATCTCAATTCTTTTCACCCGTACATGTATTTATGCATAGATTCATGCATATATAATATATAGCCTGTAAACCCCAAAAATCATTGTTTCCTTCTATCCATAGTCTATGTTTACTATGTTTCTCTCATTAACTATCACTTATTTTATTTTCGTCTGCAAACCAAAATTGGTATCAATATTTGACAACACACTTAATATTTTTGTCATACCTTTCCATTATTTCCTTTTGATTCTTTACACACACTTGTTCCTTTTAATTTGGATTCATTACATGTGTGTTATTCTTGTGTATTCTTTAAACCTGAATTACTGTAGTCCATGGTTTGGCTCTGTTCTTTCTCACATGAATGGATGGATTCCTTTTAGAATACACTATTATTTTCATCTGGCATATGAGTGCATGTGTGCATGCATTTCCTTATCCCTCATGGGTGATATTCTTCACAAAATCACACAAAGGACTTGGGATTCCTCATATCAAGAATATGAGTGAATCCCAACATGTATTTACCTTAACATACAATCCCCTTCTTTATAGAAACATGAACCCCTAGAAAATAGTGTATATAATTAATTCCAATAAAATGGTGTTCTTCTTTTATTCGTGAATCTGAAGATGGTTACATTTCACCTTTTTCAGCCAAAGTGTGCACGATGGTCTCCTTCACAGAACAAGAATTGGTTCTCGGTTATGTCTTTTCAAATGTCCAACAAGGGTGCGTGTGCACTGGTTGTTTGCCTATGGGATCACATATATAAAACACGACAAGGGTTTGGAAAAAAAGCCACATGTTCATAGGATTTCTTCACACATCGGTGCATTTCTCCTTCACGAGATAACTTAGAGAGTGTGTAGCAATTGTCAAAGGTCTACGAGGCTCAGATTATTCTTTTATTAGAATATCAAACCATGGAATGTTCTATTTTCGTAACATGACCACTTGTGTAGGTGAAAGGAATCAACTCTTCTCGGCTCATTTCTCCTCTATTTATAAGGGAGAATTGGATCTTCTACATGTTCTAAATATCTCCTTTGAATCAGCCAAGGTCTTACATTTGAATAATTGAGATCTTTGGTAATTTTAAATCTTCAAACAAGGATGACTCAAATAATTATTTGTTTCTATTCAATGAGGATTCCTCATTTAATATGGAATCCTCACATGCATGTGTTTATGAAAGCCTGAAAATCACCTCCTCGAATGCCCGAGCTCTAGGATGTGGCCCTAAAATTTCATTTTCTTCATCCTACATAGGTTTTTCATTTCATTCTCATGCATGAAAACATAAGTGAATGCAAGTGTTAGTAGAATCCAGACAATCATAAGGCATGGAGTTTTATCATGAATTATGGATGGAGTTCAAACATGGAGGAGCAGCTTTATATGCAGTGTGTATCACCATCAGGGTATTAGGTGTTTGAAGACGATGTGGGTGAGTGTTCATCGGATGGCCCATGTTCAAACAAATGCAGTGCGAGGTGGATGGATTACTTGGATTTTATTTTGGGATGTGGGACGCGATGCGTGGCTGCGATTACACGTTGGATAATATGCATGGCTTAAATTTCTTCAATGATTTTAAAATCTTGTCGCACATCAAAATACATATGTGTAGACCGGCAATTTAAATATCAATTTGCCTCAACCCATTGCCAGATTACTTCTCCACCCTCCACAATACCACCCCGTACCAAGATCACCTTGGGGGTGCGATTTGCGCCCACCATATACATTGTCGTCATTCAGCCCCGCACTGGGGAACTCTCACAATTTTCCCATGCACCCCAGTGGTAACAATCTTCTTCATGTGCCATTCCCCATACTTTCATGGAACTTTATGGTTGGCCTTGATGGCCTCCCTTTGGCATGGTTGACTCTATCCCATGCGTGCCTAGGGTTGAGGCTATCGTCTGGTTGGTGGCTGGCCCAATTTTTTTATATAACCCCATAAAAAAAATTCAATGAATAAAATGTATGGCCACTTAGTAATTCAAACAAGCATGGGATACTCATTAATTCATGCATTTCCAAATCTTTAAATACCAACCCTATGCACATTTCCTTCTGTTTTCCTCTTTTTAATTTTCATTTTTGAATATTAATCCCAAAACACATTAGTCATCTTCATTCATCTACATATGGATAGAAGTATTCTTCAACTCCACATTCATTGAGCAGAATGCGTGGAAACATTTTAGAAAACAATTTGTTCTCTTAAACACATGTCTTGGTCCTTGAAGATCTTCACAAGAAATCATCTGATTCTGTTCACCATGTTCATCCAATTAGAATATATTTGATGGATAGTCCAAATTCATCATGAAATCAAGTATTAGATAACCTTACAAAAATGTTGAACCAATTTGTCACTCATTGAAACATGTCTTGGAACTTAGGAACAGATCCACAATCATCTGGTTTTCTATAGAGAATGATTAAGCATGATATCCAAGGTCAAATAATAATTCTCAAAGTGCCATTAGCTATGGAACAACTTCATCATAATCAAAGGGGTCCATTTAATGAGTCAAAAACATTACATTAGTCATCGACACATCAATAATGATCACAACATCAGTTACTACCTTTCCATACACATATTGACACCTTATTGACAACAAATGAAACATTATGATCAAAATTAATAAAACAACATTTCCATGATTTCAAAAAAAATAATTATAATATTTTATCTTAAAATGAAATTTTTTTTGAAGGAAACATATATTTTTATAAAATAATATATATTTATTAAAATTTGTGTGCTTCATAAGAATTTATCAAAAAAGTTTCACTATAAATCTATTTATATTTTATAAATTAGTTAATACTATACATACCCACCACTTTTTTGGTATGGTTAAATTGGACCGTTTATATAATAATATTTTAATATTATATCATGGTTCATTTGAACTCAGTGTTACATATTTAATTTGATAATGAATATTATATTATTTTAAAATATAAGGTTTTTATATTCTATAAATATTAAATAAATTGTGTCCTCTCAATTTGAACTTATTATCAGCTTTAAATTTTAAAATTACTTTGTGTAAAACCCACATTTTAAAAAGGGTTAACAAAACATCCTCTTAAAAGAGGGAATGGGAAATATAAATATTATATTGAATAACACATAACTAGATTTATAGGTACAAAAATATTAGTTGGATGTGAAAATATGGACATGGAATAAGAGTATAAATAATTTGGGAGAGTTCTGGAGAACATTGATCATAAGAAATTGAATGATAAATATTAAGTAAATGACCACAAAATCATAAATCTGTAATGAATTAAAAGAACATTGATTCATCATATATGAAGGTAATATGATAATTTTTTTGTTTTAATATCCTTTTCTTATAGTTGAGGGAATCTTATACTAATATTATATAGGGAAAAGAAAATGTACATAACATATTTTTTACTTCATAAACACAATTTCATACTTTGGTTGTCCTACAACTACTTTCCACTTTACCTCTTACACTAAGGATAGGCTATCCAATATGAATTTTTTTTTATTTAAGCACTAAAGGTATATTTCAGCATATAATAAGATCCATAAAATAGTAACATGATATTATCCAATCATTATTAAAAATAAAATCATTAGCACAAATTAAGATAATTTACCAAAACGAATGTTAATATTTTATTCTCTAAAATTAAAAAATAATACCGAAGGATTAAAATATATAATTCCTTATATATATAACCCTGTATTCCATACATCCTTCATAACCTCAACATGAAGAAAGGTTTTAATAGAAATGGAAATCTCATGCTCTTCAATAAACATCGTTAAAAGCATAATATCTTTCTTACCAAACAATCCATTATGTTAAACCTAAAGATTATATAAATCCCAACCTAATAAAATGTTCCCAATTTTTTTAATCCCCTCAGAATATAAATATTTAAAAATATTTGATCCTCTAACATGTTTTCCGAAATCAAATTTATATTTATCCGCTAAATCATTTAAGTAAAAACATTATTAAACTAACCCTTACATCACATAGTCATGTGGTAGACCGAACCCCCTTATCTAACGTTGGTAGTGGGTTCAAGCCCCATATTCATTCTAGATATCATGTTTTGTATCCCAGAATGCAAGTTTTATGTTTTCTAAAACCATATTTATATAATTCCTAAAACGTTCCATAAAATTTGATAAACACCCTCAAAATAAAATTAGTCATTATATCACCATTTTTAAACTCTAATGTTTTCAATCCAGCTAATTATTTTCCACAACATCAAATAATTTTAATCGACTATAATTAACTCAACATCAAGAACATCCCAAATACTATCTTTTCCCCAATCATGCTTTTTTCCATAAAACATCACTTTACTATTAAATCAACTTTCTTGTTCATTTGTACAATTCAAAATATTCTTGAAAATCCTTAAATAAAATCTACTTTATAATGGTCCTTATATGTTTTATGATTCTTATAACCAAAATAAAATTAATTAAAATACTTCCACACAATTATTCTCAAATTTAAACACCTAAAATTTTCAATCATTAAACTTGAATCATTTTAATAAAAAATTATCTTAAGAATTAATACCTATATTGGGGAATTGACTTAGAAAATAACCAGGTTCCCCATATCTATTAAATTGAACTATTAGTAGAGACTTAGGTTGAACCTTATTTATATGAATTATATAAAACAAAATTTTATTTTTATAACTGATAATTAGATACTTTTTTTCCCCTTTCCCACACAAAAACAATATTCCCATTCCTTTTAATAATTTTGCGTGGTTCCTCTTCCCATATTTTTGAAAAGTGGGAATTGGAATATTATATTCTTTTTATCTTAAACACTTGAACTTATATGAGCCAAAATCCTTCTATTATTTTATGTGTTATGAAATTCAACTATGTTCTAGTTGTTAATACTAATGTGATATAAATCATTTAGAATGATCAAATGGAATCTATATTCCCTTCACATTAGATTATGAATATCATTTATTAAATCATTAAAATACTCAACACGTTGGATTTTTTCATGGATTCTCCTATTTCAAGAAATTAACTAAAAAGAATAAATGAAACTATTTTAAAATGAATTAATATAATGAAAGGGATTCTTATAATCCTATATGGAATAACATATAATTGATAAGTATATCCTATGTTATAAGTCCCTAGGTTATCCATGGTAATGTTTCCTTTTAAGATTTATACCCTAAAAAATTGTTCAACTCCTTCATACTGGTTTATAAAGTGTTTTGTGAATATCCAAAGAATATCCCCCTGGAGTGTCAAACCCTATGTGAAGACAGACCTATTTTAATACACATGGTGATGATCATGTTTATCTCAATGCAAAATTTTCAAGGTTATTAACCCTAGGTATGATTATGATATAGAGACACCAAATTTTAATATCCAAACATGGATGCAATTTCATGGAAACAACTTGATATATCCTTCATCAAATTTATAGGATTTTATCTTATACATAGAATTATCCTTAGACTTATCCCTTGGGTTCTCACTATCATCTTCACATACTAGTCTACAATGGTTAATACAACATTTATATGACACCAACTACAGTGATCCAATTATTTTACATATATTATTAAATTAATTTTAATATAAACATTGATTAATTACAACATAAAGATCATGAGGCCTAGTTTCTTTTAAAGACTAAATTCCTAATACATCAAAGTGAGAAGAAAATTAAAAAAATCATTTATTCTCTATAATGAGATCCGAAATCCTTTATATTTACTAAAACTACATTGGATAACCTAGGGAATACATAGACAATAGGGGTGTGCTAAAAGTACTAGTAAGGAATAAACATGATAAGGAAATATAACAAGTGAATAAAAGGTATAACATGATATCACAAAAGAGAATATTCATGTGTAATCACATAGGATAACAACATAAGGAACACAGTATCATATGATCAAGGAAATATAGGAAATGTTGTTGCAACGTATAAAAAGACATAAACCTGAGCCACACCTATATTCTTATACAATATCAGAAGGCGGGAAAAATTCCAAAAATGGATGAGGATTACTCCCTAAAACCATACATGTTGTCTCATGAAAGTAAAATATTACTCAATGCATTGGAGATCTATGTAGGTAAAGGAATAATAACATTATAATTACACATATAATGAAAATGGGTTGCATAATCTTTAAACATATGATAATCAAAGGAAAATTTGTAATGAAGGAATTTGAGATATGAAAATAAGGCATGTATCAACCCAGAAAAATAAGGGATAACAAGATAGGTATATATTTTTGATACATATATACATAATGTATAATTAATAAATATAATCAATGATTTTAGTCATTTATAAAATTCTCTTTAAAATATTACATGGAATATTTCTTAAGGAAAATACCATTTTCATATTGGAAATAAAATTTAAAAAATTAGAAAATAATAGAATATTCGTAATAAAAATTCATTGATAAAATTCACAGATACATGTAAAGTAATAATCAAGGAATGAGAAGTCATGATGGTGATTTTTTTCTTTATGTGTATATTGAAACAAATAATCCTTTCACATTTTTGGTAAATGTAAAAATGAACCTTATCCATAAAATAATAAGTACAATACTTTTAAAATTTTATTTAAAAATTAAATAATCAGTAAAAATGAATTTTAAAAATCATAAGAGGGAAATAAAACAATTTGGAACCATTTTAAGAAAACATGAAATGGAATAAAAATAATTTCTGACCAAAATAGGAATAAATGCTGCTTTTCAAAAAAACAATTCTCAAGTATTCTTAGAATCAAAGAGTGGAAAATGGTACTAGGAAATTAAAACTTCATAAATTAATAGGGTATACTAAAATGAAAGGGATTCTATATAAAATGATAAAATAATTTAATTCAATGGAAATTAAAGCATAAACAATCCCAAATAATGATGTGATTATGAAATAAACAAATACCGCTTCTGTTAATTTTGAATTATAACCCCCATAAAACAAATAAATGCAAATAAAACGTTAAATTCCATTAAGATAAAGTGATTAATTATATAAATTTCAATTTGTAATTAAGCACACCAAATAAAATAAATAAATATTTAATATGTAATAGGTCTCATAAAAATAATATTAAGACTAGAAATCACATACCTTGAGTCAAGATTTGTCATGTTTGTTCATTATCTCAACATAATAAACATATATCAATTAATTATTTTCATATGGAACATAAATAGTGTTCATACCTTATATTAAAACCCTTTAACTCATTTATTTTAATTATATATTTAATTACTTATTCACTTTTTTCCAAGTATTGTGTTTTGGGGATGCTTAGTTAATAATTTCAAAACGACATCAGTGTATTGAATATTGACCAATAGGTCATTGTTACATAATATATAGATTAATAATAATGACATAATTATATTTTTCAAAATTCAATTATACTTTTAAAACAATCCACGAAATAAGGTTATAAAAAAATAAATTATATTACAATCATACAGATAGAGGTCGTATGTACAAATTGGAGACATTTCCATTTTTCAATGATCATGATAGAAATAAGATAAATGTTTTTTTATATTTCACAAACTTTAATTATATCATAAATATAATTGTTTTTTAATTATAGTTTCATATACTATACATTTTATTTGGTAAAAAAATGAATCACATCACTTCATGAGGTGGTAGTCTGCTATACGCATGAACGATGTTACCATTATTCAATGGATGGTAAGGTAAGAAGGTATATGATATGTTAATTCAATAGAAAGAATAATATTTTATTAATATCATATATAATCATTAAATTTTTCATAACAAATATTCATGAGAGGCGATGATTAAAAATTAATTACATCAGTTCAAGAGGGGGTAGTCCACCATACACCAAAATAATGGTTTCATTTCACATTTCATTGAATAGAGAATGATAAATATTATTCAATAAACATAATAGAATATCATTGTATAGAATATGTTTTTATTATGTTGGAATTGGTAATACAAAACTGAATTTATAAAATAATAATTGGAAAGTAGAAGCTCAATGAAGACGATTACCTTCGCTTAATAGAAACTCCTTTAGTTCTCTTATTAAGGACCCTAATCCTAGTATTTTGGGAATAAAAGATTCTATAGAATGCACATAATTATTTTGTGTGGGGATTTTTTTATGGTTTTGATGGTCCTAATGGAATTATTTTTTTATAAGTGAGGGGAGGGGATTTCATTTTATAATTGAGAAGGAGTGACATTTTTATAAATTCCCAATACTATTATATAACGGGAATTCATTTTCAATAATAGTGCCTAAAAAATATAAAAATATAGGGTTGGAGGAGTTATATTTCTTAGAAACACCTAAAAGATTATTTTTTAAATCATGTTATCTGCTTTAACTCTATGGTTACTCACTTTTACCATTTAGATTTCATTACCCCAATAACTAGTTTGTTAACTGTTTTTATCATTCATTTGGAAAAAATAATTTTAACTTTTGAAATGAAATATATTATTCAAATTAAAAATATGAAATAAATTTTATAAAATTACATCCAGAGATTTCAAATAATTTAATTTTAAATAAAACCCATAAGCATGAAGAAAAATGATTTTCCGAAAATTTCTTTTTCAAAGAAAAAATGACATTATATTAACTATATGAATTTTAATTTTAATTATATGAATTTAAATTAATAAATTTATATTTAAAATATATAATTTAATTTAAATAATTTCTATATAAGGTTAATTTTAATTAATTAAAATGGTGAAAAATTATGATATTTGAAATAGTTTTTCAAAGAAATTCGTTTTAATCCTATAAATAAACTTATACTAAAATCCAGTATAAAGAAGATTAATATATAATTAATTTTTTTAAATTTAACTAAATAATAATTATTTCAATTTTCAACAATATTAAACAAATAATAGGGCATTTTAATTACATAATATATTAAAAAGAAATGACAGTTTTAACATATTAGTTTTTTAACTATTCACTGAAAAATCAATATTTTCCCAAAAAATCACAAAAAATCACCCAAATTAAAAAAAATTATTATAAATTTAAGAAATATTTATATTTTACATAATAAAATATCCAAATATTTTATATATAAATTTTAATATATTCTCAAAAAATATATATAAATCATTTTTGAAGGAATTTGTTTTCATAAAATATAATATAATCATTAAATGTTGAGTGATTATTGAACATAAAAATAAATTTCTATAGGAATTTTAATTATATTTCTTAAATAATATAATACTATTTATACTCCAAAATCTAGAAGCTACGTTACATTAGTCA
This sequence comes from Viscum album, assembly GCA_963277665.1. Classification (NCBI taxonomy): domain Eukaryota; kingdom Viridiplantae; phylum Streptophyta; class Magnoliopsida; order Santalales; family Viscaceae; genus Viscum; species Viscum album. Next base: position 2,000,262,968 of record OY728147.1, on the reverse strand, counting down.
CACTTGTTTAATACTATTTTTAATATTACATCACAGTTCCTTTAAACTTAGTGTTGCATGTTGTATTTGCTATTGATCATAGTGTTCTTTTAAAATCATCAGGTGTTACAGTATAATATTTTTATAAAATGGTGGGACATAAAAATGTTTAATCCCAGATAGGGAATCCTTAAAAATAAACAAGTCTCTACAAGATACCCATGGAATACACAGAGAGGATACGATCCATCAACAACTTCTACATGAAGCACAAAAGGGGTACACCAGCTAAAAACACGCTTAAATAATAAAAACATGGGTTCTAACACAAAAAAATGGATGAATGAGTGTAACTTAGGACCAATATCATCAAAATCCATTCCATGTTGAACCTAATAGAATAAATAAGGCACCATTCAGAGCATAGTCAAAGTTAGGGTAAAACTCATCCAAATTAACAAAACACACACACACATGGAATCCCATTAGCAATTAAAAAAGATAAAAAAATATCACAGGGTTAAAATTATATAGAACTTGAATGTGTATAACTAATAAAAGAGGCATGATCATAAAATAGATAAGTCAAATATCACAAGGGACATTTAAGTATATACCAAATAGGTAACACCAACTAATAATAAGCTAAAAAATATATTCTATTCAAAACACAATGATTACAAATAATAGGATAAGTTACGATCATCATATAAATATGGAATATACATGACATTATCTAGTAACAAATAAACTAAAATAGTCTCTAAAGATAGCTTATGTTTCAACACTGAAGATAAGTATTTAATGGGTATAACCAAGTGGGATAAAAATGATCAAACCACCCACAATGGAAAAAATAAATCTCTCCAATACTTATAACGACCAAAAATTCCATGAGAAGCATGACCCAAAAAATCTTACTTAAAATCAAGAATATGACCTAGTTCAATGAAATTATCTTTCCAAAAGACTTAAATGACTAGCTTGAATATGGTATTTCTAAATTCATTTGAGAAAATTACCTAAGGTATACATTAAATAACTAAAAATATGAATCTAATTTGTTCATGTTTCCCAACTCAAATTAAACTATCTTAATATAGACTATGAGATAAATCCAAATGTGACAACCAAAACCCTAGTAGCCCAGAGTAGATGGTCATTTTATTATAATAGAATAGATCAATGAAATAAAATTCCCAAGGATTGATTAGTTTTTTTGTCTATAAGAATATAGATATATATATTGTTCCTTTATTACATTGGTAATTAAGCATAGAACATAACAAAATAAAACAAACTATTCATGTAACTTATTCAAATATTTCATCTTCATAGTATGAGGAAAGAAAAAATAAAAGGGCGAGATCAAATTATTAGTAAGGGTTTTATAAAACAATAACATGTGATTTAAAGGTAATAATGAATAGACATTATGGAAAGGTAAGTAATCTGGAAAACACATTCCATCAATACACAAATAATAATAATGAATCCAATGGGTTTTTAAAGAAAATGCATCATGGAAACTAATAAATGAATACTGAATAAGGAAAATACTTGTTATTTGGATGTCATGTATCTAGAAAATTTACCATCATACCATCAAAATGGTTTAATTTTGTGGGTAGAAACCAATCTAATTCGTTTTGAAAACAATCCTGAAGGGTTTTCCACCAACTGATTTATCACATGTGATGTGTCGATGCATCTAGGGGCCATAACAGGACCTAACTATCTCTAAAAATCCAACAATTGTTTTTCATAAATTGATTTAATTAGAAAAATATGCCTTTTCAATATCCGTATTGAATAAAGGATACATATTCATCAATATTTCCCTAGTTAAAACAACATTCAAAATAAACACTGGATGTAAAATGGTATATGGATAAGACAATAATCATATCCAAGAAACATGAATACGGATATTTAATAGAAATATAATTTTAAATTTAAAATTATCTCGAAGGGGAAGTATATTCACCACATAATAATGATTAGGTTAAAAAACCAAGTAAATCTCTGTGAAATGGGAATTTAGATAAGGTCCCTTAACTTATATCTAAATGTGTTCTGAAAATGATCTTACTATCATGGATAATCATATTAAATCTATTATTAAATAATTCATAACCTTTTAAAAATTTATTTTATTTATTATAATTTTGTTAAGTTCATTTATGTCCTTTTTTATGAGTTATAAGATACAATTTTTTAGTCTGGGGGGTGTTTCATTCCATGGGTTTTATGATCGGTTTACTTTTATAGAAAATCTAGTAAAATGAGAATAGTTATCCGGAATTTAAATTATATTTTATTAATAAAATTCCATATTATTGGATGGTTATAAATTTTATTCATTTATATGGTATTAGGATGAATCAATATATAAAATGTTAGTGATAATAGTTTAGAATATATCATGTTTTTCCAAAAATCATGAACTAGTTTTGTCATATGAATTAAGATTATGAATATATACTGGTACTAGAATATTAAATAAATTTAAATACATATATTAAGTCTATTTTAAAAATAATTTTTTTTCAAGACCAACCATGAAGGAGTAATTGAAAGACGAAAAATGTAATCCATGAAGGCAGTTAATCGACACCTCATAGATGGTGTTTTCATTTTTATAATAAAAGAGAGTGGAGAAGGGGTTTGATGAGGAATATTACATTATCATATTAAAATTAAAGTATACATAAGATACTAAAGTTATATTTCTTGTTTAGACAGAATAAGTAAGAATATAATATGAAGAAAATAAATTAAAAGAAATTGGAAGAGAACAAAAAGGACTTACCTTTTGAATTTCACTACTTGAGAACCTCTTTAAGGAAAATGATTTTGGTATTTTGTTGTGTCTAAGGGATCTTGGAAGTGGGGGAGAGGTTTGGAATGATAATTGGGAAAAAATTAAACAATATTCAAGTATTTTGTGGTGTGGGATGAAGAGGTGGTGAGGGGTTGTACATATAGTGGAGGATATGGGTGTTTTTTAAATATTTTATTCATTATTTTATTTTTTTCCTAAAGACAAGAAATTGTGAAGATTATTTTTTATAAATATAGGAATTGGTGTATGTGAGTTCTTACCAATGTCTCTTACATAATCCATGACTCCAAGAAATAGTATATTTATCTTATAATTTATATATATAGTAAATAACTATATTTTACTATTCAAAAAAATTCAAGTATTTTATAAAGTTCCCAAAAATTCACACTAAATTTTTTTGGACTTGTAGAATTAAAAAATTATCTCAATTTTTGGAAAATAATTTTATAAGTGTGAATATTTAAAATTTTATTTAAAATTATCATTTACTGAAAATTCTCAATTTTAAAATTATAACTGATTTTATAACACGTTGAATGATTGACTAATGTCCCACAAAATTCACTTATAATCATATGAAATGAAATTATGAATTTATGATTCTATTTAATGAAAATAAATTTTATTTTAAATAAATATATGAAATATAAAATATAAAATAAAAATTTATTTTTTATAAAAATATCAATACTTAATTAATAATTTCTAAACCTTTATTTAAATATAAAATGATAAAATTATATCATATTAATATTTGTAATATACCTATTTTTTATTTATACTTCTATTGGTAATGTTACTACTCTATTGGCCAAATTACTATTCATAAGTGTCAGATTATTATTCCAAAGGTCAAGTTAATATTTAATTGATATATATCCCTTAATTTATAGAAAATCCACTTATTTAATTCATTCTTAATTAATAAATATTTTTTATTATTAATGAGATTTTATATGATTTATACTATATGAAATAATTTTTTATGAAATGTAAGATATGGAATGAATTGAATGTATTTAAAATGTTACATTCCAAAAAATCATTTGGTGTTGTATTCTTCCCTCCAAAAATTTCAACCTTGAAATTATCATGAATATTTCTTTCTAAATAGATGAGGGTGTTAATTATTCATAACAACCCCATGTTCCCACAATCCTTCTTCCATTTTATGGATTCTCCAAAGAACCTTTACAAGTCACGTACTCTAATTTCTCAATACTTTCTCTCTCATGTCAAGAAACTTAATAGGATCTTCACATCAAGACATACCAGGTTTCAGTTCTATTTCTTCATAGGTGAGTACATGTCTTTAGTCTGGAATTTACTTCATTAAAAATTAAGCGAGTAACACATCATGAACATTAGAGATACTTGGTGGTATTGCTAAATGGTATGATACAGGTGAAATTATTCCCAAGATCTCAAATAGTCTGATGTACCTAGGGATTAGTTTACCTTTCTTACCAAATGTTAAGACACCCTACTAGGGAGATACTTTAATAAATACATGATCTCAAACATGAAATTCCATATGCCTTCTTCGGTTGTCAGCATAACTATTTTTTATACTTTGATATTTTTAATATGATCCTATGTAGTCTTCACCTTTATCATTGTCTATATAATATGTTTTGGGCCTATAGGTTTCCTCTCACTAACATCACCCCAACAAGTTAGATTTTAACATCTATTTCCATATAATTATTTACATGGAGCTATTTGAATACAGTACTAGAAACTAATGTTGTAGGAAAATTCCACCAAATGTAAGCACTGATTCCACGTAACATGAAAGTCCAGTGAGCACAATATCAAAATGTATTCTAATTTTTGAATAGTCCTTTTAGACTAAGCATCTATTTGAGGGTGATATGAAATACTAATATGAAGCACTATATCCCAAGGCTTGTGAATACTCTTCCATAATTTTGATATAAATCAGGGATCTCGATCAGACACAATTGATATAGGTTTTCCATGAAGTCTTACAACTTCATTATTATAAAGTCTTTCTAGGCAATCAAGTGGTAAATATTCTATTTTAGAAAGGAAATGTGATGAATTTGTAAGACAATAAACAATTTCCCATATTACATAATTCATTATAGGTAACCTTAATAGTCTAGTGACAAAGAACATCATAATTTTATCCCACTTTCACATAGGAATAGGTATAGGATGCATGAATCCACTAAGATAATGTCTTTCGGCCTCCACTTGTCGAAAAACTAGACCCCTTGACACATAGTCCGCAATTTCCTACCGCAAGTTATCCCACCAAAAAATATCCTTCATATCTCTATACATATCTTTACTACCAGGATTTATAGAGTAAATTATTCTATGAGAATCATCTAATAGTTCCCTTTTTAACTCAGGTATTAATGGAACACATATCCTATTTCAAAATTTTAGAACATTATCCTTATAGATTAAGTATTCAAATCTTACATCCTTAACAACATTAATTTTCTTTTGAAGATTCTCATTATTAGATTTAGATCCTTTTATATTATCCAATAATGATGGTTTTGTAATAATTGGAAATGGGAATGATGTTTCCCCTTCATTAAAAATTCTCATATCTATCTTAAATAGATCCATGAGCATCAGATATTTCGCAATCCTCATTTAGGAAAAAAGTCCATGATATATCATGCTTACTTTACATTCTACCTTATTTTACATTCCTAGGGGGTAGTTTATTGAATAATCATAATCTTTGATTAACTTGATTCATCTCTTTTTCCTCATGTTGAGTTCTTTCTAGGTAAAAATGTATTTCAAACTATTGTGATCCGTATATATCTCCCATATTTCACCATAGAGACAGTGTCTCAATATTTTCAAAGAAAATATTACAACTCCAAACTCAAAATCATGAGTAGGATATTTTTGTTCATGTTTCGTAAAATATGTTGGTGGATAATAAATAATTTTGACATTTTACATAAGGAAACTACCAAAAATATTCTTCGATGCATCACTGTATATCACAAACCCATCATTTCTAGATTGAAGATTCAAAATTTTATAATTCTCCAATATTCAATTTAATTCATCATAACATTTTGTATATATTTTTTTTATATGAACATAACCCATTTACATGTGATCTTGGTTAGTGGGTTAGCCAATCAGCCAAAATTATAAAAAAACATTGATAATAACCTGCAAAGCCAATAAAACTACATACCTAGGTTACACTCATTATTTCGGTACATTATTATATTTTCTTTTGTCTTCATATTATCATATTATATTCCATAATTTGAGACAATATGGAAAAGAAAATAAACTATATGAAGCTAGAATTCAAACTTACTAAACATCCCATATAAATCTTTACTTTTAAGAGTCTCCATAACAACCCAAACTTGGTCCTCATAGTCCTAATATATTATTGATTATATCATGATATAATAAATAAATAACACAACAAAAACATCAATATATTCCTTGAAAAATATTATCTTTTGATTCATGAAAATAGAGGGTGATTTAGTAAGTCCAAATAGAATTACTATAAACTCATAATTTCCGTATATGGTTCGAAATACTATCATTGGAATAGTTCCTTCCCAAAACACAATTCATTATATCTATATTGAATGTCATACTTCAAAAAATATTTAACTCCATGAAGTTTATCATATAAATATTCTTTTAGAGGAAGAGGATACAAGTACTTTATTATAATTGAATTGGTTTCTCTATAATCAATGCAAAGTCTCATGGATCTCTGTTTCTTCTTGAGAAAGAGAACGTGGTATCCCCTGGAGAAACACTAAGGAGGACAAATCTTTTTTCCGTCAATTAATCTATTTGTTTCTCTGGATTAACTAATTCTATAGTGTTCACTCTATCATGATTATATGATATAGGTCGTTCACTAATAATTAAATCAATAGAGAACTTGACTTCTACTCTATAGGATTTGTAGACAAATCCTTTTTAAATAATTCAATATGTTTTTGAACAATTCATACATCCTAAATTATAAGATTACTTTACCCATACCTAGATTTTTTTCCTCTTACTCCCAAATAATTTCATTTATTAGATCTATTGGAGGTCAATCTAGATAAGAACCAGATGATGATGTTATGCCTCTAAAGATATGGGATTTAACAACTTAATCCAAATTTTAACGAAATTATTATTGCAATATATTTTCAAATCATATTTTTAAATAAAATTAATACCAAGGATTATATCAAAATAATCCATAGGTATACTGATATAGTGTTCTTGTAAATAACATTTATGTGTCATAAAGGGTAACAACCTACATATATTTGTTACAAATGTACTTTCATTATGAGTTTTGATTGATAACTCATTTATTAAATCAAAATATAAATGTAAAATTTTGTTGTAAAGAAAGTAATACATAAAGTAATTGGATAATCCAAAATCAAATAATGCTTTAGATAAGTTTTAGGAAAGTATTAATGTACCTTGCAACACATCATTGGGAATTTCAACCTCCACAGTTGTGATTTCATAATCTTGGTCGTCTCCCCTTAGCCACTTCTATGGTTAATTAACCTGACACATGAAAAAATGATATTAATAATTCCCTATTTCATTATATTTGAATCATTGAACATATTTTATTTGTTTGTGACCCTTTCATTTATTATCTAAAATACTCTTTTGTCTACACTTATAGAAAACTCTCATTTATTTTAATACATTCCTAGGATTATTCTTTCCACAATTTTCACATGATGGATTTTTATTCATTAATTTTTTTCTTCTCTTATTCTTAACATTCTTCATTTTTGTCAGAAGACCTCTTATTATCTTTATTTCTATTGAACATATATTATCTAAGAAATTTCCTTCTCCATTTTGATGAAACATAATACTATTTCATCATACGATGAAAATGTTTACGAAGCCAGTGCCCTTTAGAGACATAGATTGGGACCATAAAAAAGATCAATATTATCTTCTGAATTACATATGTAATCTATATTATACAAGACTATTCTTGTGAAGGAAGTCTCATACTCTCCAACACTCTCTTCTTCCCATTTCATTAAGATAAGGAATATTCCCTTTATTTCCATTTGTTGCTCAGGATGAACATATCTGTTAAAGAATGCTTCCTTAAAATCTCTATATTCCAAGTCCTTTCATCTTCCTCCTTAGTATTCTAGATCTTAGACCACCATTGATCAACATAACCCATAAGGTAATATACATCCACTATATCCATTTCATTTTCATTGCATCTAAATGCAAGATATATCTTTTTAAGGGACTTGATCCACTGCTCAGCTTCCACTAGAATTGTATTCCCACTAAAATATAGGGTTTTCTAAAACATGAAATGACCCAAAATGGGTTTTGTAAGTTTATTCTTCATAACTAGAGTAAGCTTTCCTAAAATTGTTATGATCTACTTACCTCCAACACTAACTTTGTTGACTTGATCAGTGGTGAAATCCCTGTACTTTATGTGTTTAATTATTCCTTTCCTTCCATTAGGCTTCATTTATAAACAATTTAATACACTAAATTATGTTATAAATCAGGATGAAAAATTTAGATTTATAAAAACACTTAAAATAATTTGAAAATTTATACATCGAAAATCTCATAATCATAACTAGTTTTCCTTGGGGAAATATTTACTTTTAAATCCATCATAATTGTTTTTAAATAAAATATTAATTATCCTATGCCGATCTCTAGGGACTTAAAACCGGGTGCATAGTAAGAACCATTTTCATGTACCAGGTTACCCTGAGCCAAGGCCAAGACACTTGTTGGAGATATTACCCCTAGTTATATATGTGCAAGAACCACATCCACTTGTGGTATCTAGACATGAATGTTTTACTAGGAATACCCACACAATCTACACCTTACAAAAATTATAGGATGTTATTCCATGATTATCCTAAAAGTCTATCATTGGGTTTTGTTCCCTAAATTATGTATTCGAAATCTAGTTCCCATGGTTTCTACTAAACTTCTTTTTCTACCAATTATAACAACCTCAAAACCAGTAACATAGATTCAGTGGTCATTTTATTACAATGGTATAGATACAAGAGATCATATCAACAAGTATCGATCATTTTAGTAGACATTAAGAAACTAGATACATTCATTATTCCCTAATTACATTACTAATTAATTATAGAACAAAAAAAATAAATTAAACTACTTCTTATCACTTATTCAATGATTCCATATTAACCACTTGGGGAAGGAATACAAGTAAAAGGGAAAGATAAAACACTCAGTAATTGTTATATAAAATAATAATAAGTGAAGTAAATATAATGAGGAATAAACCTTATGGCAAGGAATGTAATCGTGAAAACATAGTCCATGAATACACTAAAAATGTCAATGAAACCATAGATTTTGTCAAACTGAAAACCTCAAGGAAAGTAATTAATGAATACTAAATAAAGAAAATTCTTATTATTTTGGATGTCATGTATCTATAACATAAACCATCATACCATAAAGACTGTTTAAGTATATGGGTATATTATTGTTAGATCCTATTTGGAAACAAACACAAATGGTTTTTCGCTAACTATTTTATATCATGAGACCCGTCAATGCATTGAGGTGAAATAACAGGCCCCAAATGTCACTTTATACTTAAATAATACTTCATAAAAAGATTTAATTCATGCATAATATGCCTTTCCAATATTATTATTGAGTAGAGGATATGAAATCATCAATATTTCCCCAATTAGAACAATATTCAAAATAAACACCACATGTAAAACGGTATAATTATAAGACAATAACTATATCCATGAGACAAAAATATGGATATTTTATAGAAATAAAATTTTAAATAAAAAATGTTCTCAAGGGGACGGTAGATACACTACATAAGAATGATTAGGTACACAATACCATGTATGACTTAATGAAATGGAAATTTAGACAAATTCCTTTACCTTATATATGAATGTGTTTTGAACTTGATATTAATGTCCTAGATAGTCCGATTAAATCCATTAATTAGTTAATTATAAACCTTTTATATATTTATTTTTTTTATAATTTTACTACGTTCATTTATATCCTTTTTAATTAGTTATAAGATATAATTATATCATTGGGGGGCGTTCGTTTCATTGGTTTTCAAGTTCAGTTTACTTGTATATATGTACGAAAAATCATGTAAAATGAGATTAGTTATCCAAAATTGAAATTATAAGTTATTAATAAAATTCCATAATATTTAGTTTTTATAGATTTATTTGGTTATATGGTATGATGATGAATAATTAGTCAAATTATTAGTGATCGTCATTAATATTATTTGGTGTTTTCTGATCATCAGGAACTAGTTTTGTATTATGAATTCATATTATGTATATATAAAAGTTCTAGAATATAAAATAAGTAATAATAAGTATAATATCTTCTATTTTACTCATAAAAATGGTATTATGTCAAGGCTAGGAGATGTAATTGAAAGACAAAAAAAAAATCATCCATGAAGGCAGTAAATCAACTCCTCACATAAGATATTTTCATTTTTTGAATAAAATGAAGAGGAGAAGGGGTTTGAAAATGAATATTCCATTATCATAATAAAAATTAAGTTATATACAAGATATTGGTGTTATCATTAATGATTTTAGGGAAGAGGTAAGAATAAAATAATTATAAAATACATTAAAAGAAGTTGTAAGAGGATAAAAAAAGTATTTACCTATCGAATTCCTCTTCTTGAGAACCTCCTCAAAGAAATTAGTTTTGGTATTTTGTTGAGACAAAGTGCACCTAGATGTAGGAAAGTGGTTTGGAAAGTGTATTGGGTAGAAATTGTACAAACATCAAGGATTTTATGGAGTGAGTACAAGAGGTGTTGAGCGGTGTATTTATAGTGGACGATAGGGGTGTTTTTTAATATTGTATTCATTATTTTATTATTTCGGCTTAAGAAAATAAATAGTGACGATTATTGTGAATAAATAAATTAATTAGAGTATGTGAGTTTGAAAACAAAATTCTTACATCATCCATGAATCATGGTATAGTGTTATTAACTTATAATTCATATATATATATATATATATCGTAAATTACCATATGTTACTATTCAAAAAAAGTCAAGTATTTTAGAAAAAACCCAAAAAAATCACCCTAACTGTTTTTCAACATTTGTAATTAATATATTTACACCATTTTATGAAAATAATTTTCTAAATATGAGAAATTTAATTTTAAATTAAAATCACCATTTACTCAAGAAATACAAATTATAAAATTAAAAATGATTTTATAACACTTTGGAAAATTAATTAAGGTCTCATAATATTATCTTATAATCATAATACATAAAACTATTAATTTATCATTCTATTTTATTAAAATAATTTTTATCAAAAATAATTATATTAATTATGAAATTGAAAATAAAAATTTATGGGAATGAAAATATAAACGCTTATTTAATGATTTTGAAAACATTTATTTACATATAAAATGATATAATTATATTATATTACCATTTATAAGATTCCTAAATTTTATTTATACTTCTATAGGTCAGGTTACTATTCTATTGGATGAATTACTCTTCCTAAGAGTTACAATATTATTCGAAAAGTCATGTTATTATTTCATTGGTATATATTCCATAATTTCATGAAAACCCCATATTTCATTCATTCTCCATGTATAAAGTTTTTTTTTGTGTTCTTGATGTGATTTAATATGATATATACTATATGAAATGTGTTTTTGTGAAATTTCAGATATGGAATAGATTGAAATTATTTAATAATATACACACCATAAAATCATGGGGTATTATACCAAATGCATAAATCCCATAAAAATATATTGAAAAAACATTATTTTTAAACTAACATAATTTAAAGAAGTCTCTACAAAATTAAATTATAAAATAAATGGAAAAAATTCACCTCATTTGAAATAAATAATGAAAATTTATTTCTCAACAATACTATGAGTTATGATTTAAAACTCCCAACTTGTGAGTTGAAAATGTTTTCCAAAATATAATTATGAAAACAACCGCATTATAAAAAACCTCTTGAAAGTTAATGAACTTTTTCAAATAACCTACCAAAACTGGTATGAAAATTAAAATATTGCATAGGAATTCCATTTTTAAAACAAAAATTTAAAATGTTTTATATAACCCCCTTATTATTGAAAAACCCCCTAATAAGTCCCCACATAATTTTAAATTTCAAAGAAATTATAATCAATTTGTGTAAATATTACTAAAAAACATCAATTTATTCCCAAGGGAGTTTATACAAACCTTTAATAAAGCACATAAAAAATTATACAAACACTTTAAAATAAAAAAAATTAAATGCACAATCCTTTTATAAAATCCAATATATAAATACATTTCTTGATAACAAATTACAAATCAATATTTTCTAAAAGAAATTTCTCAACTTATAAAATTCGCCCTCTTTTAAATTTAATTCAAAAAAATCATTATAAATACCAAGTCAATTAAACAACAAATAACTTCAATAATTCATGTAAAATAACTCAATAAATATTAAATAATTCATAAATAATGATAAATAATCTTTAAATTTTCAAGGGACCAAAATTTCAAAAATCTAGAAAATTCAAAATTAAACACGGTTTGGCAATGTAGTCCAGAAAATTATTACTCAAACACCAAAATTCAAATATAATATATCTATACTAGGACACATGGTCTGAAAAGGGATTGATAAATAATTCAAAATAACCTTCACACTCTAGATCTTTTCCTCATTAAAAAACCAATAAATCCACAATATGAGATATAAAAACTCAAATAAAGACTAAAAAAATTATAACCAATCAATAAATGGTCTCAAATCTGAGAAACTTATCCTAGATGTCCCTATAATCACAAATTTATCATTTATTGGTGTGATTATTTACCTACTCATAAACTACTTATTAAGATTCAGCAATCATATTTCTTATCTACCACAACTCTGAAAAAAATCTAGCCTCAAACATAATTTTTTCATGTATATTTCTGATCTAACAATAGTCCAAAAACCTATGTTGTCACAAGTCATCTCCTAAATGTAATTATAAATCAAAAAATTCTATAAATTAGTTCCATGGAATCAATTAATCCATAATAGCGAACAATTTAACCTGAAAAACAAAAAAAAATGAAAGAATAATTCTACCCAGAATTATGAAGTGTCCATTTTGTAATTTAAATAACCATAACAACAAGGAATATTCAATTACATAATTAAAAAAAGTAACCAAGAAATAAACATGAAAACATAACATATGGATAACAAATAAGACCAAAAACCACATCTAATAATCCCAACATTATCAAAAATGATGTTTTATAAAAAACAAAAACATAAAAAAAATAAAAAAATATATTTAATAACACATATGTAAAACCAATATAATAATAAATAATAATAACATTACAATTTTTTTTATTTTTAAAGAAAATATATCACTCTTATTGGAGCCGTATCCATACATGAACTGGAATATCAATTATTATCCACTACATCCAAGAAGAAATTAGTAATCATATAATATGATAGGGGTAAGAACAAATTCTTAGTAGGTATCCCTATCGCACAAAATTCATAACCATTAAAAATAAGTCTATATCTAGCTAGTTTGAATTATAATTATAAATGAAATATTTCTACTTTTATTAAGAACCAATAATGTGTTACTATCGTTGAAAAATTTAATTCAAATATTGGGGTTACACATTTCAAGACAAATTGCGCTTTGATTTTATTTAAGGAAACATTTATTATGATAAAACAATTTCAAAACCATTAAATATTATACCCATGTATGATAAAAAATAGTGGAACGATCCCATCCATTAGAATCCATTTAACTTTAGACTAAAAAAATAAATTTATCCCTTTAAAAATAATGTTACCAAAGGAAATAAAAATTAATAACAACAATGAAATTTGTACTATAAAGAACATAAAATAATAATAGTTCACTGGATGGATAAAAATAAACGTGGATGGAGCTTCAAAAGGGAACCCGAGTCCAGTAGGATTTGGAGCCTTCTACAAGGATTATCTGGGTCGCTGTCATGGGTGTTTCTTTAGTGGTTGCGACACTGCCACTTACTTAGAAGATGTGATGATGACAGTTATCCATGCTGTTGGTTTTGTTCAAAGGAAGGGCTGGAACAACATTTGGATTGAAAGCGATTCTACCTCCATCATCCAAGCAATTTGGAATGGTGTGATCCACCTTTCCTGGACTCTTACATCTCGCTGGATGAGATATATGGACTCTCTCCGGGATATTCGATATATTTCTACTCATGCCAATCGGGAAGAAAACATGGTGGATGATTCACTCGCTAACAAAGGTATCAATCAGGGTGTCACTTGGTTTGATAATCTTCTGATTGAACTTATGTCTCTCTATGAAAGATATTGTAATAAAACCCCATCTTTCATACTTTTGTAGTTTCTTTATTTAATAAATTGTGTCTTAGTCTTTGTCCAAGACATTACCTTTAAAAAAACATTCTATGGGAACTATTTTATAAATATTGATTTAGGTATTGTAATATGTGAAAAAATCCAGTCATAACATATAAAACATAATAGATAATCCAAAAAAAACAATTCAAATAAACAACTGTATATTCTTGATAAATGTTTCAAAATATTCAAACCGTGGGAAAAAATCATGAAATCATAAGGTCTAATTTAAAAGTTCATGAATGGAAAAAACCTACCTCACATAATTCAAAATCATTTAGGATGGTCTTAATCCACATAAATAGGGTTAAATATGAGCTAATAAGGCAATAATATTCCTAAAAATAGAGCACACTAATTAATCGTCGATTCATGAGAAATTCAAGTTCTTTAGGACCATTTTAGGTAAAAAAAGATAAAAAAAATAATTATATGAGGAGATCTATACATGCTTTACATAAATATTAAACTTCAAAAATTGGGGACATCCATGGAAATCTCTATAGAGGAGAGAGAAATTTTAGGTGAATCTCTTATGAGTTTAGGGGGTTCATATTATTGGAAAGGATACACTAAAACATTTTAATTCATGAATGTTTATAATAGAAATTTTAAATTAAAATAAAAACTAGACACTTGCTCACAGTGTGGGAAACCCCTAGATAGCCCAACATGTCTAATCACCCTGGCATGGTCCATCCATAATTTCTAATTTAGATAGGGTTACAAAAAACTTTCAACATCATGAACCATATAATGTGACTCCCCATGGGGACATCATAATATATACCCAACATTAACTATTACATATTAGAGGATCACTATTTTTAGACCCCTAAAAACCCCATGGATCTCAACACGATGAGTTAGCCTTCCCTATTTCCCATAAGGAAATTTCCAAATAAAAATACCCTCTAAAATTACTAAATCAATGAGATAGCTTACACCATGGTGTGGTCATAGTGAACACTCTCTTTTATCCAAAGAGAGTCCATTCACGATGTTGTTCTTTCCTGGAAATACCTGGGAAACTTACATAAGACACAAACACCTCAAAATATAATGAAATAATTTAAAAAGGTATGAAAACGAATAAGAAAATAAAATAATATGAGAATGTGTGGATTATTTGTAGAATGGGGATTATCCTTGAGTTATTCTTAAACAAAATTTGTATGGTAAGATCTTAATGTGTATGTTAATGATCTGTGATGTTTTTTTCCATGAGTATGTGATTTCAAGGGGTGGTGTTGTGGTTGATCCTTTGATAGGTCAGGATGTGATGGATTGGAATAAATCCCAATATAGTGTTTTAGATTTGAAAAATCATTTGGATAGTACGATATTATTGATGATTCATTTTATATTTCTCTCATATCACATCCCCGATAACGACCCTTACCCATGTCGGTCATCCATTCATCTGGTCATATAAATTCCATTAATATTTCTAGTAGATAAAATTGAGGTTTAATAGTGAACCAAAATTTTAGTTATAAGAGGAATGAGTGTAGTATGAGGTGTATTTTGATGCCTCCAGCACTGGGTTAGGTTATATACAGAATCAGAGGAATTTTTTGATTTCCTATGGTTCCATCTAACTATAACCACATGACTAGATCTATACGATCCAAAAACTATATATTATGGGGGTATTGTTTGATTTAAACATATAGAGGAATTATTTTACCATCTAGATATTTTTGGTGTAATCAGTTTAAAGCACCATCAAGTATGTATTATTGTAGAGGGAGATCAATTTGAGGTCAGGGTAATCGATATAGTTTCTACAGGACAAAGATTTTGAGATGGTCTATACTTCATGAAAGATAACTGGATTAGCTAATTCCATAGTAGTAAATCCCATTATTAGTTAATTTTTATGGTTTCTAATGAATTCTCAACAATGCAATTAGATTATGATGAAAATTATATATTTCATAACATCAGTAGTTTTTGTAGAACCATATACTTCTTCATCAGGTGAAGGGGTTCCAACATAGAGATATCAACTATAGAGTTTTGTGGGATCATATTCAATGTGTAGGTACTCCAAAGAAATTTTATAATGTTTTCAAGTACCCTCTCATCGTCTTGGGATGAGTAGTGATTCAAGCATCAATGAATGAAGAGGTGTTGAGGTACTTCCATACCCCCCCCCCATATAGAATTTCATAACAATATGATGAAGATGTAACCAGTTATTTAGTGTTATTTTTGGTGTCTAGGTATGAATCGAATTATTTTTTAGTACATTTCATGGTGTGTCACCTGAAAGCAGTTGAAGGCTAAGATCTAG
Source organism: Viscum album (assembly GCA_963277665.1). Lineage (NCBI taxonomy): Eukaryota > Viridiplantae > Streptophyta > Magnoliopsida > Santalales > Viscaceae > Viscum > Viscum album. Next base: position 2,000,246,350 of record OY728147.1, on the reverse strand, counting down.
GATCCTACAGTTCCAAAACAACCTCATGGGTTTATAGAGTGGAGTTGGGATATTATATCATTGAATTTCATAACTATAATCCCATAGTTTGAAACTTTTCATGATCTTTTCAGTGATATTATTTAATTTATGAACAATTTGGATCACCTCCTTCTCATCCATAAGTATATATTTGTTGGATATCTTAGAGTGTCTATAAATACATGAAATAATGTGATTTCAAATAGTTCATATGATGATTTTATACGACCATGAGGGTCATTTCAGATCATGGATGTGGAGGATATTACATGAGTCTTTGGGATCTTACTATGTTTGTGTATAGTGTTACCCCACATATATATGGTTTGAGAAAGATATCCATCTACGTTCTTGAGGATATTTTTCAAGGCCATGTGCTAGATTTTGGTAGGAGTTTGGTTAATCACTTACTCTTAGATGATTTTATGCACAAAAACAAATATCACTATAGTATTGGAATGAAATTGGTTGAGGCCATGTATGGATGAAATTTGAAATAACTCTTTTCCTATATAGAGTTTAGAGAGTCATATTTTATAGCGTTTGAGATGTTCTAGTTGAAAAACGATAATGTGAATGTTATCTAGGAACATATGAGGATAGCCCAAATATATTATAATACAAAAAAATATTTAAGGATCTAGTACAAAAAAAATTTCCACATGTCACAGTTTAGGCAGTATGTCTATAATATTTTAGACATTATTGAAAGGGGTGAGTGGAATTTTGAGGGTTCAAGAATCATTATGGTGTACCAAGTGGATGTCGAGTTTCATTAGTATAATATCCTTCATGGGAAATTAATCCCATTATTTAATATATATTTTTACTATAGGAATATTAAGGGGAGGTCGTCGGATCATGATATCTAGTTATGAGCTCAGAAACCCTACATATTTATGTGATTTATTTTTTTTGGGTGAAAATATTTGAAATTAATAGAGGATTGGAAATTTCATAATTTTTTTTAAAATGCTTTCGAAATTTCGTAATAATATTTTTAAATATAAATTTGATGTTTGATTTATTAATTTTTGAATTGATTATTTTGAAAATATATAATTTATAAAATATTTAATTTTTATCCAAATTAATGGGAACATATAATAACCCCTAAATGGAGTCTCATATCACAAATATGACACTATGGTTGTGATTATAATGGGAGGTTATTAATAGGCGTGGTATTATTTTTTATTGCATGTTTTTTAAACTAGAGGCCGTGAATTTTCAGGATTTAATCCAAATAAAATATATTTATTAATTTTATTATATTATCGGTGGTATCATGGTGATGATGCCATAATGTCATAAAAATAGCACTCCATGTGGCGATAACATTTATTTTAAAATAATTTATGGGAGAATATTTATTTTTAGACGATTGTTAGACCATTAATATGGTATTTAATTTTTGATATTAAAAGGGGAATTAATTGGTGTCTTTTATAATTGAATTTATGAGTAAATAATTATCTCCTTTATTATCTATTTATCCCACACCCTTCTTCACAAAATGAAATTATTCTAATTCACATTCAATTAGTGGATCCTTGAGAGAAAATTCATCTGTATTTTTTTAATAAAATGGAAGTGTTTCTTCTTTTTCTATGTGATAGTGGTATCAAGGATTAATGGAGACCATGGAATAATCATTAAGTGACTGGTAAATTGAAAATGAGGTAGGAAAGCCACGTTATTTCTCAACTAAATATTAATTATTTATAGCTATCCA